>QGQB01000105.1:18228-115411 GCA_003385265.1 Neonectria hederae
CTTTAGCTTATTATTATTACTTAACTATTTAAATTCTATAGGTTCTAGACATTAGTAAGCTAATTAGATTCCTATAAATCTTAGATTAAATACTATTATTTTACTTATTAGTAATTCTAATATAAAGATAAAATATTATAAATAATAGATTAATTCCCTAGAAATATATAATTTTATTCCTTTAGTTAACTAAAGCTAAAGTAATCTATAAATCCTAAGCTAAATATACTTACCCCTTAGAAAGTAGTTACACTTTACCTAAGGATAATAACTACTTAACTAAAGAGGTATAAACATATAATTTTATACTAAGTTAAAAGCAATTTACTAATTTAGCTATATAAAGCTATTCCTTAAAGAATAGCTTAATTATATATAAATAAGGCTAATAGGCTTAACCTTAAGATAGAACTAAAGCCCTAAGATTAATTTACCCCTTAGTAATTTTAATATTTAACTATATTAAAGGTAATTAAAAGTATTAACTAAGGATTTATTAATATTTACTTAAAGAAATTATAATATATTAAAGTAATTAACTAGAATATTTATTATATTAAACTCATTAATAAATAAGCTATAAAGGAAGTTCTTAATACTTTTATACTCTAAGACTCTAATATTATCTTTAGTATTATAAACTTTATTACTTAATATATTACTTAAGGTATTAATGCTTAAGAGTTCCTTAGCCTTTTATAAGCTAGAATAACTAATATAGTTTACCTTAACTAGTAGTATAATACTACTATAAAGTGATTTAGATTTAAGGCTCTTAATAAGTCTAATAGTATAAAGCTCTTAATAGTAAGGAAAGTTACTATAGAGACTATAGAGGAAACCTTTAATAGAGACTATTAGATTCTTAACCCTTAGAATATAATAATTACTCTTAATCTAGCTATATAAGGTAAGATAATATTAAGGATAAGCTATAGAAAGATATAATATTAAGCCTCTAATAATAATAATAATTCCTTAGAATCTTCCTCTAATAGTTCTAATAATAAATAAGCTAGTATCTAAGTATACTAAGAGTAAGATTAATCTTAACTTATAATAATTTCTACTAGAGATTCTTAGAAGAAAGTTAAGAAGGAAGCTATTAGTATTTTTAACCTAGATTAATATAACCCTAAGAAGACTAATATAATAATTATATAAAACTATACTATTTATACTAATATTTATCTCTTCTATAAGTATATATAAATCTTTAAGTATTATAGTAATAATTCCCTCTAAAACTATTATATATTAATAATTAGTATAGATACTATAGAATAACTTATAAGAAAACTAAGTATAAGTTAATATAAGAAGCTATTAAACTCTATAATCTCTAGATTTTGCTAAAAGCTTATAGAGTATTTTAAGTAACCTAATGCTAAGATCTTAAAGGATCTTTACTCTAGAAAGTATACTATAAGCCTAATTACTAATAGTATTTCCCATACTTAGTAAGTTTAATATAAGGTAAGCTATATAAAGTAGTTAGGTATTATAAAGGAAAAATATATTATTTAGGCTATCTTCCCTTTTATTAATAGTAAGATCTCTTATCTTCTATAAGTCCTATATAAATAGATAACTTTAGTAAACTTTATATATAAATATAAAGAATAATAACTAACTATTAAGGCTTATATCTAATAATAGTATAGCTACTATAGAAATAATTATAATAACTCATCCTAAAGCTATTAAGACTATAATCTAAACTAATATAATAATAACTATAATTAATAATATAATAATTACTAAAGTAATAATTAAACTTAATAATATAAAGAGTACTAAAGTAATAATTATAACTATAATAAAGACTAAGATTATAATTAAGACTAGGATTATAACTATAGATAAGGATATAATAACTATAAAAGAGATAACTATTTCTATAATAAATAATAAGTTTATAATAATTATAATAACCCTTAGGACTACTCTTATAAGATAAAGAAGATTACCTTTAAAAGTAAGTACTAAGTTATTAAGAGTAAGCTAAATACTAATTAAAGCCCTTATAAGGCTAATAATAAAGATAATATTTTACATTTAGACTCTTCTACTTTCTTTAACTAATTCTAAAGAGTTTACTTTATAGCTATAGCTATTAAGGATTTATATATTCTAGTTAACCCTATTATTAAATGCTCTATATATACTTAAACCTTTCCTATAAAGTCTATTCTATAGGAATATTAACTTACTAACTACTATATTAGCTCTAAATAAGCTAATTATATGAAGCTTATAAAGGAGACTTTTACCTTCTATTGCAAGAGATATAAGGAAGTCTTACTAAGCTATAATAAGCTTTTTAGATATCTTAAAGTCTATACTAACTTTAAAGCTATTACTAGCTCTATTAACTAAGAAGCTAATATTATACTATAGTTACTTCCTAATGGAATAGAATATATACTAACAGTTTAAAGCTTTCCTCTGCTAAAGCTTATTCTCGATAATAAAGGGAAGAACTATACCTATCTATAACTTAATATAAAAATAACTACTAATAACCCTAACCTTATTAAGATTTATACTAACTCTAGTTATAGTTAATCCCTTATTAACTAAAAGTAACTTAGGACCCTTAAGTATAAGATTAAGAAGATTAACTCTATAATTATATATAGAGTTAATAGGGTAAAAGCTTATAATAAGTAGGCTATATTTATTATATATATTAATAGGTAGTATATTAATAAATCTATTACTAATACTATAAAGTTTACTACTTTAGCTTAGGTTTAGAATAATCTTAATACTAAAGCTCTACTTAGAATAGTCTTTCTTACTCTTTATACTTATAATTTCCTTATTACTAAAAGAAGAATATATTATAGCTTCTTAAAAGACTTCTATATCCCTTTTAATATCTATTTAAGCTAGAAGAATATTAATTAATATATTATAATTATTAAAGCTATAACTATACTAATAGGTAAAATTATACTAATTTTAGTAATATAAAAGGAAATCCCTAAGGATTATAACTTTACATTCTAAGGATTTATCCCTATAGTAATATATACCTTAATTATATCTAATAGACCCTTAGGTATTATCTTTATAAATAATATAAAGGAGAATATTAAGCTTTATTAGAAGTAGAAGATTAGTAATATTCTTAAATAGGAAGAAACTTACTTCTTATTAATATAAACTATAGCTTTTAGTACTATAGTAATAATAATATTCCTAACTATTATAAATATCCTAAATACTTTTTCCTCTAATATTACTATAATAATTATTACCTTAATAGTCTCTACTAAGTTCTTCCTTACTAAAGATATTAAAGCTATAGCTAAAGGAACTTATATTCTTAACTAAGCTCTATTAGCTCTTATACCCTTAGACTTATTAAGTAATACTATTTTTTAAGATTACTATAATATTAATCTACTTTAGAAGTAATACTATAAGGTAACTTCCTTAATATCTATCTTCCTTACTTAAGATAATAAGCTAATTAATCTACTTCCTAAGATTACTATTAATAAGGGTCTTAAGTTTCTAAAGATTCTATAGTAAACCTATATATAATGTACTCTAAACTTACTAGAGGATATTACTAATAAGAGTATTTATATCTATAGTAAAGACCCTAGCTTTATTAAGAAGGTTAAAGAGCTAATCTTATATTACTTAAAGCTTTAGATAAATATAAAGCTTATCTAAGTACCTAAAGGGGAAGAAATATAAGTACTACTTATTAATAACTAATATAAACACTATATAGCCTAAAGACTTTATCCTAATAGTCTTAAAGACTAAAACTTTATTAATTTAACCTTTAATATATTATATTACTAAAGCTAGATAGAATAAGTTAAAGGATTAATACCTTTCTTAGTACTTATCTTTATAGTCTAGAAGTAAGTTAAAGGGGAATCTAAAGGCTATATAGTTATTAATCTTAGAGTATTAAATAAGATCTTAATGCCTAATAATTATCCTCTTCCCTATTAGAAAGATATAATATAAGCCCTCTATAAAATTACCTTTATTATAGTAATTAATACCTTATCTTTCTTTTTCTAATTTAGAATAACCCTTAAATATTATAATTACTTTATAATAGCTAGCTATAGAGGCTTTAAAAGGTTAATAGTAATACTAATAGGATATTATAACTCTCTTACCTATACTTAATACTATATAGATAGACTACTTTATCCTTATTATACTTTCTACTAAGCCTTTATTAATAATATTATAATCTTCTCTAAGTTTATAATTAAATATCTAAGATACCTAGAAACTCTCTTTATACTCTTTAATAAGTAAAACCTTACTATTTCCCTAAAGAAAAGCTAGATTAAATACCTTAGTACTTAGCTATTAGGATTTTATATAAATACTTTAGAACTCTTAATAATAGCTAAGAGAATAGTTATATTTACTTACCTTAACTTCCTTAGTTAACTTAATAGTCTTAAGTAATATATTAAAGCTATAGGATATATCTATTACTTTATTCCTTACTATACTTAGCTCTTAGAACTACTATAAGCTTAGAAAGTTACTCTTCTAGCTATAGGATAGAAGGAAGAAAGAGTTATTAATAGTAATCCTAATTAATATAAGGTATATATCTAAATAATATACTTTATACTTAGTAAGAGTAAGGAAATTACTTTCTCTACTCTCTAAGTAGAGATTACTTTAGGATAGATATTAAGTTACCTTAATTTAGCTAAGTAATTATTCCTCTAGATTAATATAAGCTTAGAATAAGACTTTAGTACTATATTCTATTACCTTTATAATAATTATACCTAGGAACTAGGATTTAATATACTTATAACTATAGTATAATTAATCTATTTCTTTAGCTATACCTTAATATTTATTAAGTAATAATATAAACTTATAGAACTTAAAGTTATATATTTTATTTAGGCTATAAAGAGACTTTAAATATTCTTATAATCCTTTAAGCTTCTTATAGTTATACTAATTAATTACTCTATTACTAAATAGATTATTAAAAAAATATCTCTTAAGACCTTAAGTATTAATTAAGTAAACTAATAGCTAATTATAGCCTTAATATACCTTTCTAAGTATAATCTCTATATATATTACCTCCTAGGTAAAAAGAACTTTATCCCTAATACTCTAAGCTATATAATTACCCTAGAGATTAACCTTAACTTACTAAGGCTTTAGCTAGATTATATAGTATTAAATAATATATTAATAGTATTTAAAGCTCTAATAGCTAATAATACTAAGTAATACTTCTAGGTTAGTTATATAATAGATAAGTATTTCTCTAAGGTTATCTTTATAATCCTAGGGAAGGCTTTTATAGTAAGTAATTAATTTGTTAGTAAGAATATTATTAGAGCTTTTAAGCTTAGTATACCCTTTGCACTCTAAAATAGACTGCTATATTATAATAATATAGATAATTATATTAGACCTTATATGCTTTATAATATAAAGAAAGAAATCCTTAGGATAGCTTATATTAGTTATAACTACTTTAGAATAAAGAGAATAATATAAGAACTATTAAGGCTTTATATTTATAACCTTTATTATAAAGTTAAGAAATATATCTATAGATATTAGATTTATTACTTAGAGTAAACTAGCTAAAAGTAGAAAATTAATAATTATAAGCCTATTTACCCCCTAGTAATATTAATATATACTATTATAATAGACTTTATTATTTACTTACTCTTAGTTTCTATAGAGAACTTACTTTAAGTCCTTAAAGATTTCTCTATTTATAATACTCTTCTTATAGTTACTTATATAATAAGTAAGAAAAGTCTCCTTATTCTTAGCTACTTAAAGTATTTAGTAAATTATTAAGTTACTATCTTAATAAGGTAATTTATACTATTTAACTAAGGTATACTAAAGGTTATTATCTTAAATTATAATTTAAAGTTTATTTCCCTATTCTAAAAGACCCTATAGACTACCTTTAGTATAAAGCTTATAATAACTATAGTATACTATCCTTAGATTAATAATATCTCTAAGAGATATAATTAGACTATAGAAATTACTATAAGATTTTACTATATAGAAAACCCTAGATTTAACTAGACTTATATCCTTCTAGCCTTATAGTAATACCTTAATAATACCTATAATATTAGTATATAAGCCTTAACTTATAAATTCCTATTTAATATTAACCTTTATAGCTTACTAAAAGCTATATAGCTACTTAATTAGGAAGTTATTAATTTACTATTCCTAAGAGAAGTTATATAAAAGGAAGTATAACTTACCCTAGACTTTACTATTACTAAGGCTAAGAAATAGTATAATAATAAGTACTAGCCTATTTAGCTTAAGGCAAGAGATTAAGTTTACCTATATCTCTATAATAGATATAATTTACTTAATATTCTTATAAAGAAATAATCCTAATAATACACTAAACCTTTTAAGATTAAATACATAATTAATAACTTAGCTATTAAGCTTAGGTTACTTCCTAAATAGTATATTTACCCTATTATCTTATATTAATAGCTAGAACCTACTTATAGTAATAACTTTTAACCTAAGGAGCTAGGGCTAGTTAAAGAGGACTCTAGGAAGTATATTATTAAATATATCCTCCGCTATAAGATAAGGAATTAAGGTAGGAATACTATACCCTTTGAAGGCTTCTAGATCTAATAGAAGGGCTAGGGCCCTAAATATAACTCTTAGGAGAAGACTAAGGATATTAATAAGGAGCTTATTATAGAATTTAAGATAATTTACCCTAAGGCCTTTAAGACTAATAGCTAACCTAACCACTGCTATAGTAGTAAGAAGAAGACCTAATAGCCTAAAGCTAATAAGGCTATAGATAAAGAAGCTAACTAATAGCCCTTGCGCTAATCTTTGCGGAAGAAATAGTAAGATTGCTTACTTAACTATATATAATGGAAAAGATTAAGGAAAATTACCTAGAAATTAGAAATAGTAATTAGATAGCTTAGAATAGTACTAAAAGGAAATTATAACCTTAGAAGGATTTATATATTAGTTAATTACTAGGGATAGTAAGTTCTAGCTTTTAAAGCTAGGATATAATGTATATAGCCCTTTAGGCTATAGTTATAGAATAATACAATGATTACATAAGCAATTACATAGTCTAATAGACTAGGATCCTTAAGGTCTCAGTCTATAGACTAATTATAATAAAGAGATTATCCTTCTTATAACCTTTTATCCTTACCTTTTATAACTAACCCTTTTCTATATATTAGTTTTATACTTATATAGCTAAGAATAAGAAAGATTAATCTAAGAAGCTTCCTTTTCTTAAGGGGTATACTTAATATACTATTACTATAGTATCTATATAAGACTAATAAAGAAATATTTAAATATATTATTATTTTCTACCTAAGATTTATAGAATAATATAGCTACCTTATAAACTGACTATAGGATTAATATAAGCTAAATACTAATTATTAAAGTATAAAATAGTATAACTATTTACCTATTAATTCTTAGATTAATACTTTATTCTATATTATAAGTTTACTCTTTAAATCTATAGTAATTATAATTATAATATAAAAGTAAAATATAAGTTTATAGAGTAATAAGCTAAAATTAATAGCCCTTAATTAGAAATAATATATCCTTACCCTAAGTACTTTTTACCCCTCTTATAGAGAAATAAAATATACTTAGAAAAAGCTATAAAGGGTAAAAAACCAGCCTAGCTATAATAATTACTAACCTAAATTAAATCCTTTAACCCTTATATTAAATCCTCTAAGCTTATAATATTAACTTATAGACTTATCTTAAACTTATACTTTTATTATTTATTATTTAACTTTACTCTATAGCTTTATTACCTATTTCCTTATCTTTATCCTTATCTTTACTCTCTTTATTAAACTCCCTAAGGACTAATAATCTAATAAGCTTAGGGATATAATCTAATAGAGTAAGAGCTAAAACTATAATATACTTAAAGTACTTAAGTATCCTAATAATATAATTAATTCTATTAATTAGTATATTAAGCTAATTAATTATTAAGCCTATAGTTATTACTATAGGTATAATATATATATACTTAAGTACTTAACTCTTTACTTAATAAACTATATCCTTAAGCTTCTTAAGCTCTTCCTCTTCCTATACTCTAGTTAGTTAATATTTATACTATAGGTTTAATTTATACTTATTTTACTATTTCCTCTCTTATATAAAAAACCTTTTACTAAAGCTTAAGTAATAATAATAATAGTAAATAGTAGAGATTTATAAGTATTATATATAAGTATATAAGCTATATAGTTTCCTATTATTATACTTACTTAGTCTTAATAGAAATTTATTATATTATTTCTACTTATTTATATAATATATATAGAATAGGAAATATTCTATACTATTCCTATAGGAATAAGGGTAAAAGACTTATCCCTAGAAGTAATAATACTCTTTACTCTAGTCTTTCTCTTTATTTACCTTAAGTTAATATAAGTATATAATAGGAATATATTAAGGGGGATTTATAAGTATAATTAGTATTTATATATTAAATAAATTAGTATAAGTAATTATATATATTCTACTTAGGATTTATATTATATTTATTATAGTTATTATTATTATTATTATTATTATTATTATTATTATAATTATTATTCTTAGCTATATAAAGAAATTAATTATTATAGTAATAAAGTTATAATAATAATAAAGCAAAAAGAATAAACATATTAAAGTTAATCCTAGATAAAAGACTAGAAATTAGTAATATACTTAAGATTTAATATTAGTATAAGTATAGATAAGGACCTAGGAAAAAGCAACTTATAGAAGTATTAAAGAGAAAAGAAAGGAAAGAAAGTATTATAAACTTAATAAAGAGACTAAATAATAGAAATCCAAGTAATAGCTAATAGCTATTAGTAACTATAGAGTACTATACTAGCCTCTAACTACTAATAGCAAAGCTACTAACTAATAGACTTACTAATAGCTATACCTATTTACTTAAAATCTAAGCCTCTAGTTATAATAGTATAATAATCCTATAGAAACTACACTAGTACATAAGCTATATACAATTAATATGTATTCACTGTAGGATTAAACTTTACTATATCTCTCTCTTTCCCTCCCCTTTTTTCTTTCCCTTTTTCTCTTTTTCTCTATTTATTTCTCCTTTTCCCCCTTTTTTTCCTTTCCTTTTTCCTTCCTTACCCCTAGGAAGTGGGATAATTTTAGTCTTAGCATAAATGACTATTAATTTATGTACTATAATAGTATAAGGGGCTTTACCTAGGCTTACTATAGAAAGGATATAGGTTTTTATATGGTTTTTCCTATATCTAAATAGAAAAGAAGTACTATTTACCTCTTAGGTCTATAGTATATAAATAAATAAAATAATAATAAAAGTTTTAGTAAATTGAGAAATTAATCCTATTTCTAATTTTATACTAATATTTAAAACTATTTTAAAGCTAGTATATTTAGCTTAAAATAGACTAAGCTTAGTATTTATAATATATAAATAACTATAGTATTAAATAGAATATTTATCAGATTTTATTTTAAGTTACTTTAACTATAATTAAAATAGAAATTATTAATAGAATATTTTAATATTTTCTTTTTCCTTTTTAAAACTATTATAAGCTAGAGCCTAAGGAGTTAAGATACTAACTATTACTAATACTAAAACTAAGCTAGCTACTAAAGTCTATAGGAAGAATCTAAGAAGTCTTTTAGTAATTAGCTAAAAGACTTCTTAAAGATATAATATAGGAAATCCTATAGAGACTTCCTAAAGACTTCCTAGAAACTACTATAAAACTATATAGAGATTTCTATAGAAGGAAACTCTCTTCTATCCCTTAGATTTAAATAGATAATTTATTATACTATTTATATAGAAAATCTTTAAAGAGTTTACCTAATAATATATATATTAATCTATAGTCTTAGATATAGAATAGCTTAATTCTTTATATTAACTAGAACTTTTATCCTATTACTAAAGCTCTATCTTCCTAGTTCTATTATTTTAGATTAGCTTAATAGTTATATTTAAACCCCCTTATAATAAAATAACTTAGTAATTAGTAAGGAAATTTAGAGTGAAAGATACTTATAATAAATAAAATATAATAGATAAATAAAGATAAAACTAATAATATAAGATAAGTAGTCTTTTAAGCTAGTATTATAAATTAAAATTAGTATTATAAGTAGGGAAAGTATATTAATAAAAAAGAAATATAAATTATACTACTAAAATCTTACTATTAAATTAATATATAATTAAAGTAATACCTAAAAGAATAAGAAAAAGAAAAAGTAAAAAAGTAAAAAGAAACTATAGACTTAGTAATAATTAGTTAGAAAAGATAATTAACTATTCCTAGTAATATATTAGACTTATTACCCCTTTAAATATATTTTTCCTTTTAACTTAGTAAACTTAGTATCTATTTTTTAAGCTTATTATAAGCTTTTTAAATATATCCTTTAGCTTAATTATACTTATTTCTATAGTATTAAACCTTTTTTCTATCTTTTTAACCCTAGCTTAAAGCTATTTAATACTATTAGTTTCTATTTTATTAATTCTATCTTAGAGGTATTAGATATTATTAACTGCTCCTTTAATATTATAATTCTCTAAGGCCTATTTATCCCTTATTTCTCTCCTCTTAGCTAAGTTCTTCTTAAGCTTTACCTTATTATTATATATACTAACTAGCTTAGTGTCCTAGGGTAAGAGAAAGCTATTTCTCTTATAAGCTTTAGTAATTATACTCTTTATATTTATAGAGTTAAGGACTTTACTTAGGCTTAAGATAATAAGAATATAAATACCTTTCTTATAAAATTTTATATAGTAATTTATAATTAGGTTCTTCCTTCTAGAAGCTATATTCTTTAGTATTATTTATAATTTAATTACTTAAAGTAACTCTTTAAAGTTATTATAATATTAATTAAACTATAGTAATTAGCCCTTAGTTAGGTTCTTAAAGTTATTTATACTTATATATTTCTATATTTCTAAAAGGTTAACTATAGAAGCTAATTTAAGATGCTAAATTAGAATTCTACCTTCTTATCTTTTAATATATACCTAAGTTCTATAACTTAATTTCCTTATGCTTACTATTAGAGACCTTAATATTCCTTTCCCTATATACTATAGATATTAAATAGAGGTAATTAATATACTAGAAATATTTTCTATTATTTTTATAGTAATAATTAATTATTTATTTAAATTAATAGTTATTTTATAAGCTTTAAGTATAGCTTCTAAGGCTATAGTAGCTTTAAATAGTAATTTTATTATAGTTACTTTACTAAATATAACTTTTATAGTATTTACTATTACTTAAAGTTTCCTAAGCTCTTCTATAATTACTTCTTTAGCTTTCTAATACTTTACTTTTATAATACTATTAAGCTCTATTAGCTTTTCTTTTACCTCTTTAATAGTTTCTAGCTATATATTTACTATATTATAAATCTTTATTACTTTATTACTTATATAAAGAGCTTCTTATACTATATTTTCTATGTTTTTATTATTACTTTAACTTACTAAATAATTATCTATAGTTATTATACTTTATAATTTTAGTAAATAATTTCTATTAATTAATTAGTTAATAAATTCCTTTTCTATTATAATTCTATCCTTAGTATCTTAGTTTATTAGATTGTTTTTTAGGATTTTATAGTTAATATTAACCTTACTATAGTAAGGAATAAACTTATTTATTAAAATTAATTACTTAAGTTCTAAAATATCCTTTAATTTATTTATAGTTTAAATTTATATATTACTTATCTTTAGTATATTTTAAGTAGTTAGATCCTAAGTATTTACTTTTAGTATATAAAGGGAAGGTATTATCTCTTTATATAATTTTAATATATACTTTAGAGGGTTAAGGACTTTATCTTTATCTATTTTCCTTTCCTATTCTATTAACTCTAGAGTATTAAATTCTAACTTATTATCCTAATTATTAATATTAGCTTAGTTAAGTTTATTAAGACTTATAGCTTTTATTATAGTTTTAAGTTCTAAATATCTTAATTAATATTAGATTAGTAATATAAGGTAAAGAACTATTTACTTTTATATATAGTAATTACATTTTTATAGTTAGTATACTCTAGATATAGTATATATTCTAATTTTCTCTATATAAATATAACTTATTCTTTAGGGGTATTTAGAGTAATTCTCAGGAACTTAGTAAAGTTATTATATTCTAGGATATATTTAATTTCTTTATTTATTTCCTTACTTAAAGTATTACTATTATTAGCTACTTTATTTTAAGAATTATATAAAGCTATAAAAGCTTAATTCTCTATATCCTTTTTAGCATTATCTACTTTAATTCTCCTAAGACTAAGTCTTAGGGTAGGAAAAGGTATTAGAAGTTTTCCCTCTCCTTAAGGCTCTTTTACTATTATAAGACTAATAATATAAATATTCTCTACTGAATTTAGAGTAGTTAAAGATATAATTAGTATCTTATTTATAGTAAGAAGTAAAAGGTATAGTAAAGGGAGGTAATTAGGTTTAAATAGTTATACTTAGGGAGCTTAAGCTTATTAACTTAGCTTTATAAGTATTTATACTACTTTCTATTTACCTTAAAAATACTATTTACTTAAGACCCTAAGTACTTATGTTTTTAGAAATATAAAATAAAATAATATTTAAGTATATAATAATATTTACTAAGTAAACTTTCCTAATTATTACTTAATAGTAAAGTAAATATAATATAAGTATTCTTATAGAACTATTTAGTAAGTAATACTTATAATAATATATTAAACTAAATATAACTTAGTAATTCTAAGAATCTCTATAGAATACTATTTTAGTATTTATAAACTTATTATAATTCCTTAAGCTTACTTTATACTTTTTTCTCTCTCTCCTCTCTATAAATATTATATAATAATTAGTTTTAGTTTTATAGAAATAAATTAATAGATTAAAGAGGAATATTAAAATAAGTTTTATAGTATAATAAGTATTAAGATAATATCTTTAAGAGTCTCTCTATAGATAATAAATCCTACTAAATATTTAAATACTAATTCTTTAAAGAGAATATTTAAGGAAGAATATAATTATTACTAAGAAGATATTTAATATTATATTAAAGCTATAATTAGCTAGGGTAACTTAGAGAATACCTTAAGGAATTTAAGAGTCTTAATTATATACTTACTAAATAATATATTACCCTATCTAAAACTTAAGCTATTACTAAGAATTAGATTAAAATGTCTCTAGAGTTCTAATTATATTATAATAGTTAATAAAATATTTAATATGATAAATAAGTACTAAATAGTTAATTTCTTTCTTAATAATATATTTTTAAAATAAACCTTTAGATAAACTATTTATATTATTAGATTTAAGTAAAAACCTTAAGAGACTTTTTACTAAGGAATATAAATATTAAAAGATACTTACTAATAGAGAGTTTTACTATAAGATATAGAAGTACTAAGGATATAGAAGTAAGAAGAATCTATTCTTTAAAAGGATATAGCTTAGTTATTTATTAGCTTTATCTAAGAATTATTAATATCTTTTAGATTAACTTTCTTATTAAAAGGAATATATAGATAAAATTAATAAATTATTAGTTATTCTTACTTTATTTTATAGCTTTTGCCTTATAGTAATATATTATATATATTCTATAAGATATAAAGAAGTACTATTATAAATTAAATACTATAAATATAAATACTAACTTTAATTAGTTTAATTTATACTACTTAGAGTATATATTCTAGGTTTAGAGTAAAATATATAATAATAATCCCTAAGTTATATAATTAATTAATAGACTTATAGTAAAGAAACTCTAAGGAAAGGCTCTAAGTATATTTTAAAAAGATTATAATAACTTTATTAGTAAGCTTAAAAGTAATTACATTTCTAGAAATTTTCTAGAGTTATAGAAAGCTAAACTATAGTCTTAAGTTTATACTACCTTAAGAGATTATTTAATACCTTTACTATTTATTTTCTTTAAGGATTAAAAGTCTCTAAATAGTACTATAGATTATATAAAATAAATAGCTAATATAAGTCCTAAGAATATAGTAATAAGTTACTTAGTCTAAATGTTTATAAATATATATTAGGAAAGTAATTAATATATAGTTTAAGTTTTAAATACTATATATATAATTATCCCTAGAAATCTTATAATATAGTTTAATATTAATTATTAAACTTTATAATTACTTAGTTTCTAAGAATTTAAAGAGTTATTACTTAATATAAAGAAGGAAATACTTATAAAAGTATAGAAGAAAGTAAATAAGACTATTCTATTTAAACTTACTTCTCTAATCTCTAAAGTTAGATTTAAGTCTAAGGAAATCTAAGATATTATAAATATATTTCCTAATTAAAATATTACTAAATATACCCTTTTAATTATTTAAAAGCTAAGATAGTATTAGTATTCTAGCTTTAAGTACTATATCTAATAGATAGTAAAAATATTTTCTATAGTATTACTTATTATAATTACTAATATATTATAAAATCCTAAACTTAGTTAATATATAGAGCTACTTATTAGATTAAGTATTCCTTATAATACTAACTATAATTATAATAAAGTATAATTCTTTTTCCCTTAGATATATTAATAGTTTAAGACTATTTAAATATATATAATATTGTTTTTTATTTAGAAATCTATTTATTTAGTATATTTTAGGTAATATCTATTAATTAGAAATCTTATTACTAATAGCTAATAGAAACACTTTCTCTACTATTATTAGTAATCTATAAGTTTCTTTTTACAGTATAAACTAGTAAATTATATTACTATTATACTCTTTAAGTTTAGCTAGATAACTATAGATATCTTAGAAATAATACTATACTTTCTATTTAATCTTAAAACCCTTAGTATAATCTAAATTAGAGCAAAGGATTTAATATTCTTAGTATACTTATAATATATATAATATAAAGTAGGTATTAATATACTTTTCCTACTATATCTAGTGTTTAAATCTAAAGAATTACTTACTTATACTTAGGTTTTAGTTATATATATAAACTAAATACCTTCTAGGAAATACTATAGTATAGTAATAGATAAGTAAGTTATAATAATTAGGAAGTAAATTTAGTTAGATATATACTTAGTAATAATCTTCCTATTTAGCTTTACTAGTAATTAGCTCTTAATAAAGGAAATAAAAGTTAATAAATTTATATCCTTACTTAGAACTCTTAAGGATATAATTAAAGATATATTTCTATTGTAATTTAAACTTTATCTTATATTATATATTAGTATTATAGTTTTTATTAAAAGTTTTAGATATTTTCTTATTCTTTAACTTATATATTATAATAGGTATTTAGGCATTTACTATTAATTAGTTAAAGGATATATTAATAAGCTATATAGCATAGGGTTATAAGTAGATTAATTAGATTTTAGGTAACTTAAATACTCTCTAAACTCTATAGTAAAGTAATAGTAAATAGTATTATTAATAGTTAATCTCTTTTAGGCATTATATAATAAAGCTAAGAGAATTTAGAATAATCTTTATTAATATAAAAGATTCTATTACATTTTAAGGGATAAATTCTCTCTTAGTACTATTAAATTTAATTAAGCTTATATTATTTAAGTAATTATCTTTATATAAATAACTAATCTCTTTAGTATATAAGTTTTTATATAGAATCTTCATTAGTAATGTCTTTTAGCTATAATAAAATATTATTAATCTTTCCCTTAATATCTTTATAATCTTCTATTTACCTAAGGTTATTCTATACCTTTATAGGTAAAGATAGAAATAACTTTAGGTTTCTTTTTATAGTTATAGAATGGAAGTTTTCTATAAAATTACTATAAATAGGTAACTTAAGAAAATAAGCTTAGCTATTAATATTTATAATTAAACTTAAGTAATCTTTCTATAGAATTACTCTATTTATATAGATAGTAAATTTAGTTAATTTATCCTTTAAATAGTTATTATCTATATTATAGATTAGCTAATAGAATTAGTATATAATAGTATTAAATATACCTATTACTTAAATAAAGCTCTTACACTATATACTATATACTATTATTAAATACTATATACTTACTTATAGTAAGAACTCTATTAATTATAAACTAAAACTAATTCTTATCTAAATCTTATCCTTTAGGCTATTAACTAATATTTCTAAAAATACTAGCTTTTCTAATATATAATTTACCTAATTAAGAATTTAATAACTTTAGTTATTAAATAGCTTAATATCTAATAATTACTTAATAGGTTAATAATACTTTACTACTTTAGTTATAAGAAAGATTAAAATTATAAAAAGTATTAAGTTAACTATAAGAAGTTAATTTAGGATATCTTTATATAAAATATATATTAGCTTTCTCTTATTAGTTTCTATAGTATTTAGGAATAAAAGATTATTATTATACTTTTAAGATAGTTTATCTTATATTCTCTTTATAAACTCCTTTTTTATACTCTATTATAATTTTAGCTTAGAGTCTTTCTATACTACTAATAGTATTATATCTTATTTAAATTAGCTTTATAATCTTTTAAACTCTTTAAGTATTTACTTTATAGTATAAGCCTTTATTAGTTTTACTATATATATTACTTTTATTAATTTCCCCTAATCTTATAGGAGTATAGATATAATACTTAAGCTTTATACTAATAAAGACTTAGTACTCTTTATATTTATATTTATATCTATCTTTTTACTAAAGCTAATACTTAAGGTATATATAGTTCTTAAGAGTTAAATAATACTTTAGTTATATAGTATTAAATAGATTAATCTTTTTCTTAAGGGAGCCCTTAATATACTTCTTTATTAGTTAGTAAGTAATATAATACTAAGGTAAAATAGATTTTATATTTATAATAGAATCTCTAAATATATAAGATATTAGTTTATAAGGATATTTATAATTCTAGCTTAATTAAAAGTAATAAAAGTAATTCCTTACTATCTAAATAGTAATATAGCTATTTAGATTTAGTATTCCCTTAGTTAATAACCCTATAAACTCTATAAAATGCTTTAAAGTCTTTAAGTTATAAGGGATTATCTTAGGATATATTAATATATATTTAGTAGATATTAACTAAGTATAGAGAAGAAATCATTAGAAATAATACTAATATATTTATCTTAAAACTCTAGCTAAGTTTTATATTTCTTATTAGTATAAGGTTAAAGAATTTAAAGGATTAGGCTATTATTAATATTATTATTACTATTATAGTATTTATTTTCTTTAGTATAATATCTTCTCTTAGTAGTTATTATCTTCTTTACTATAATAGTAAATAGTTCAAAGAATAATTAAATAAATATAAGCTAAAAAGATATAGATAGATTAAGTTAAATTTATTTTCTAAAAGAATTAAGGAAGGAGGAGAGAGAAGTATACTATAGAGAAATTATAGACTTTAAATATTTTTTAAGCCTATATTAAGTAAACTAGTGGGCTATATATCACTGCTTTATGAGACAGATATAGGCCAGCATAACCCGAAATTCTAAGCTCTCCCTAAGCTCTCCCTGAGCTGTCCCTGAGGTGTCCCTGAGGCGTCCCTGAGGCGTCCCTGAGGCATCTTGATTAGTATTTGGACGCTAACCAAATCAGGAAATTTTGCACTGCAAGTTTGGGAACGAACAACAATGTTTGTAACCGTCAAGTTTCCAAGAGCGGATCCTCCTGGGCCTCCATCAATAGCGCCCACGCCTGACGCTACTGATCTTTCACCAGCTTATCCCCGGTATTCCGCAGTCAGTTGACGGGTTGGAAAGGTAATTAACTTATTTAACCATCGCCGACTTGTTTGGCATTTTTTGCAAGGCCATCTTATTCTTAAATTAGAAGCCGTGGGGGTAAATTGTGGCTTGGTTGGTTTAGATGCTTAAAAACGAAACGAGGACGAAACATTCGCCGTGTCCGTCCACACTTCTTTGAGACGTCGAGAGTTCCCTTCGGTTATGGAGTGTCTCGAGATGTTCGCTTCAGATAGTTACTGGACTTGGCATTGATCGATTCTACTGGTGCCTGTCTCCCTTACACAACATCCGTCAGATACACCACCAAGTGTCAGTAGGCCGTCCGTCGTACAGCCCCAGTCCCCGTATTATGATAAGAATGGTCGCTCAAGGGAGACCAATACAGACTTAGACACAGTCGGTAACAGAGTGCCACATCATCCAAGACTGTAGATTCGTACACTTTGAGTGATACTTGCACAGAAGCACAGCACACAGGCACTTTCAGATGTTTACTTCTAGCTACATTTAGAAACTTGACGCGCATCCGTTCCAACATCAACTTTAGCACTGATTACTCGGGTTTACGCCCATAGACGACTCGCTGGCGGTAGAAAGTATGGAACTTGCCGGAGCGGATCTCGCGTCGAAGCTGGGCGCAGTACAGGGAGACCTCCTCTTTCGACCAACCGAGGACCATATTGGCCATGAAAAGCACATAGCCCTCGTAGTCTTGTTCAAGAGCAGCCTGAGAAAATTGACCAATCTCCCTGAGTCGAGGGTCCTCCACCCAGCCGCCAATCGGTGCCTATCACGACGTGAGTCTCCCGGAGCGAGTGAGCCGAGGGGTCTTCTAGTTCTTACCTTGAAGTCCCAAGTTTCAATATCGACAAAGCCGGCTTCCTCCATCCCCTTCTTTTGCAGATCGTGATCTATAATCTCAAACGTGCGGTTCAACTTCTTGCCTCCCTCGATGAAGAATTTGCCCCATTCGTTGATAGCGCAAGTCTCTGTTACCGTGCCGTCATCGCTTTCCATTCTTGGAGAGGCCTCGTAGCTTTCGACCCAGCCGCCGGGCTTACAAGCCCTGTATGCCTCCTTGATCAAGGCGGACCAGTCGCTAATGCTCCCATATAGGTAGCGCATATGCACGTAGTCCGTCGAGTCTGGCTCAAAGGTCCACTGTTGGGTGCAATCCTCGATCTCACTGGTCATGTTAGACTCGATCAACATAGTTCGCAAAGGCTTCTTACAACTTGACGTTTGGAGGAACCCAGGTTGGTTGGATTGGGGAGATGTCCGTTCCAGTTACTTCAGCGTTGGGATACTCGTCGGCAAAGTCACTGTGCCGAGTCAGTCATATGCGATGACACAGGACATTGGTGAATTACATAGCCCAAATACCTGTGACATAAATTAGCTTCATGGTTTTCATGACGAAGTGGCTCTGAGGCTTACCCGTTCCAGTTCCGATATCCACAACTTTCTGGAAGCAGACTTAGCATTTCGGTAGTTGGCGAGCACTATATAGTCATTTGACGAACTTGGATATTGTCCTTCAGTGGAGCCAGATGGAGCTTTCCCTCCAACGATAAAGATAGCAGATGATGGCTGAAAACATTAGTTTTGGGAAGAGAACCGGAAGCTCAGGCATACTTGATGTCCATCGACTCATTATGATGCTCGTCGTTCGGCGTCCTGTCAAAAATTAGCTTGAGAACAAGACCTGAAATGCGCAAATTGTCATACCAGTACTCAGCACTTCCTCGCTCAGCGTGGTAGGTTCTCCCATGGATGGTACGATAATGAAGAATGCTCGACGAAATTGACTCAGTTGAGCTAGCAGCATCATCCCCAACAGCTGAGTCCGTGTCTTCGTCACCCGGGGCGTCCTTGCGCTGCGTAAGTATACCGACATATCGCAAATTCATCTCAACATACTTGAGCAATTATCGTGGCCCAATGCTCAGGGTCGTGAAAATCAGCAGCGACAGCGGCAGTTGGTTCTACGGTCTCTGCGGGCTGTGGAGGCTCTGCCGGGGGCGACGAGGGGGTCGCTTCTCTAGGAGTAGTTGTATTTTCAGCTGAGTCTCCCGCCATATTGACTAGTATTTCTTTATAAAAGGTTTAGGATAAAACAAAGATAAATCCGACAAAAGAGGATATAGGATCAGACACCATTCCCACGGTACAACCCCAATTGCGGAGTCTTATCTGGTCTGGCGATCCAACCCTGGTAGTAATATCCCCCCCTACCCCGATATGGCTATAGTGCAACCTCGTTTACAAGATAGACATGCAAGAATATGAAGAATATTTCTCTCTATCCAAATCATTTCTTTGCGAAGTTCATGGTGGAGAACAGTTCAAGAGAAAGTAGAACTAGTCGGGTATGGCCTATCTGCCTGTGCCACGTCACTCTGCCCATTCATGCTAGCGAAAACAGCTCATCGCTTTCCCAAAGCTACAGGGTAATTTTCTCAAGCGAAGGGACAAGCTTAAACGTCATAGTGTATGAGGATAAATGTCGCACCCTCGTTCAAGACCCCTACGGTCTTTTGCGCTACTCGAAGCGACGCCCGGTGGCTTGTGATGGCATGTTTATGGGTGTTTATTATTCAAAATGTATCCTGTAATGGTGACGGCATTGGAGGCTTGTGCAACTGTGTCGCTGAGTACGTTGTCCGGTCATTGTGAAAACAGACGTGCTTTGTCCAATCGTCACAATAATGACTTTAGAAGTGTTGAAACAGAAGGACTACAATAGTTGCAGTGCAGTCGATGTCGCATTTACTAGATAGCCCTTCCAAAGCTAGGTTTACCTCCCTACATCTTTGGTTACATGTACCGTAAGATGTACACTACACAACCCGTTTATGCAGTTCCGCGTGCCTGGCGGCGGTCCCCGTACATGGTATGGTGTCTTGGTACTCTCTGCGCCCTGGGTTACACCGGGTTGGGATTTGGCTGAAAGTACCAGATACCTCGAGCTAGTCTGTTGATTTATTATTATCTTGTGAAGGATTGGATCTCCGACAATCGGTGGAATGGAAGGAGCTAAATTGTGTTACACATGCCGGCTTAGATATGCTGTGTAGAGGCGGAGGCGTCTCACCTCGCTATGAATCCTTCCATACACCGATGGATCCGTCTAGCCACTTGCTGCCTAATTGTGCGCGAATCCTTCGTCGAGATTAGTGATCTCAAGTCACACCGTAGGCAGCAGTGGAACATGACCATAATAAGGGGAATATTAGTCAATCCCAACAGTATTCCCGGTGGACGTAAATAGTGTCTTGTGGGTTCAATACGTTGAATAGGTTAAGGCGAGCTTCATATGTAGTGGGGAGTGGTTATGGCTATCACTAGCCAGTCCAAGCAAGAGTTAATTAGCCTCCACAGGCTTTTTGAGAGACTTGATAAGGTGTGATGAACTATAAACTCACATGTAAGGTTACATATTACATGGAGATGAAGCACTGGAACTTGTCCCTACTGATTCAGCAGTGTAAAGTCCTGGCATTAATCTCGGAGTTTCATTCCCTTTCTCCACCGCTCCTCCGGCGGCTTTCCAAAAGCTCGTCAACCATCAGTTGACAGCATCCCAGGTACTTAGTAGGATCGCATAGTGTTGCAAGCCGATCCGAACTCAGGTGTTTGACAACCTGCGGGACCTTTTCGAGCGCATCTTGCAACGCTGTTTTACCCTCGTGCGCATCAACGCATGCCTTGTACACGATTTCATGTGCCTCCTGTCGACCTTCATGCTTAGCCAGTTCCATCATAACCGCTTCAGCAACGATGAGACCACGAGTTGACTTGAGGTTTGTCATCATTGCGTCTTGGTGGACTTGGAGTCCACTGAGCGCGAAGTGTGCTTGGTGCAGAGCTCCCACCGCCGCAATAAAGGCAGTTGGCAGTGCAGCCCATTCTAAATGCCACGGTCCAGAAGCGCGTTCAAAGTCGGACACCATCCCATCGAGAACTAGTCCTGCCTGCGCCCGAAGGATCTTAGACTGTGCTAATATGATCTCACTCGAAATGGGGTTTCGCTTTTGGGGCATAGTAGATGATGCGCCTCGGTGAGGGACATACGGCTCTGCGACCTGAAGAACAGCTGTATCAGCATGATCCTGTAGAGCAAATTAAATGATGGTTAGCTTATCGGCCTCGTACTGACCTCGTTGAGCTCATTGGAAGACATTATAATGAGGTCCAGCGCAATCTTGCCCAAGCTGCCTCCAACCATGGCCAGAAAACTCACAACCTCAGCAATGGTGTCCCTAGACACATGCCATGTGATAATTGGGTCCCGCAGGTCCAAAAGGGCAGCCATTCTCTTTCTGACTCTGATTCCCTTGTCTGTGTTGCCCAGAGACGCCAAAGTGCCAGCAGCGCCTCCAAATTGAACGAGGAGACATCGTTCCTTCAACTGTTCGAGGCGTTCAATGTGTCTCAGGAGGCTCGATAGCCATACGCCACACTTGTATCCAAATGTGATAGGCAGGGCGTGCTGCAGATGCGTACGACCCGCCATGGGGGTGTCGCGATAGGTGACACACATGGATTCGAGGGATGCAGCAGTTTGACGAAGAAGTCGCTCGACAATAGTGAGGCCGTTTTTAATTTGGAGGATTGAAGCCACGTCCATGATATCTTGGGTTGTCGCACCCCAGTGGATATACCCAGCTACATATCACTGTCAGCCACCATCGACTTGGCGCAGGGATGAATAATGGAACTAAGAAGAGTCACCTTTGTCGTCTGGTACCCATTCTGACATCTGCTCTACTAGACCAAGGATTGGGTAGCCGACAATCTCTGCCCGAGACGACAGGACAGACCAATCAATCTTGGATACATCGCTGTTTTGGCGGATGACGGCGGCAACTCCAGGAGGGATCACACCCTCGTCCTCTTCCGCCTGTGCAAGAACGCACTCGGCTTCGATCAAATTGGCGACATAGGTCCGCTCTGAGAAGCAATCACGAATCTCCTCCGTTCCAAAAATATTTCCGAAGAGGACTGAGTCAAATACAGTCGCTGCCGACATGTTGGCGATGAATCGATGGGAAGAAAGCATCGTGGAAAAGCCTCGAGCAATGAGTGCCGATGATTGTATTTATCTTGTTCCTTGTGTGAGACGTACTATTTCTGTCCAAGCTATCCCGCCATTTTGACGTCAGCGCTTCCCTTAAATCTCATGTTGATGGAGCAATCATCTGTCGCGACAGGAGGATATGAAGCGGAATAAGAACTATCTGGTAAATCAACCCCACACGGAATAACGGAATAGCGGGATAGCAGCGTGAAGAAATGGCCTTGACCCACAAACTCAGGTGGAGCGGCGCGATTTGCCACGGAACCATTCGTTCTTTTGGAGTTGATCTGACTGGAGCATTTACACGAAGGCGACTGTATGGTCTTCGAAAGTTGAGACGAATATCTGCGGCAGGTGTGCTCTGAGCAGCAGCACTGGCCGGGCTAGGCCAGATGAGAGAAATATTGAAGCAAGCCTGTATTATCTTAAGTGTCTGTTGGGTCCAAGCAGCATCTGCCAAAAGAAAGAACATACTAGCACCCTCAATAGTGTTGACTGGGAGAGTGACGTGACTTACCCTATCACTGTTCCGAAGTACGATGTGGTATGCTGGTTGCGAGTAGACGTGAATACAATGTTTGTATGGAATAGAGGTTCGGAGTTTGCCGTAAAGCCTGATGTCGTCGCTGAATTGGACGTAGTAGTTGAGTCAGAAGTCGTGGAAGAATCTGTCGTTGTCGGATCGACCGTGATCGTAATTACTACTTTTCGTCGAAGCCAATGACAAGAACGCCGAAGAGTACTGCCCTGGTTCAGAAAGCCCAGCGGCATAATTTGGAGCAATGTCCAGATCAGCCAGAAACGAACTGCGGTCGTTCTTACCATCAGGTCCAGCCTCGATCAGGGCTGATTACTTTGTGGTCAGTCTTGTCCTACGAAGAGTTTTAGGGAGCGCAGCAATTGAGTCTACCTTGCGGACAGGCCGTCTCCTGGGATTTACCTGGTGACGCAGTGATGTTCTGAACAGCAACAGCCGCCACAATTGACAGTACTGTCCACGTTTTCATGGTGTCTTGATGGAGTTGTTTAGGAGGGGCGCCGGCCGCAAGAGAGGCGCGTCGAGTCAGCAGGGAACCAAGAGAAAATTATACACGACAGGCACGAAGATGTCCAATTTACTTAGCCCAATATTGGTTGGGCTGTTCTAGGCTGTAGTTGGTACTCCCCGTAAATGTAAATTAAATCTAATAGTTGCTTGATAGTACGCAGAGCCGCCAATGACTATGATTTGCCGTCAATTGCGAGACGTCATTGGCACATTAGCGATAATTATGCCCTCAGGAAACGTCGTGTGGGGCGACTTTTCAAGTTCTGCGAGTATGTAGCAAAATCCCCGCATCTTGATCCTCATGAGATCCATTCACAACTTGCGCTCTTTATGCAGCGGCATCGTTCTACCCGCTAGCCTCGTTTTGATGGGTTTCCACTATGGCTTCTCATATAGAGAGCCCTCTATCACCGCCAACGTCGGGTCGTGTACCAGGACAAGTGTGGTATGTTGGATTTGCGGTGCCTGATTGTGGCTCAAGAGATGACGGAATGGCACAGCTGACGTAGTAGTGACCGGTGCCGTCGGTATGCAAGATTTCTGGGTGCAAGAAATTCACTCCGGACGACGGACTGACTGGTCTTTAGAAGAAAGATCAGATGTCACGGCGTCGATGACGAGGTGAGACACCCTGTTCTTGCTTCTCTGTCCCTGCTCACCATCTCGAAATGTTAGTGTTCTTCCTGCGTGTCAGCTGGAGTCGTCTGCGTGACATCGAAGAAACTGAAAAGAAATCGAAAGCGCAAGAGGTAAATATCAGCTTGCTAGCTCTTTTAGTAGATGAGATTTGTGTTCGCGTCGTGACTAACAAGGATGTGCAGCTTCTACGAAAATGAGGACATAGTGAAGCGCCGTCTAGGACCGACACTTCCGTCCAACAGCACAGAGCCTTCAACCCAGAATCTGCTTAGAGAAACAGCTCGGCGAGAGCCACACGCCATTGAGCAACAGACACCCGGTTTGACTGCGTTTTCTGCTTCCGGTCTCGCTCAAACTGGCTCGTCCTTTCCAAGTCCCTTGGAAACTCATGCCATCGACAAACCTTCTATGGCCATGAGAAGACAAGGAGATGAGGCTATAATCGGACATATGGGGCGATTGGTGTCTGATGACCGGCAAATCGCAATGTTTGCTGGATCCTCCACAGGAGTCCATTTCATCACCCAAGCAGAACAGCAGATCCAATTACTGGGAATACACCCCGACGCCTTTCCAAGCAGCGCTTACAGCTTACACTTGCACAATATCTGGGATACTTCGACCAGTAGCCTCAATGCGGATCTTGTCCAAGCCGTGGTCGCCAAACTGCCTCCAGACGCGGCCCATATCCTCGAAATTACGATAGACCGCTGGACACCGCTCTATCCTATAGTACACAAACCTTCAACAATGGACTCGTTCCGAAAGCTACTGCAATCATCTACTCCTGGCCAAGGGGCCATAGCCGTGTTGTACCAAGTACTTGGTCTTCTCGCCCTTGGGACACTGGGTCAGCCTGGAGGATGTACTCGTCACCATAATCACTTTCTATGTCTCTCGGAGACTTACTACGCCATGACCGCAGTACTCCTCGATAAGGTCGTGGAGCAGCCATGTCTGCAGAGTCTCCAGGGCCTGCAAATAATTCAACTATATCTCCAGGTTTCATCTCGCTACACCGCTGCTTCTCATATCGGCGGAATAGCAACGCGCCTAGCGCAGAATTTAGGACTCCATCGCCATTCTCAACGCTTCAAGTCCGATCCGCTCGAAACAGAACTCCGGCGACGAGTATGGTGGTGCCAATATTCACTCGATGTGTTTGTCTCCCGAGCTTGTCTCACGTTCCCTCAATGCGTACCCCTCAGCAGCAACGTGTAGACTGACAATATTGTTCATAGCTTCTCAAGTGCATATCACGGGATGCCGCGTCTGATTCGTGACCAAGACGTCGATGCCGACCTTCCTACGCGCATTGACGACGACCTCCTCACTCGAACACATGCCAAGTTTCCGTTACCGGGAGTGGCGTCACAAGTAGACGCTGCCATCAGCTTATTCAAACTAGCCCAAATCGTCGGAAGCACTCTTGAAAAACTGTACACGACGACACGGCGGCGTGGCGGAGTAGCTAAGATTAAACATCTACAAGCCGAACTGGACATGTGGGAGCGTACGTTGCCGACTGATACTAAGGAAGTGGTCGAACCAGAGGAAACTCTCGATGCAGATGTATCTGAGCCTCAAGATAACCTTGAAAGAGCTGACGTCTCTCAGGATGCTTCCCTGGAGGCTACTTTCCTTCACATCGCGTTTTGTATAGCGACGATACATATACACCGGCCAGCTCTTTCGTTCACAACCGCTCATCCACAGTTCCTACCTTCTTTGAAGGCTTGTGGAAACTCCTCTGCTGAAATAATCAGACGTCTGTCTATCGGCTTGATACAATCTGCGCCCCAGGACCTTGAAATCATCTCTCCGCATCAACCGTCTAGCAATTCATACCCCCCATCCTCCCTTCTAGTCTCTCTGCTATACCCTAATGGCATTCACATGCTCTGGCAGGCTGGACTCACAATCTTCTTTACACGCTGGAAGGGCCACCCTGTTACGGTTGACAGTGACGAGGACTTGATTCACCGCTGTATTCTGACTTTGCGCTGGCTTCACCAATGGACGGATGATGTAGGCGCACATATCAAGCAATGCGCCGACGTGCTGGAACTCATGAGCGTGAAGACTTTTTCAGAATCGAGGGCGCCACCAGCACTGGATCAGGCTCAATGGAATGTTTGGGATTGGCCGATGGCTTCGGCACTGGAGCTTTCCAATATGCTGGATGTAACGCCTTTGGATTTCTACTTGGAACAAGAACAATGGTCCTAAGTAGAGTATATACTGAGACCATTTAATTTTGATTGATTGGACTACAATGAGAGGTAGATTCACTCGAACTGCTTGAAGATGTATGCTTTCGCAAACCTAAATTGAAAGACTGGAATACGTCGCTCATCAAGAATAGAAGCCAAACCCCAAATAACACGCAAACCATCACCCTCGGCACCCACCAAGCCAGTCATGCTCTTCCTCAATCCCGCTCATACTCTCATGGTCATGCATCCTTATCTGGAAAAACCTAGCACACTCCCGAGGGGATCACAAAGCTCTCGGTTCGGCTGTTAGGACTGTACCTCGCTCCGGAGCCCAGACCTCTCTTGGCAAAAGCGGTCCAAATCTCACACTGGTTCTCGCCAGAGGTGAGGTTAACATCGGCGTCCAGGATGGCATCTCTGGCCGAGACCATGGTGGGCTGGCAGGGTTGACTAAAGACATCCACTCATTAGCATCCGTGACGAGTCGAGTGTAATTCCTCCAAGAAATCAGGAGAGGAGAACTTACAGAGCCATGCCGTCGACGACAAGTTTCATGGTTAGGTACTTTCCGTCGGTGGGAACACCAGCCGAGTTGAAAGAGGGAATATCGGCATTGCTGGCGCCGTGCTTGTCAACCAAGTTCCAGAGCACCTCGTACAGCGTGTTGGCCCAGTAAGTTCCGATAGCGTGGACGGCGCTGAGGGAGTTGACACTCTTGTAAGTCAAGGGGTTCCTGGTCGTGCTCGTGCTGTAAGGGTACGCTCGGATGCCGGCGTTGTTGTTGTAGACCCAGGCACCCATGGTAAAGTCCTTGGAACGGGTGTCACTGGACTTGACGCGGATGGCCGTCGCCATGAAGTCACCCCATCCTTCGCCCATGCCACCAGATTCGAGGCCGGAAAGACAGGCAGAGTTGGCGGGACCGCCGGTGAGACGGTTGGACACTACATCAACATTAGCATCAAAGGAGTTAGTAGAGGAATGCCAGGCTGCACTTACGTCCGTGGGTGTACTCGTGGATCACGACACCGGCGTCGAAAGCACAATCCCTCTGGGGGGTGCTGTAAGTCCACATGAACATCTTCATTCGGCCAGGTTGACCATCCGCGGGAGTTGCGAAGTTGGCGTTGTTGGTGCCCTGTCCGTCCTGAGCATTCAAGATGACAAAATCATTGCCAGCGCCGCCCGCGCCGTTGTTGTTGACCTCAAAGTTTCCGGCCCTCTCGTTGAAGCCGAGGAGGTAGAGCAAGTCGTGGTACTTGTTGGCCGTGTAGAACAGCTGAGTAATGGAAGCGTCCCGGTAGCTGGTCGGGTTGGACATGGTCACGGCATAGTCGTACTCGAATGCAAGGCTGCTGCTGGTAGGGCGGTAGTTGTTGAGGTACGAAGTTCCTCCGGAGGGGTTGACATGGGCGATGCCGTTGTTTCCCCGGGTGGTTGTGTAGTTGCTCGAGCCATCAGAGATCCAGGTGAACTCCGAGGCACCGATGATCCAAGGATCCTTGACAACAGATCGGGAGCCCTCAGTAGGGTCGGCAATTGGCCAGGGGCTGTAATACAGGTTGTCAGTATGGATTCTGGTCGATGAAGAAAAAAAATGGTTCGTTGACTTACTAGACCTTGTAGGTGGCGAGGTCGGCAACATAGTCGACAACGCCAAAGACCTTCTCATTGGTGGCAGCGTCAATGAAGGTGAGAAGCCAGTTGTCCATGACATCCGTCTCAACTCGCCAAGTAAGAACGAGGTCGCCCTCAGGCTTGATGAGGTAGACAAGCTTAGCCTCTGGCTTGGAGACAGTACCAGTCGTGCCCGAGAAGGTATAGTGCTCAGAGTCAGAGTCACCCTTTGGCTTCGCGGTAGCCTCCGCAGCGTCGACGGGGAGAGAGAGGACATCCACGGCGCCCTTCAAAGCAGCGACAGGGTCCGAAACGTCCCGCTTGGCAAAAGGAGCGGGCACTTCTCCGGTGTAGAAGCTGTTTCCGTAAGAGAAAACACTTCCATCGGCGGCAACCTTGTGGAGTCAAGTTAGCAAGGCTTTTAGTGCGATGAATGGTTAAAAACTCACATTCACGTTGAAGTCTGCGTTATCGACATCAACGCCGTTGATGGTCTGCTTGAAGTGCACGTGGGCAATCCCGTTGGTGCCCACATAGTGATCCTCAACAAGACGGAAGGTTGCGTCCTTCACAACCGTCTTGACGAGGTCCTTGGCAGTCTCGACATAGGTCTCCCGCTTGGTAACTGACATGACAGGGTCTTCAGCCACCGTATCGTGAGTGGTATAGTCGGAAAGCTCCGGCAGTCGGAAGGACTCCAGGTCAATGCCTCTCTTTCCAAGCTCGACAGTGTGAGGCTGGCGGCGTTCCGGGTGAGCCTGGACTTCGACTGCCAGCCCGGCAAGACCGAGCATGAGTAGGGACCGCATAGTGAGATTGAACAAAGACGACTTTCGGGAGATACCTAGGACTTGAGACGAGGATTGTGAGACCGAGTTTGACTGGTTTCTATCTCCAGTGGCGGCCCCGATTGTCTCTTTAAGTAGTTGAAGCTATCTTCTTTACCTTGTGTGCTGTGGTTTACAAATCAACCATACTATCTTTCTGTTGCTTCCAAGGCGCAAGTGAGCTTCCCTATTTGTTGGGACCTTTTTTCAACTAAGTCTCGCTCAGGAAGTTGACGCCGGACACAAGGACCGACGTCTCTATCTTCGACAACAGCGGGGTTGGAACTTCTGTATCCGTGCTAGGATCCAGGGCCCTCTTGGCAACACCCATGCGATGGAGACCTCGAATACGATCAAGAAACAGGGATGATAACCCCGATTAAGAATTTGCGAACTGTAGCTGGCTTGTTCTCCGCCATACTGGGCAGCCCGCATCTGGACGTCAAAAGAGAGCGTTCAACCTTCCAATACGAGCCAGCTTAAGAAATTCAGAAGGGATGGTACTATAAACTGCTATAGTTCGCGGAGAAATGGTCTCAGATAAGGTTGTTAACGCCGATGACGGCTCAGGGTGACCCATGTCTCCGAGGCTAGGCGTGGGGGCTAAGAGGGACGTTTGATCGGAAGGGCAGCCTAGTATATCAGAAGAGCCAGCATCTGACTCGCGCGCTATGATAGCTAGTCTGATTTTGCCAAGGCTGAGCAAGGGATGTGCTTGGCGGGGAACGTGGACATCAATGGTTCCTGACGTGCTGACCAGGGATGAAAGCGCGATAAGTTAAACACTGGAAACAACAAGGTTTTATACAAGCTTAAAGCCTGAAGAATAATTCGACATACTAATCATTAGGTAATTGGCAGTAAACACGGATTTACCCTGGTGTTTTCCTGGTTGAGGTGATCTGCGAATTGAGAACAGACGACGGAATACTCTGGCAGCGTCTGCGCTATATTTCGAGGCCGTGTGCCCAGCGCTCCAAAGGGAAGCTCGCAATGCCGGGAGGAGGCCGAATTAAAGTCGGCCTATTCGGAAGAAAGCTCTTTAAGAAGCTGATAGATCGTCGAATCATGTGTTCATGACGCGATAAAAACCCCCGTCGTGCACTTGCTTGCGTTCTCGGGCCGCCCCCGTGAATGTCCGCATCTCGGCAGATGGCACCGTGACCAGGGGGCTCAACCCCAGACCTTCCTGATCGGGGTATATCTCCAGGCCACTGTAACCACCTTATCGGCATGAGGCAGGTGGAGAGAGATCTCGCCCACTTCGAGTTCAAAAGTGCAGAGGCCCTGCCGAGGTTGCAAAAGCCGTCTATGGGGAATTTGCTGGCAATTGAGTTTGAAGGCATCTTAATAAGTTGAGCAATGCCCACTCATGATGGAGCTTCCAGAAAATTCTCTTTAAACCTTCGAAGGCGAAAAAGGGGCATTCGCCGAACATTATCCTAAAATGCTTTGAGGAAGCTCGCCGTAGTTACAGAGTAGACGTTTCGGGATTCCGACTCGAGCATCTTTGGGCACAGGTTGATGGAGACAAAAATCATCTTTCAACTTTCCTTGATTCCTCGGAAAATACACTGGTTAAAAATGACAAAAGCCGTTGATACTAATCCTTCCCCTGTACCGCTGTCCAATTACAAGAAACGCCTTCCTAAACAAGATTATACTCATGCAACAGCTGCCCAATCGGTGACACCTCAAGCTTATGGAGAAGGAACTGACGAATACGCTCCGGCAACCATGTCGCAAAGAACTTTCCATCTCTCAAATGACACGAAGCTCTCAGCAATTCCCGCACATCGAACGTCGAAGCGAACACTTCTGGAATGCCCCGATCGACCCCAGTGAGTTGGTAGACCGACTCCATGCCGGTCCTGACCGAGTATTCGGTTGTGAATATGGTGTCGCGCGTCGTCTCAGCGAACTGCCCGATGAAGGCAAAGTTCTTGGACCCGGCTGGTACGACGGCTGGCCGGTCACCTGCCTTTCTGGGCATGAAGAAGGACGTGACATAGGGCATCATGACAGGAACGCACTTGGCTGCCTCTGCAGCGAGGATAGGGATTTCCGACTCGGGAACGCCAAGATGATACAGCCATTCCTGGGTGATCTCCTCCCCGGTGCATTCTTGCATGGGCTTCTTGACATAGTCGCCTGGTTTCTCGACGAGGAGTCCGTACACCCACACAACGATGTGCCCTTTGGGCTGGTTCTTGAAGTGAGGCTGGCGGTTGACTGTCCAGCTCATCAACCAGCTCGAGTCGCGGACTGTGACGATGCCGCCGGTGACCACTTTCCCGCTGAAAGGATCTCGCTTACAGATTTTCTGGATGTAGTCTGGGATACGCTTGTCCAGCGTCGTGACTGTCGCCGACTGCCATTTCGTTGCGGGTATGTTGCTGCCAAAGACATCGGGATGTCCAAAGTCGTCGTGCCTGGATGCAATACGGCGCCATAGGTCCCAAGCAGGTGCCGGGCCATCGTGAATCTTCGCGGGTGTGTGTTGATCTCCCAGTCCAGAGTTCTCAGTCAGAGAGCCGATGGTCATGAACAGAAGATCGTCAGAGCCGAGATCCTTTTCAACCTTCTTTCCGCCCTTGGTGTAGTGGATGCAAGTAGCTTTCTTGCCTTCTTCGGTGACTTTCTCGGTGACCTTTTCGGTGAACTCGAAATCGACGTCTTCAACCACAGTATCAAACTGGAACGTCACTCCGTGATCTTCTAGCCACTTGTGAAGCGGCAAGACCAGAGACTCGTACTGGTTGTACTTTGTGAATTTGAGCGTTGAGAAATCAGGCATGCCGTGGATGTGGTTGATGAATCGGTGGAGATACAGCTTCATCTCCAGTGCCGAGTGCCAGGTCTGGAAGGCGAACATGGTCTGCCAGTAGAGCCAAAAGTTGCTCTTGAAGAAATCGTCGGAGAAGACTTGGTTGATGCGCTTGTTTTCCACCTCCTCTCTCGTGGCTAGGAACAGTTTGGCTACTTCCTTTTGAGCCCTGTCACTCAGCGTGAACAGCTTTCCGGTCTCTGCATCCTGGCCACACTTGATGGTAGCTCTCTGCAGCGAATAGTTAGGATCTCGCTTGTTGAGCCAGTAGAACTCGTCCAGGACGCTGGCGTCTTTCTCCTCGAGAGAGGGAATTGAGCGGAACAAGTCCCAGAGGCATTCAAAGTGTGATTCCATCTCCCGACCGCCGCGGATGACGAACCCCTTCTCGGGCTCCTCGATTCCATCCAACGCGCCGCCGGGGATGGCCAGTTCTTCGAAGATGGTGATATTCTTGCCGGGCATCTGGGCATCGCGGATGAGGAATGCCGCAGTCGAAAGGCCAGCGATGCCGGATCCGACAATCCATGCCGTCTTATTCTCGATCCCCTCAGGCTTGAGGGGACGAGCAAAGGCTTCGTAGTTGCCACTGCTGTAGTACATTGTGAATAATGGATGAATGATTTGCAATCGGGGTATTTGCTTGGAATCATCCCCTCTCAGGCCACGACCAATAGCGATATTTATAATGCTCCATCTCCTGTCTACAATTAAACTTTTGGCCTCATTCTTCTTCGTCAGATCATGCCATAGTAACTTGGCAACCAACTTTCACCATCGCCGAGGGAGCAGTCGTCGTCACCTAGTCACATGCGTACGCTAACGGCAGTGTTAGGAGTGGCGAGACCCATATCTGGAGGATTCCAGCAGGGGATTGCCACGGGACTTGGACGTGATAGGCCAGCTCGAATTAAGAAGCACTCCCGAACGCTCGGTACTTGGTAGAGTGTTTATTTTGACGGAATCCTCAAAGTGGTAATTTTCGTGCAATTCTCACATCTCTGTAGTCTTGGAAAGCGCCGTAGTCTTGGAAGGCGATCGAATTAAGGTAGAAATATCCCTCAACGGCACACCGACTTACCTACTAGATTAAAGCCATAGACTATGATTTTGTGAGTTTGAAGCTTTCTAGACGGTAGAATTGCCGAGGTAACTTAACAAGTGACATCACTCTCTTCACCATCAGTGAAAACCCAAGCAGTCTGCTGCAGTCGGGCATGAACCTGCGCCTGCTTCGTATCTCATGATCCACATTACAGCGTCAGTCCACGCACTGAAGGTGGTGTACGGACGACAGCACTAGCGGCTGGAAGCCTCTCATTAACATGTGAGAATCAGGTGGTACGAGTTGAGGACAACCCAGACCCACTGTACCATGGCCAATCTAGTAGAAGCCCATCCCGAGCTGTCCGGAGAGGAGAGAAACCATGGAATCTTCAGTCCCCTCCCAAAAACGCCTTTTAGATTGGCAGTGTTGCAGCGCACGAGAATCATGTGATTGACATTCGGACAAAAACCTTGCGGCGATCTTATAGAAAACGATTCAAGGCTTAACAAACAACAAGTATGAGTAATTGGTACCGAGGATACAAGGAATTCCCCCAAACTGCAGCAAGCAGCAAGCCTCATTGGAGCGTCCGAACCACAAATCCCAAACTAGCCCATCACGCTTCACCGTCCTGATACAAACCCTCCTCGAGTCCCTTGATCTGTAGGGCCAACAGCCTGGAGTAATAACGGCACATGGCCAGGTTTCCACCGTGGAACCAGAAGCCGGGGTGTCCACTCCGCTGCCAGATGGTTCGCATCTCTCCCTCGTCATTGAAACCCCAGACATCGCCAACTCTGTCCGCCACTTCATCGCCGAACATAATGCGGGTTTGTGTTCGCATGTTCTGGTAGCCAGTGGCAAAGACGATCTCATCGGCCTCCAGCTCGGAGCCGTCTGCGAACCGAAGTCCGTTGGGGAGGACCTCTGCGATCTCCTGTCCTTGCTTAACCTTGATCTTGCCCTCGGCAATCAGCTCGGAAGCGCCAATGTTGATGTAGTAGCCGCCGCCGCGCTGGAAATACTTGAAGAAGAGGCCGGCGCCATCGGGGCCACGGTCAACCTTGAAGCCGACCTTGTCCAGTCCCTCGAGAATCTCCTTGTCGCAGTCGGCTTGTCGCTCCCCGACCTTGATCTGGATAGCCTTGAGCACGGGAGTGGGCAGACCGTGAATCAGCATGTCTGCATCGTCAACTGGAGGTCCGTCTTCCGAGTAGGTACCCTTCAAGGCAATCTCCGTGATGGCCTTGGAGGAGACAACGTGGGTGGTTGACCGCTGAACCATGGTGATTTCGTAGCCCTTCTCCAAGAAATCTTGCGCGATGTCGTGGGCTGAGTTGCAAGAGCCGACCACAATGGCTTTCTTGCCGTGGCTGTTCTCTCGCGCTCCGGGGAACTCGGACGAGTGACATAGACGCTCGCCCTTGAAGTTCTCGACTCCCTTGACATTTGGCTGGTTCTTCTTGCCGGAATGTCCCGTTGCTTGAATGAGGTGACGGGGGTAGAATGTGCGGACCTCGCTGGTCCCATCCGCGGCCTTTCGATTGACGATGACGGTCCAGAACTTCTTCTCGTCATCCCACTTGCTGTAAACGAGCTCTGTTCTGGTCCAGACGTTGAGCTCGAGGAGAGTGGCGTACGCCTCAAAGAAGTCGGCCAGCTTGTCCTTGGGCGTGAAGATGGGCCACGTCGCAGGAAAGTTGAGATAGGGCATGTGGTCGTACCAGACTGGGTCATGGAGGACTAGCTGGTGATATCGCTTCCGCCAGTTGTCGCCTACGCGTTCGTTCTGATCAACAACAAGCGTCTCGACACCGAGCATCTTGAGTCGGGCAGCGGCTGTTAGACCGGCTTGACCACCACCTAGGAAGCAAAGTATTAGAATGTGGTGGTAAGTTCAACACTTGGGTATACATACCAACGACCAAGACAGCCGGATCATTGCCAGCAGTGAAATTGGCAGCTTGGGCTCGTTTATCGGCCCAGTTCTGTCGGTCAGGCTTTGCACCGTGCTCAGCACCTTTTACTCGGCGCTCATTGATGGCCTGTTCGTAGCCACGGAGCTCCTCCAGCCTCGTGTACAAGGTGAAGATCTTCCACTGGCCGCCCTGCTCAACGAGACGAGCAAGGCCAACGCCGGTGCCGAGGACAGTCTCGGCGACAACGAAAAATTGAATGCCAGTGACGTTTCCAGATGCGTCAATAGGGACAGTCTTTGGAGCCTTGACGGTTGTGGCGTTGTCGATGGAGATCTTCTTCAGTCGGAATCCATCTTTGGACCTCGCACAGCCCTTGAGGAACTCTTGGATGCGAGGGGGGCTCTGGACAGTGCGGAACACCCATGTAAGGGCGAGGTGATCACGCCAATAGCCGTCGTCGACAAAGAGATTTGCAAGGGCAGCGTAATCTCGCTTGTCCAGGGCTTTGTTGAAGCTGTCGACTAATGCCGCAGCTGCATCAGCGGCGTTGATGGTGCCGGTGGACTTTTGTGCGGAGGGGAACTTGGCGACGGGGATGTTGACAGATCCGGGGACGGTTCGCATATGGGAAGGGACGGGCTGGGCCGTCTGAACGTCGACGGTGGCCATGATGAGGAGGGCTTGATACTTGATTCAGAGGGAGGGTATTTGGTGGGATAATGATGGAGGAGGTGAGGAGGATGTGTTGTTGTTGTGGTGGTGATGATGATGTTTGATCTAGACAGGATTCCTGCTTCATTAAGTAGCAGCAGATCGATTCGAAAGCGTCCAACAATGAAGCGGGAATTGCACACAGCTACAACTAGAATCCGATGATGACATCCGAACTGCAAGACAACAAGCAACTCACGATCCGACCCCCCCCCGCTCCCTCCGTTCCCCATACCCCGGACTTGGACCCCGCACTCGGCAGCGTCAACTGCGGAGGCTGCGGAGACAGCGGACCCGACCTCTCTGGCGGACCCGATCGAGGACTAACTTAGAACGTATCTAGTCTAAGTCTTAAAGTTGGTTGTCTTGCTTCAGCCTCAGTCGGACCCGATCGAGCGAGGCGGGCCCGAACGCTAGGCCCGCTTTGTTTGCGAATTCAACAGGGTGAGCGGCGTTATTCCTTACTGCAAGCAGCTAAGAATGGCTAGCAGGGCGGCGAGGATGCAGACGGTGTGCCACGTGCTGTTCTGGCGGGGTTGGTCCAGATAGTCTACGTGTTTGCATATCGAGGCTTGGGAGGAGTTGGAAGCTGGGGATGGACCTTCATCTGCCTGGTGATGGGTCTCTCTGTGACTGTCTGAGCTGGCCAAGTATCGGTTCCATCTCTAGAGAGGATTCACTTCCATAGTTGCTTGTTATCTCTTCTCACTTCTCTCGTCTTGTCAACCCCCCCTAACAAGCTCTCTGATTCACTCTCGCCCAGTGTCTCATCCAGGCTGCCCTGCACATTCACCAAATCAGCCCCCTTCTCCGCCACCCTATCACGACCCTATCCCCGCCTCCTCTCTAGCTTAGGCTTCGCCTATAAATGAATGCATTTCAAGAGCCGCTCGCACTAGTCCCCGTTCGATAGCCGATGCCACGTTAGCGCTTTGTTTTCTACCCTGTTGATTCATTCGATCCCATGGCCGCTGCATCCTGAACCGCAGCTTCATCACTCGGCACCGTCAAAGCGACCCCGACTGTCCCGGAACTAGCTTCTGATCTGACTGGCCACAGGATTCATTGGCTGGCGCCATGGCGGAATCTGAATCATGACTAGGTCCCCAATCTCTGAATCTGGCCAAGATGCAACCTGAGCTACGTCGCTGATCTCAACACACAACTGTTTCCCCGGTTCCCCAGACTCCTCACCCCGGATCAACGGACATTAAACAGTTACTCTAGGGAGATTGAGACCCGGCAGTTCAGAACACCCTGGTATCTCCCTGAGTGCGGGGAAGTTTCCGACTATATGTTTGGCCCTTGCCTCTTCAACTTTCCTGTTCTGCAGCATTCCCACAATTCTTCCCACACACCTTGATCCGACTCCTACTCACTCTTACCCACCAACACCATGTCCAGCGACGGTAAAGTCAACAACGAGCATCGAGATGATGTGTTGAACAGAATCCAAACCGCTGCTAGCATCTCGCTCTCCCCGGAGCTCTTCGAGCAACTGTACCTGTCGCCTCAAAATCATGTCAAGGGCCAGCTTCGACAGACTCTGGGAAACCCAACGCCACTAGGTGAGGTCGAGACTTCTTCCAGCTGATATCATCAGTGATCGTCCGTGCTGACAAAACTGAAGCGCTGGGTGGTTTTTTGCTTTGCACCACCCCCATCTCCATGTCACTGCTGGAGTGGCAGGGTGCTGGAGGATTCGGCGCCGGAGCGAATGTGTAAGTCGATACTGCAATATTTGTCTTTGGATGGTGAAGGCTCACGTGTTCTACAGTGGCTCGTACTTCTTTATGGGAGGCCTTCTCCTCGTCCTCGGCGGGATCGGCGAATGGATCCTTGGTAACTCACCCGGCCTAGGTATTTACTCACTTCAGTATTAATCCCATTCTAGGCAATACCTTTCCGGCCACTGTCTTCTGTCTCTTTGGAGGCTTCTGGCTCACCTTTGGCGCCACCATTGTCCCTGGTTATGGCGCATACGGACTGTACTCGACAACCGGCTCCGCAGCCGACGGCTTAAACGAACAGCAATTCTACGCCACCTTCTCCTTCTTCCTAGTAGCCATGACGATTCTTTGCGCCGTATTTACTGTAGCGAGCATTCGCACCAACATGGTTCTCTTTACCATCCTGCTTCTACTTGTTCCTACCTGTAAGAAGCCCATGCCGTTTCTTTGCATTCTATAGACTTGGCGGTTGACTGACTTTATTGGGAAATAGTTGGATGTCTCGCCGCCTCCTTCTTCGCCGTTTCGAAAGATCTTGCCTCGAGTGCCAAGACGTTTCAGCATGTTGGAGCCGGGCTGTTGCTTGCTGTTTCGTTCTTGGGGTGGTACATATTCTTCGCGTTGGTTCTGTTGTCGGTTGACTTCCCATACGTACTACCTTTGGGGGATCTGTCAACTGTGATTCCCGGGCGCACTGACCGAACCCGGGAGAGCAATGACAAGGCGTAGTCTATTCTAAGATGTAATTTAGAATGAATCTCTAAGTCCTGGAATAAAATGAGGACGAGGGTATACTGCATACACGAAGATCAAGGCAACTGCTGGGTCATGTTAGTTAGTCAGTTTGTTCAGCCAGGAGCCTTAGATAGTCCTGACACTAAACGTATTCGTTGTAAAAACCATGTTTAAGCGTCCAAGCGGGCATGTAACGTAAGGTCTGGCACATGATATCCGAGGGCGCTTTGACTTGTTTTTAACCCCCTCGAGATGTCTCGTGAAGCCATTATGTTGCGGTGATCTCGCCGGAACCCAACCCCCATGTATCCACGTAACTGCAACGCCATGACTCAAGACTACGGGGATGAAGCCGGCAAAACGCTTTGGTTTCCGGAATCACAGCCTACCAACGGACAGATCCAGCATCGTCGTCCAATCCCGGTTCATGAATCTTCCCCACGGGCGCAACTCAAAGCTCTCCCTGGAGCACTCACGCGGACGCCCGTTCTTGGGCCATCGACTCCAGTTTCCCCGCACTGAGGAACGAACTCTCCATGGACTAGCGATGACACCTCAACAATTCTGGCCAATTGGACTCTGGATATTGGGTGAGGCCAAGATGTCCCTAGTGGAGTCGTTCCTCTAGCGTAGTGCGGGGAACATGGCGAGTCGGCAGAGCGGAATCGGATCCTTGATAAGTAGATTAGACTATCTCTCAATTCCTCGTTCCTTTCTTCAACCTTGATCTTTTCCTCAGTCGGCTCCGCGCATTCCTCAGCCAACGAACCCACAGCCTACTAACCCCAGCTATCAACTGAACGCTGCATGCAGCAAGCGGACCCAACGTAACAGCTCCGAGTGGATCGCTTTATGCCTGAAAAGCTCCACCCGATGTCCGACGCAAGGATGAGGCGACAGAACCACTCCTGTGACCAGTGCAGGAGGTCCAAGAAAGCCTGTGACGGTTACCTGCTCAACATCCCTGGTCGTCGCTCGTCTGGCGCGGTGTCGACCGTATCGAGTGAGTACCTATGTGAGCAGCAACTGCATCTATGGCACCCGTGAGATCGGGCTAACGACGTCCTTGTTCTCGCAGGCTCAGACTCTGAACTCCGCCCATGCTCCTACTGTACCAAGACGAAGAAGCAATGCACCCTCAACTCGCACTGGGGCAAATCCCAGCTCCAGATCAGAGCATCTCCTTCCTCCACCGGCGCCGAGTCTCGTGGCGATGCGAGCCTTCACGCCAAGCGGCAGAGGACCGATCACCACGGCATGTCAGCCGCAAGCCTTGACCTCAGCGCAAGTATATTGCACTTGCTGCAAACTCCCTCACCGAGCCACCATTCGTTCTCCTGGGAAGCGCCCATTCCTAGCTTGGAATACTCTGGAGCCTTGCCGCCTGATGGCTGTCTCAGTTCCATAGGACTGGACATGAGTCGAGCAAGTAACGAGGGGCTTTCTCAGACTGGCTCTCAAGATGCCGCATTCGACGTGGCTGTCGACACCATACACCATGACAACCACACCAGACTTGACAGCGTATTCGCCTCCACGGCCTACTCCGGTTCACAGGAATCAGAACTCGACTTCCAGAATTCAGTTTGGGAGTTTTCTCAAGGCTGTCCAGAAACACGGAACTCAACCTTTTCCGCTCAGCCCACGCCCAACAGTAGTCACAGTGCCCAGAAAAATCGCAGACGGCGTCGACCATCAGACAACTGGCCAGGCCACTCCAGAACCTCTGCCTCTCCGCTTGATCCCGACCATGGCATCATGGCAAGTTCTAACAACAGCCTTATTACGGAAAGCCTGCTTCAGATATACCACGACGTGCTTGAGAACAACCTTGCGTGTTGGCTGTCCGAGGATACCTGTCCATACACAATGGAACGGAGAAGGCGTGGATTCCGTGGAATGAACCCTGGCGACACAACTGGTTTCATGCATAGAACCTTGCGCGGGTTGGAGCGCGGTACGACTTGGCCAAACCAGATCTACAGACGAGTCCTACAGCTTGATCGCATTGCGCAATCGACCAAGATGATCCGCCTCACCCGTGCCGAAAATCAGGCGGCGTCAAGGGCCCTCGATTTGGTCATAATGGCGTTCGCTACGCAATGGGCGCAAGGGAGTCGATGGAGAGAAACGTATACGTCAAGGCCACTCGGTACCCAAGACACTCAGCAAGACCATGGCGACTTCAGCGGCGCCTTGAACGAGGAATTCGAGCAGAACCTTCAACAGTCTATCTGGGAACAGGCCAAGAAAGCCCTACAAGATGTTGCCGAGTTGGAATCCTACCGGGTGATATACGCCGAGCTGATCTTCGGTCTCACTCAAAGACCGTGGGCGAGCGAAGATCATCCATCCAAGGACTTCATCGCTACGTCTGCCTCTAGTGCCAACCGAACCAAGAACATGAAGGATTCGATCTTGCCCCAGATTATGGAAATTATATCACAAGAAGGACCGCCGGTATACATGGAAAGGGCGACTCGAAAGATCCACGCGTTGAAGTTCCGCCTGGATGCGAACGAGACGGGTTTTCTCGAAACTACCCAATCGCACACCGATAGATACGACGAGCTTGCTATTCGTGCCATAAGCCCTGAAGACCGGCGTACTGTCGGTCTTATTTACTGGCTCGCAGTCATGTTCGACACTGTGTCGTCCTCCATGAGCGAGAGGCCGATTGCTCTTGTGGACGAAGACTGCCAACATGAAGCTACCCAAGCCAAGATTTCAATGGCGAAGGCCTCTGCTTCCAGGCTTCACGCCGCCCAACGTTGGGAGCTTGACTCGTTCGTTCAAGATAATCCAGAGAAGCCTTCGTTATCACTACGCTGGCCCTGTTCGCCCGACGTGTGCGCTCAGGCGGTTGCTAGATCGGCACCAGTCAAAATCCTACTCTTCCGTCACGTTGCATATTTACAGAACGCCTTACGGAAGAAGGATTACGGACAGCCCATCGAAGACATCATTCAGAGCGTAACACTTCTTTATCGATACTGGAACAAGACCCACGGTACTTTCTTCCGAGAGCTGGTCAAGAATTACGATTCTGTCCCACAACGTATCCGGAGCTGGTTTCCTTGCATCGCCATTCCTTGGCATCTCGGCTCCCTGATGCTTGCCGACTTGCTCGAGTTTGTAGATAGCAACGCTCTTGGGTTAGAAGACTCGACTTTGAGGCGTATTGATTCTAGTATGGCTACAAGAATCAGGAAAGCGAGCGCCATCGATCTCTCCGACCTTGCTAGAGTAACCACACCATCCAACAACGACGAAGCAGGAGGGTCACTGGGAGAGCAGCTACCAGACTTCCATTTTGCTGTGAATGAAGGACCTCTCTTGACAGAGCCGTGGACCATCATTCTCATCAGAGCCTTCACCAAAGCGTCCATCTTTCACTTGGGAGTGGCGGATGAGTTGAGGCAGAATGAGTGGGCCTTCCTGGGCCATGATAGTGAGGAGTTTCAAGAGAGCCTGAACCGGTCCGAAAACTGTATCCGGGCACTTTGGTGTTTGGGAAAAAAGTCGGAAATGGCCAGGAATCTCACCATGGTGTTATCCGAGGCACTACACAAGCAGCGAGAGGCGTGAATCAGCTGATGGTTTGGCTGGTCAATGGATGTCCATGCTAGAATAGAGTAATATTAATAAGATTCATCCAGACTGCGCCAGATTCTCCAACCTAGGTCTTGAGTGAACTATTCATGATTTCTTATGCTATGATTTTGGTAATATGATTTAATACAACCCACACATGAAACGTCAGCGTAAGCAATGATGAGTTAAATTTGCCACTTAATATTTCCCGTACATTTTGTTCAAAGAATGAGACACGTTAGTATAATAGTCACTCAAAAGACAGCTGCTATGGAGAGTCAGCCACCATTTCACCTAGAAACATAGATCTCAAGCATGCAACCATGGGAAGCATTAAAGAGTCACACAGGGTCACACATCATACAAGATTAGCTTGTTGGTTTGGGTTGAAACAATTTCTCATTCATTCTGTGTTTCCATACCCTATCACCCCTGATACATTCGACTTTGATTACCCAGACACAGCCATTTTTTCCTGGTTTTCTCCCCCGATTTCCAATACCCACATAGTTCCAATAGTAAAAGAATGTGCTATTCACCCTGCTCCCGGTGAATTTCTGGCCCTCAACTCGCTAGCCTCCACCAAGTCCACCTCCTTTTCGCCAAAGTTTCCTCTTCAGTCGTCGCGAGCGCTAGAATAGAATGAGTAAATGTCCTAGAGAAGAAACCGGAAATGATTTGGCCCCAGGCTGCAGACTTACGTGGTAACACCAACACAGGCGAAGCTGTGCTTGAAGGCATCGGCCTCGATGGCAAACAGGCCGCCGTGGTCGAGCAGAGAAGCCGGGTGCCACATGGTCGGGTCGAGACGCTCGAGAAGACCGGGGTAGCTGTTGAGTCCGATGCGCTCGGTGACGCCCCACGGGTTGCGGAGGACAATGTACTGCTTCTCGCCGACGATGGCGAAGCCGAGGACGGAGTAGGCGTGGTTGGCGACGATGTTGCTGCCGCGGAACGTGTTGCCGGTGGCGTAGGTCCAGGCCGTCATGGGGTTGATGGTCTTGAGGTTCATGCAGTTGGCGCGGACCAGGCCCAGGATGTCGTTGGCGGAGTGGTTCTGGGTCACGTAGTAGTGAGGGTCACGGCCGTTGATCTGGGCCATGGCCTTGACGGGATCACCGCTGTGCGTCTGGGTGAGGTCGGGGTGCTCGGACGAGCCGCCGCCGATCCACTTGGCAAAGGCCTTCTCGTACAGCGAGGGCCAGATGTCGGCTCCGTCGCTGGAGCGGCAGTAGATGGGGGTGTTGCTGGAGTTGTTCATCGGGATGTCGTAGTTGACCTCGACCGTCTCCGTCTTGGCGTTGTTGTCGCCGCCCTTGTCGTGGAAGCGGATGGCCAGACGCTTCTTCTCGTCCTTGCTCTCGTGGACGCGAGTCGCCCGGTTGATGGCTGAGGGGTCGGCCCAGAAGACGGAGAACAGGGCCGCAATCAGCCAGCTGTTGCCGAGGCAGCCCTGGGTCGGGTCGTCGAAGTTGTGCATGTTCTGCTGCTGTCCGTCGCCGATCTGGAACATGGACAGGTTGCCGATCAGGCGCTTGTTGACCTGCTGGTAGAAGTAGCCGTACATGTCGCGCCACGAGCCGTTGGGGGGCGTCCAGTGGCCCTTCTGCACCCGGTATGGGCTGATGAGCTCGTTGATGGACATGGAGACCTCGCGGTTGGACACCGTCCTGCCCAGGGAGTGGGCGTGGAGCACGACGTGCAGCTTGCCGTTCTGCATACGGGCCACCTTGATGGGCGTCTTCTCCAGATCCTTGAGTCCAATCTTCTCGAGATCCTGGAGCCTGCGGACCTCGGAGAGATCGGGCGTCATGACATCTCGCTCGTTGAGGATCTTCATGTCCTTCTCCGACAGCTTCACCGCCTTGCGATCCTTGTCGTCGAGCTTCAGCCCGGCGTAGAGGACGGAGTTGTGCTTCATGTCGAAAAGCTCATCGTAGTCCGTCTGGAGGACATTGGACAGGATCTTCTCCGAGTTGATGGAGAGCTTGTCGATGTTTCGGCCAAGGAGAGCCTCGACGAGGGCGTAGGGGTTGACAGCACCGACCTGGATATCCTTGGGGGGCGAATCCGGGCGCAGGCGGCCTCCGCCCGAGGACTCGGCCTTCATGTCGAGGTAGTCGTAGTCGGTGCCGAGGCTCTCGGCGACGGTGGTGGGCTTCTCGATCTTCTGGCCGAGAAGGGCTTCAACGAGGGCGTAGATCTTAGCGTCCTTGGTGGAATCAGCCGAGTTTCGCATGTCACCCATGTTGAAGATGGTAGTGAGAGTAATGGTGAAGATTGGAGTGTTCAAGTGTTGAAGTGTTGAAGGTAAAGATTGGAAGGTGAATTGGCAGCTGATGAATTGCTGTCTGTGTTGAGCAGAACGATGAGAAGGTCGTCTCAATGCCTTATATATACCTGTTCAACACTCATAACACGAATTGGATTTAGCATTTGCCCGTGCCCTCCGCCGGCGATGAATGCGCAGTGCGTCAACGTGGATCAAAGCGTGCATATTCTCAGTCCTCTCACATGGTCTGCAGTCTTAGTTTGCGGACAAGCTGCAGTCCGAAAGAGTCTGAGATTCTTTAGTTGTGCCAGTGAATACTCTTCGGCCTTGGAGGAGAGACAGGTCCGTGAACTGGATTGTACCGTGAGAACAAGTACAAGGATACGCAATGTCCCGACATATCACAGGACCTTACTTCGGGTGTTGTAGAGCATTCAACACTGAATAGAATCCCCCGAGCTGTTCCGTATCTGCGTACCCTGTCTGAGGAGTACATAGCTTACATTCTGTCACTCTAGCAACTACATTGCGACGAAACCTCGATAGGAAGTAGGTTTGAACTTTCCACGGTCCGTTGCCATTGATGTCACCCTTGGTATTGCCCGAGAACGTCGACTGGAGCTCAGTTGACTAAAGGATGACAACATGAGGCATGGATAGATCCGGCAGATACGAGCGGGCGTCCAGTCCCAACAATGCCAGGTCTTCTTTCCTGACTTTTGCGGCATCAGTGGCTCAAGCAGACTGCAAACTGCAACCTTGGAAGAAATCGGATGTCTCGTGATTCGCAGAGCAAAATGCCTAAGCCCGCCCCTCATAACCACCGACGAGACGATGCGTCACACCAACACGGTGGTTGGGGATCTGTCGAGAAAGATCTATGTCACTCTGGCGTAGACTTTGCCACAACTGGGTTCCAGCACCTGGCGAACCTACGCTCCGTCCCGCTCTAGCTCTCCACCAAGGGACAACAATGACTTTTGACCGACGAGCCAATGCAGGTTGAAGATGAGGGGTGAGCCGTTAAGCCGAAACCCTATTGGGCATTGACATTTGCTAAGAGTATCAACGGAGGAGGGGAAATTCGAAGCTTGCGTGATGTTGACGACTCAGACGACAGTTGGGTCGTAGATGCCACCCACAGAACCGGATGGAGTGTTGTAACAATCTCCAAAAGAGGCAAGGGCTACCGATTACCGACCGCGATGACCGTAATGAACACGGCAGCATCGAATTCGTTTGTTCGAATCGCGGTCATGGCCCTGGATTAGCGCTCACATAGTGTAAACACGCTGGTTGGGGTAGCTTTCTGCCACAATCCACCCTCGTCCCCGCTGCTTGTCGATGCAGATTAATTGAGCAGGGGAACGATTAATTGCAGGCTGTTCTGTGGTCTGATTTCATCACAGAAACAGATCATCTCAGGTATTCCGATCAAGGCCGCTCGGTCATGATTAATTTCGACGTCACAGCACCATAATGAGGCGTTCGTGAGCTGAAACTTCAATGTGCAGCTGCAACCCCCGCTTTGACGTTCCAAACGGAGCTTCCCCTCGCTCACCCATTGACCAACGAAGTGCCATCAAGTCGTATTCTTTTGTAATCACATGAAAAAAAGGCGGCCCAGCCAGTGTGCTACGACGAGCCGGCAGATACATGTCTGTAAATGCCACGGGACTTCGGGGTAACGGACTGGTGGCCCTGATATTCATGTCAGATTTGTCAGTAGGGAAAGTAAAAACACGACATGAGATGGAATAACTATGTCGAGAGGCTGTAGCAAGATTGACGGATTTAAAGCCGTCGTGGCGCTGAGATAGTCATAATAAAGCATAACCTAGAATAAATTCACATTTGCTTTGGTTCTAGCTACACAACACCGTTCTCTTAAAACTTATGTTGTCACTATGGCAACTGATGTTCCCATTTGGTCCTTTAAACATTCATGAATGGAGTGGTGAAATTTTACATTTAGTCTACAAATTCAATTTTTAACCAACATCCATTTTAAGGTGGAATGGAAAAGGGCCATCTGAATACTAATCATAATAATAGAAGCCGTATGAACCAGTGGAAAGGGTACTGAATGCATGTCAACGGGGCAAGGATGTGTTGATTTAAGTAAGGCACCGGTAGGATAGCAGGGCATACCGGAAGAGACGGATCAGGAAACTACCGGCATGAGGCGGCTTAATGCGAATCATCGGGATCATCGGATGACCTCGAGTGAAAGGATCACGTGGTTGTTCAATATTCGTACGACATATCTACCACGTGTAATGATTTACTAGCGACGTAGTGTAGGTGGCAGATTAATAAAGCATCAAGATATCCTCACAAAGATTGCTAGCAATTTAGCAGCCATCAAAGCCAGGTCGTAATCCATAAATTGACTCTATTATATCTGTCCTTAAAGATCCTAAAGTCAACACAATGCTTGAAAACGTAGCAGCTTGTCTAAAACAGGTATTTACACTCCTTCGGGCCAATCCTAGGTGTGCAGGGTAGATGAGGTCATCGGACCATAACGAGCACAGCCCTGATAGCTTGTAGCTTAAAAACATGAAGCAAGATGAGAATTGGAGTTTTAGTTTTGAATATTCTCCCATGCAAAATTACCGGCAATAAAAAGTGAAGCAATAAATATGCCGCGTATCTTTCCAATTTTTCAAACGTGATATATCGTCCAACATAGAATGATTGTGCTGCCGAGGAAAAGAGCTAAACTTGCTAATCACTACCATGCCAAGTTACATGGTACCGCTGTCAATAGCGAACGGGAGGTGGCCATTCATCCCATGGGCGAGGTCCTTGAGATCTTTCCGCATATGATCGGAATATGTCCTGCTCTTGCCATCATTCTTTGGCACACCGTCCAATCCTGGGCCAGTTGCATGCTTGGCATTATTATAGCCATTCTTAGCCGCTCCTGGTCCCAATTCATTCTCAACAGGGGCTCCCTGAATGGTGTACCCAGTATCGCTTGCATCAACGTAAGCATCCAGACCTTCGCCTTTTCGCGGGAACTTATGCATGAGCTTCTTGTGAACTTGCAGCGCATTGCACATCTCTGCGTGGCTCACGTCGTTGAGAAACACACACTCTCCCATCGGGCTGACTGGCACGGCAGCGCGCAACTTGCCGTCCCTGGTCTTGAGGATGGCGCTGGTCGCCTGCTCAAGCAATGGGCCATCGAACTGGTGATGATCCATGGAAAGACCGGCGCGAGAGAAGAGGTTCAGAATTCGGTCGTGGTCGGCAGAGCTGAGGAGTCCTCGAAGGTTTGATAGTGTCGCGGAGTATGCCATGTCAATAGAAATGGCATGACCATGTCGAAGGGGAGTTTCTGGAACAAGTTCGTGAAGAGGAGACCAACTAACATCTGTCAATATTGATATTTAGAACGAGGAAAGACTGGACTCACGTGTGGCCATAAGCGATGACTCTGTCGAGCATAATCTCATGGAGATTAGGCGTCTCGAGCTTCAACATCTCATGGATCCCCGCCCGACACACACGATCAGCTGCGATCCTAATCTCCTTGGGTGCATCATCCAGCCTCCCAAAGGCCGTATCGATGAAGTCCTCGCAATAGCGGTCGAGTAGATCAAACGTCGACTTGTGTGCGCACGAAGAAATCTTGATGAGCTCTGCAAAGCCGTTGCGGATCTGAGCTACCGGGAGTGTGCGCAGGAACGTGAAGTCGAGAATGGTGAGCATGGGTGCATGATATGCTCCGAGACGGTTCTTGTAGCGGCCATAGTTGACTGCGACTTTGATGGAGACGGAGGCGTCAATAAGGCCAATAACGGTAGTAGGAATTCGGATGAAGTTGGTGCTGCGACGGTATGCAGCACAGGCAAATCTAGTGATATCAATGTTAGTAACAATAAACAAGGCCAAGGATCAGTGTATCTTACCCGGCGACGTCAGTGACGAGCCCTCCGCCAACAACCAGCACAGGCTCCTTTCGGTAGATACCAAATTCGGTCATGGTATCGACGATATCCAGTAGTGTCTCCATGCTCTTTGCCTTCTCACCAATCATAGTCTTGTGCATCTTCAACTTGATGTCATAATGGTCAAAGTACTTCTGCAGTTGACCTCCATACAGGTTGAAGATGTTCAGGTCCATGACTGCTAAGCATCGCTGCCACTTTTTGTATTGCTCTGCCAGCTGGGGGTTCGCAATGTCAAAAACACCATCCAGAAACTCGAAGTCGTACTCGATCTTCTCGTAGCCGCAAACAGAGAATCCCTGCTTGGTGGGCTCGACGGTGGCCTTCATGTCAGACATGATGGAGGAAGGGGGAGAAATAAATTAGAGAAGGTTTGGTATGAAGTCGGAAGCTGAGATGAGAGTGAGTTGGGGGTACTGGAAAGCTTCTTGGGTGGCGGAGGGACTTTTATAATTTGGTCTTCTCAGAACGAGCAACACTTAGCTTTTCTTCTATATAAAACGGGCGCATTGATGCACCATCGTATCTCAGATCTGTGAGATTTCCCCAATCCGCCCTTTGGCAGATACAGCGTCTCGGTATCCTACGGTGATGAGCCATGACTACTTGCCGATCTCAGCTTTGAGGCTCCGGCTGCGACAAAGCGGGAGTCAATGAGCACTTCATCGCGAGTACTGTATACCGCTATGAGCCAGCTATTCTCGGTGATTGAAAGGGTACTAAATCCTCCCACGACAAGTCTATGACGCGACCAGTCATGTATGCCAGCCATTTCCGGAGCACTGGGTTTATCGTGGTGAACGCATCATGCGTTTGATGTGTCGGGTCTCTGTGCATATGGGCTCATTCTGGCTATGTATAGACTTGATCATCCAGTAGAATAATGATGTCTTGGAGATCCGAACACCCGATCTGCCAAGAACCAGAACGCTAAGCCTAATTCCATCTTGCAGCGGCCGACTCGGTGAACATGCAGGGAACTCTAGATGCATCTCATGGTGGTGTCATATACGTGTGTTTGTCTCAGATTAGGGGAAGCTCAGACTGTGAAACGTGGGGTTAGTGCAACCATTGGAAGGCCAGTGGAATATCTTGCGGCTTCCAGATCAGATCGATGATTCATTAATACTCTTGCGTCTCACCCGATTGGCTCAAGCAACGGGATTCTCGGGAAGTCTACTTTTGCCTTTCTTAGCCACCTGCTTAAATATGCCAAGACGAGCGGGTCTGTGAGTTCTACATGCAGTATCCGTATAGTTAATTCACGCTGTTTCAAGCACGCAAGAACTATGACCCAAAGATAAAGTGTGCGTGTCACCATTTTCGGGTTTTTCGTAATTTTGGGAAAAGCACACCGCCAGATGGGGATGACGCGTATACAGAACCGCGTCCAGTTAAAATTGAAATATCACAGGAGGAACACATTTCAATGCCCCTGGCAAAGCACCTTGTGCCTCAAACAAACATGGCCGGTTTCAACCAGACGAAAGCCTACGCGGCACAAGAGGACGTCTATTACGACGACGGTCGCGAGATCGAACTGCTCCACTTCGTATACACTCATCCGAAGCTTGACGAGATCCGAGGATCGCCCAAGGCAGTATTGGATGCCATCGATGAGTTTGGCCATACCCGGAAATACCTAATGAACATTGGCGAAAGCAAGGGCAAGATTGTGACGGATCTCATCTCAGAAGTCAAGCCAAGTGTAATTGTAAGCTCAATCTCATTGTCCAATGAGTGTCTAGACTCGTCTCTAATAACTCTCATGGTATAGGTGGAGCTTGGGGGATATGTTGCATACTCGGCCATTCTCTTTGGAGAGGCCCTGCGAAAGGAAGGTGGCCAGAGATATATCAGCCTCGAGCAGAACCCAGAATTCGCAGCTGTCATGACTTCCTTGATTGAGCTCGCTGGGCTACAGGACATCGTCAAGGTCATAGTCGGCGCCAGCGACGAGTCGCTCAGACGCTTACACGCTCAGAACCAATTTACAAAAATCGACTTGCTGTTCTTGGATCACCACAAGCCCGCATACTTGCCGGACTTGAAGCTATGCGAGCAACTGCAACTCATTCGCGCAGGCTCAGTACTCGCCGCTGACAATGTCATCAAACCCGGCAATCCTCCTTACCTCGAGTACGTGCGGAGTAGCGTGGACGAAAAGGTGGCCAGAATGAATCAGACAGAGGCAAAGTCCAACAGTGATGAGACTTGTGTAAAGCAAGACGAGGAGAAAGACGAACCAGGTGGTGTTAGCAGTGCCATCAAAGGCAACCCGCATTTGAAATACGAAAGCCAGCTCATACGAAGCTTTGAACCAACTGGCATTCCTGTAAGGGACATGAGAATTTAGTTTGAGAAGCTTGCTAATACTATGAAACACAGGATGGGATTGAAATTACGCGCTGTCGTGGTTAGGTTGGGAGAGCGGGAAAGGAGAGACGGGCGCCATGTCCCCGTAGCAGGCTAGAGTAGCAAAACTAGACAAGATGGAGCATTTGGAAATACTCATCCTGTAAAAGATGTGATAAACCTCATACACACGTTACTCCCGTGAACGAGAAGAATTGTTGTTCCTCAGTCTAGCAGGCTTTGTGCAGAACCATTATACCAAAAAGTAGCGGTGCGGTAACTCATGAGGTAACTAGTGACTGTCTCAAAAACCGATGAGATGTGTTCAGTGTCTTAAACCATTCATGCAGCTGTGGTGTGATTTCCAATACCACTATACTCGGAGATGAAACTCAAGCACACCAAATGCCATTTCCATTTCCAGAGCTGAGCTCCTGCTGGTCTAAGCTGAGCTGCCGCTGAGCTTTGGGCTGAGGTGCCCGGGGCCAACTTTGGGATCGCAGACCCCTGTAAGGGACCCGGATCTGGTATAACGTCCCCGAATTTAGGCCCCGGCTAACCATCGAATATTGAAGAATCTGAATTGTGGTTTGCGACCAGGCAATGCTGCCTAGCGGGCAGAGCTTTCACTGATCTGAGATGAATCTAGGGCTATGTAAGAGGTAGACTAGTGATTCCTTCATATACATCAGTTTCCCTCATAATGATGCTTAGGACTAGACAGAGAAACCTCAATTCCCCTTGCGGGATATTAGCCCCCAGCCTTCCCAAACACTACGCATCACGGTAGACAGTGTATCCGAGAACTAGGCAGCTCAGAACCATACCTATCATACCCTCCGTTGCTATATAACCTGGCAATTAACTACTTGGCAAGAGGATGCCCGGATTTCTCTAGCAGGGTATCCCTTCGAATTTGTTGAGGTTTCGCGCTATTAGGATTATTCAACAACTCCGACCCTTCTTCAGTACCTCCTTCAGGTTGGTAACCTCATTTTTAAGTTGTTTGATATCGGCAGTGGCATTTTTCACGTTCCTAGCGTACTGGGCGCAAAGCGATGCGACCTTGATGGAAATATCAACGACTGCGATGACGTTAGCCGCAAATACCTACCACGGGCGAATTTCTAATCCTAGTAAGAGACTGGACTCGGTTTCGTGACAACGCCAAGGAGGCTCAACGCTTCAAGCCAGTGCAGGAAGTGATGTTGGAAGAACGTCTCGATCGAATCGTGCATGCGGGTTCTCTCCTTTAACAGCGCGAAATGCTACTTGAATGTTTTTACTAGCCAGGAACGCCGAGGACGCCAATAGCTCTGCAAATCGATCTTGTTTATTTCATATATGTGGTCGATCCAGTATGCACAGGAGTATCCCACTACAAGTAAGGGATTCAGTTCAGGTTGCTGCCCCATTACTTCATGAATAAGCGTCCCCAGATGCACCAGCTCATAAATATCTCGCCTCAGTGCTTTCGCCATCGCCGCCACTGACCCTTTGACAATGCTGTGGTGCATAGCATGCGTCCCGGATCAGAATATCCTGCTGACGGTGGATTTGCTGACCAGGTACTCCTTGGCCGACTGATGAATTGGGTAAATGTGACTCTCTAGCAGACTGAGAAACGAACCGCACATGTTGACAAGCCTCTGCAGATCGGCGATGTCATATTTCTCAAGCCTGGCCAGGATTCGGAGCTCGAGAACATAGAGCGGGCCGTACACTAGAGCTGTGATGAGGGAATGACAAGACTGGTCAAACCTAACGATCTATCAACTTGTAGAGACATCTGGGTCTAGCAGAAGCGAGATTGGCATTGCGGCAAGCATCTCCCAGAAGCACCTACGGACAGACAGCACACACTAGCTTGATGGGACCAATAGGCTAGCTTTGGGACGCAGCATATTTGCCTATATAACAAGTCTATCAAAGATATTGGTGGGTAATCTCTCATAGGTGGCTAAAAATCAAACTCTAGAGCGAAGGGCAAAGGTCGCAAATACCTATCATATTCCAGGAGTAATTCAGGTGCATTGAAGCTCTTGATTTCTATCTAAGAGAGGGTTTTAAGTAGGTCTTTTATCTCAACTATCATGACCATCAAGGTAGGCCCTCAAGGCTTTTATCAAGGTGGTCTATCAAGGTAGTTAGAATAGGGTTTTGACGGAAACAGGGCTCTCATGACGATCCCAATAAGCTAGCTATGTGACAATACCTAGAGGCATTTGTGACCTTGAGGAATTATCAACCTCGTTTTGTTGATATGAGTGAAGCGAAGCACTGCCGATGAGCCTGGGCCAATAAAACACATCAGTTTCGTGTAAAGCTATATAGAAACAACCGTAGTTAGTCGTCCATTGTTCCACTCCACCGTCATCTACTATGTTCAGGATATTAAGGAAGGAATTAACCTCCTTCCGTGAGGCCCTGAATATTCCATGGTTGTGAATTGGGAGACAAGTTGATGTCGGAGCAGAGTGAAAATCATCAGTCACCAGGATCTTAAGACGAATGGTACGACCGTTAGATCATTCGTGATTGAGTTTGATAATCGCTTAGGGATGACTGCGAGAACATTTGTAGCTGACTGTGACACAATTCCCATTGTACATAGAATTGCAACTGTAGCTGCATCTCATGCACATGTTGAGAATTTACCTAACGTCGAATGCAAAGCCAGAATCAGAACACGAGAGGGAGTCAGAATATCGACCCAAGTCCTCTAGCTGGAGGAAAGACCCACAGGCTGATTTCTAACAGGTGCTAATATGGTAATCAAAACTGTTATGCCTTGGTGCGTGAATAGCAGTAAATGTGCTTCTCAAGCTTTCTTCCTGCCAAAGTTCAGAGTCACGAGTGTCTTTTAATACTACGCATGAACAGCCCCAATGACGATTCAACTAGAGCGCTTTTGTTACTCCCAACTTCCCCAACTACGTCTAGAGCCTTTATCCCAGTGGGCCTACACGGAAAGGCTCAGAAATCGTAGTAGAACATTATAAGTGTGGTTACAGTTTACCTGAAACCGAACGGACGCTTCGTTTTACTACGTCTATGGATTGTGGCTGTCAGGATGGGTTACCAACCCGCGAATTGTCATATTTATGCATAATGGCCACTTGAGACCGGCAATATTGAAAACCTGTCTTATTAAATCTAGATCCCCTGGCTGGAAAGTGAGACCGGGTGAGGAAATTTCGGCGACGAGCAGTCAGGGAACGCAATAATTACTTCATGGCAGGGATTGCTTGTGTTTATATACAATAGCAACTGCATGAAAATATCTTCTTCAAGTACTAGATTGGTGTCAAGTCCGCTTGGATCTCACAGAATATAGCTACGTAGCTGTTCATTTTCACGTTTCTATTTTCTTCCAATACTCCAAGCTTCTTTAGGATCAACCTACAGTCACTACATTTCATACAAGCCATTAAACCTTTGTGATCTCCTCACGATATAACACAGCAGGCGGCCCATTCGCGAACTTGACTTATTAAAATTCCTAGCTTTCAAAGGGGAAAAACCTCAATCGGATACAAAACCCCTTTGTAGCTATGGATTACAAGCTGACATACCTGGCCCATCACAGTAACCCGCCCCATTTCGCACCAATAATAAAATTGCCTTTTTCTCAACACAATGCTTTCCCTCACGACGAGAAGGTCCAGGTTACAGCCCAACCCGGCAAGATTGCCATGACGATTCGGGCCCCGTTTGAACGCTCCCATTGCGGAATCAAACTCGCGTTTTGGCTCTACTATTGCAAGAGTTCCTAGTAGTTGCCCTTTCTGCCGTTGGCGTCTACTTCTTTCTTCAAAGAAATGAAAGGAGTCGGTTGGGGGGTGCGCCATGCACCAGACGTAGCGTCGTACGAGAAGTAGTAAAGAGGCGTAGGTGTCATGTCGAATGTTTGGGTAGGTGTTCCTTGACTGGATATCATAGTCGATGTTTGAGTGCCCTCTTGAAACCAGATCTGTACAGACTGGAGCGGAGTGTATTCTCCGTGAGTCTTCTCAAGCAAGGCGTCCGTGCCTACCCAAATCTTCATAGGTTTCTTAGAAATGGTTCAAGAAACATGTAGGATAATCACTTACCGGTGTCCACTTTAGGGTGGTTGGATCCTGCACTCCAACGATAATGTTGACTGCAGTTTGGTAGCCATTGGAGCCAACATTCAAAGACTTTGGGTTGGCGTTAGGGTCGTTTTGGTTTGGAACCCATTCACCTTCCTGATTCAAATCGTAGGAGGAACCCAGGGAACACTGCTGCCATTCACCGCTGTAAACCACTTGTGCGCCTGCTGCGGGAATGACAGTAGTCCAGTTGAGTCCGTAGATCGTGGTCCATGCCACATCCATATTGTTGGAAAGGAATTTGGATTGGTAGACTACGTTGTAGGCTGCAGAGCCATTGGGGCCTGATACGGACTTGGCAACTTGGAGTTGGAAGTTACTCTGTGATAGGAGGTCAAGATCAGAGTTTTGCTCCTGAGTGATGGTGGTATAGGTTGTCATGATGGTAAATGGGCTAGGGGCCTGGGGTGTCGGTTATCGTCTTGAGGTAAACTGGGGGATGAAGTGAAGGACAGAAGATGGACTGTGTCGATGAGGACCTGGGACTGCAGTGACCCTCGATGCATTTTATAGATTTTTGGACTGGCTTAGTTTCCCTCAACGTCGTGAGGGGAAATATTCCGCTTTGGTATGAGCTTCCTCTCGAGCATTCCATTCTGACTTGCCCACTTAAAGGCAAATAGACGCCATGAAAAACTCTCGCCAACTGGAGTGACCTATAACCAGCATAACGAGATCTGTTCTCAGCTGTCGTACAACATATAGACGCGAGCTGAACGAACTTGTGGCTGGCTGAGAAAACGAAAACAGAAAATGCATTCCAACCTCACAATCTCATTTCACCACGCAGACGTGATGTACTTATGCTCTGGTCACGTAGCGTAAATTCAGTGAGTTTTGCAGTGTTTTGCAGGCTCGGGACTACGGGTGTGATCTGAGATCGTGTCGTATGTGACTACATATAGAGCCAAACTATCTACCCACGCAAACGGCCTTCAGCGATGTATCGCCAGAAGATATGTACACGTACCCTCAGAAGCTTACCTCAACTATTTTATCTACTGCGTTGCCTTGAATTACCAGGTGACATCAACTAAGGCTAAAACAATATAAATACCCTCATAAGCTGGTGCGTGGTCCAGCCTCTCCGGGCGACCTCTGGGCAAGTTACAGAGGGGATGATGCCTGGACAGATGAGTACTTCAAGTATCGTGATTTGGCCACCGAAACAGAGTGTGCGAAGGACGTGGCATACATAGCTGCTCAGCTACAAAGATGTGCACCCGCCTGGCGAGCTGTCGAATTCGGGCGTAGTGGCACAAAGCAATATCCAGGGCTGAGGCGAAAAGATACTCTCATGGACGGCTGGAAGCCAAGCCCTGAGTGGCTGACTGAATTTCCGGAAAGATTCCTCTTCTGCGTTTTTCGGCAAAGCGGCATGCTGTCACATATGCAACATGCGCCGTGTGTTAGTTCAGGAACTCGATCAAAATGGACACCGAGGAGGTGACAGAAACCAATCAAAGCTCAAACACAAGCATGATAGCGTCCAACGGCAAAGTCTGGATCGAGCTGCCTAGGATTTAAGTTCATCTGCGGTGTGTTTATTGTCGACCCGGGCTTCAGCCGGCCATAGCCACATTGCGTGTTCTCAAGTGTAGCTAACCACATTCGGTGTTGCTGTCTGAGCCGCTAATATTTGTGTGGTGTAGTTTCAGATTGGAATTTGTACGCAGGCTTGGTTTCTTCTATTCATCCATCCATGCCGTAACTTGTCGTATGTATCAGACTAACAAGCACCAGGCAAAGTTTATACAAGTAATGAATGGCATTGGAATGTGAAGCCAAGCATGCTATAAAAAATGGCCACGGATGGAAGGAGAAAAAGGATTTAAAAGATGAAAGGACGTCGCCAGTTCTAGCGTTCTTGTTCGCCGTACACATCAACACCATCCACCGATTCCTAGACACAAACGCAAAGACTTCGACATGTAAGCAAGATGGGCAAAATTCTCCAGGCTTAGCGCTAAATTGTGACCACAGCATGTCAATCCAGTTTACGGGCGCTCGTGTCACGAACAGTCTGACCCAAAATGCTACGTTTATCGCTGCTGGCCAGCAACTGCCGCACGTCATCAACGGTGGTCAAGTGTACCAGTTTATCAATTTCATCATGGGGATAGTTGAAGTTGGAGGGCAACGATATCAACCGTCCAATCCACCTACATATGTCGTGAGTGGTGGGTTGTCGGCCACCCTACAAGAAGCAATGGTTGGGGATGCCCCGGAGTTCTCGATTCGCAATGCGCAGGGGGGGTTTGTCACAACGATTGATCTCACTCAAGTTTAGTAGAATATATGTGACAATATCACACTTGGGTAGAGAATTTGAATGTAGTCGTATTGTCCCGCTCTTAGAAGTTCAAAGTCTTAGAGGTTCCTCGCTTTGCCATGCCGGGCACTCATTCTGACTAGCTCCTTGAATAATTCGAAGTCGTTGGAACAGATTTCTAGATCCATTTTCTCTGTACCTTTGGTCAATCCACTAATCGCCCAGGGACCTCCTATCATTGATGTTTCAAGGATTCGAGAACACAACGTAAAACCCAATGACCGCTCATAAGCGCTGCGATACCGCACGTACTTGGTACCTCCTCCTGCTGGAATCAGGGGTTCTGTGTAGTCTTGAAAGGCCCCAAAGATATCCTCAGCGTCCTTCGGGTAATGTGACAATACAAAAGGAGTTCCTATGCCCCTCTATAGCTAGGTCTTGATATGTTTTATTCAATCACCCCCTGCAGCCACAACTCCCAAACTTCCGCACAGCTTGGGCTGCCTGCCGGCTAATAACGGCCTGAGTGACCTATGCCGCTGCCGCTTCCCACCTCAAGCTACGGAGAACAAAAACGCCACAATGAATCCCTGAACAACGCCCCTCTCCGCAAACCCCGTTTGTGACACCCACGAGTTTCGTTTTAGAGCGGAAACCAAGCCAAGTCGCACAGCAGTGTTAAGAAACAGAGCTGTATTAGAGAGTGTCGTTGTGGATGCTGCAGTTTTCTCGGTTGCCGTACGCTACACTTTCTTAGTTTGGTTGAGCTGTCTGGCTAAAGCATGGCTTAATTACTCAGGAAATGCCATGGGCGGCCACGGTTCGGGGGAGCTTAGCCAGTGTAAATCCACTACAGAGGATATTTGTGCAATCAGTCGGTCAGTTGTTATCTATGACTGAACCCGTAAAACGTTTGTTGGGTCGACTTACACCTGCGTTCTTTAGTAGTCGCTTGATTAACAATTAAGACGTTAAGTGATTCACTCTTCTTTGAAGCCAGTGGGATTGCTAGGTGCTTTTTTTCCTTGACCGTTTTTCCGGTGTCTCGGAGTAACGGAATGCTGTTGCACCCTCATATAGACTTGGAAGCACCTCCGATGGAATGCATCAGACAAACTAGCGCGCCATACCACACAGGGTCGTGACGACTTCTCCGCTACAGCGCCCGTCCGCAAGGTCGTCACACCGTCGCCAACTACACCGAAAACATGTAGTGATCTGAACCGAATGACTTTGACAATTAACAAGTCTGCTCCACACTGAGACCCGAATGTTAAGCCTCCAATTCAGGGAACAGGTAGTCACGGCTTATGCACAGTATTTTCTAAATCACATACGCTAGGCTTTGAAATGTAAGGACAAGCGTCGGATAAAGACTCCCCTGGTAGCGGGTATTTCCGTCTTAAAATAATGCTCGGGAATACTCCACGACCAGCCCGTGTGCATGCTCGCTGTTGGTGCCATCTCTTGAGACACCCTCCACACTCGTACGATGCGCAGGCAATCTCGCCTTGCAAACAGCTCTTCTCAGCCAGCCACTACCATTTAATTGGCACAGTTCAACTAGCTTGAACTTTCTTGCGGTATGTGACCAGTTCGAGAACTAGAACCGAGCTATGGCCTATAGGGAAGAATACAAGTCCGGAAGGCCATGGCTTACCGAGATGGCTTTCTCCGAAAACCATCCCTAATGAGGATCACCCCGCCCTCTCACTTCCACGTTTCAGCAACTATTATTACCGAGTATGATAGCCACTAACTCGGGGCTTTTGAACAGGCTAGCCAGGCCCATGGGGCGTTTATCAACCCACATAGCCTCCAGAATCTGCAGAACGTAGTGTCAGCAAGTATGACACAAGGCAGGGTGAAGCTTACCTTGTCAAAGATTGAATCGGTTTAGCAGCAAAGTCTGCAGTGCTTCGTGCATGGCGCCTCTATGTGTGTATAGCGGGATAATCGAAGCTGTCAGTCCAAGGCCGGTGGTTGATGAAACACGCCTTCCTACACGAAGCGGTGTTTCACGGTAGTCAGTAGATGAATCCGATCAATAACAGGAGAATAGAATGGGCCCCATGTTAGATACCATGTAACTTGGTATTTTGATTATCAATAAACACAATATAGGAATTTAAAGCATCGTCCGATTGATTCTACTCTTAAAGGCTGAAAAATGTGAATGTAATAAGGACCATCCTGCTTAATTTGAACCTCCCACCGTAGACCACTGCACAGTTTTCGATCATCTGCGCGCTAAACTCAGAATGAAATTCTAGCCCACTTCTCTTTGATCGGGATTCGAACAGACCTTTTATCTTTTGCCTGGACCGTCCTCAGTAAGTTTATGACAGAGGGCGCTTGATACCCGAAGTCCTGCGCAAATATGAACAAATCCTTCTTCAGATCTTCCAAAGCCACACCTGGGAGGGTCCCTCGAAAGGTTCAGTCATGATTATTCCAGTACCAGAAAAAAAAGAAACAGCGCACTGTTACCAAGCGCAAGCGCACCCCAATTTTATAGTGAGCCGCGAGTACCGAAAAAGGCAGTCCTCCACATCTTAATATTTGAGGGCTCTAGTTGATGCGAGTTTGTGTATCTCCAATGGGAGTTCGATCTGAACTAGCGTAAACCGACTCAATGAAATAATGCTTGAACTATCCTTCAGTAGGATATATTCTAGTATGCTTATGGTTGGCAACTGTATGAGAAGGGTAAAGATACACAATTCATTCTTACTAATAAATACAGGTTCCAAGCTCGCGCGACCGGGTGAGCAAGCTCCCCTCAGCCACCTTGGGGGAGTCAGATGCGCATTTTCCCTTGAGTTGAGCGGGACTTGATCATGGATGGTCTGATTTTGTCTAACCATATGCCCATGCATTCGTCCAACGAGTATGCCAAGATTATTCAACCAGTCCCGGCGATTCTGGTCCAAGAAAAACCTCGAATGATCGTTATCAATTACTACGACTTGTCGAATCTGAGCCATCTTGACGTTTCATGGCACGCAATGGAAGATGGCGTCAAGACTTAGCCACGTCCCCTGTCACTCCCATGTGTGCCTGCTAGGCAGAATCAAACAGTCAATTTACCGTTCCAACAAGAGTGTTTCTACACATGAGTCGTTGATCAATGTTGAATTCAAACTGAATGAGGACAGTCTGTGTCGTGGATATCTTCCAGCGTGGCCCCGAGCTTTCCTTCTACTGCTCTCTAACACAAAAGAAATGCTGCAAACACAGGAGACGGACCAATCTGGGAAGAAGAGAAGGTACCTATGGTTTATTGTCAGATTCGAGATGTAATCTAGCAGGAAAAAGACGACGGCGTGGTAGTTCATTTCAAGATCTGGGTTAGGGTCAAGACGCGTGGCTGGGTATCGAAGCCGACTTCACGTACACAATTCCGGCTGATGAGCCTTAATTTCAACTACAAGCGCGTGGCGACCTTGTTAGAAAGAACTCATCCGAGGTTACTCTTAGTATCGATCTCATCGCTGTCTCGCCCAGGACCTTCAACGATGTGACGTGGTTTTGGCGAGGACCCGGCGAGATCTAAAAGGACCCCAAGCAGGGTCGCGTATTAGCTCGTACAACTTGAAACCTGTGAACATGACTGTGCTGCACCTTGATTTTGATGACGATGATCTAGGATCTGCTACTGTTAGGATTCGACCGTTTGAGGAATACATGTGTTACACCAGGCCTTTTGACTTTAGCTTCGACTTCAGTCTAGTTTAGTTAGCTTGGTTCTCTTACCCTGGCTGGAACCTCCACTGTAAATGGTTATATAAGCTTAATATCTCACCCTAAAAACACAACCTAGCTTCCCCAGCGCTACTTGATAATGGGATCATGTACTTCAGCGGGTGCTTGTATTCTCAAAATAAATCAATCTTGTATCTTCTGAATCTTCACAACCGATAATCATCACATCACCTTCCCACAATCTGCAGTGTCCAAATCTCATGCATCCTTAGCCCAGGTCTCCCATTCATAAGCAGCGAGCATGAAGGGGCCCACGCCATTTTGGCCGTTCACAAGGGTAGGCCTACTAATGTAGTACTAAGGTAGGTCAGCTTGAGTGTCTTGGACACAGAGGGCGAGACGTTTGCCAAGATACTCACCTCAAACGTCACGTTGGAACTGAGCAGGCCACACTCAGCAACGGTGCCATTAAGAGTCAGTGTTCCATCGTCGGCTTCCGTGATAAAGTTGTCAACTAGACTGAGATAGGAATCCTTTGCCGTCTGCATAAACTCCGTGTGGTCGAGGTGTCCCAAGTCGATACCTTTTAACAGCCCCCAAGTGAACATGGCGGAAGCGCTGCTCTCGATAAAATTGCCGGTTTGGCCAGGATATGGTTCGTTCATGACCTGCCACCAGCTGCCAGAAGCTGCATCTCGGGTCCTCTTCAGTCCGTGGGCAAGGGACACAAAGTACCCGAGAAGCTGGTCATGGCCAGGATGCTGCGTAGGGAAGAACTGCAACACCTCGACTAGAAACATGAAATACCAGCCCAGGGCGCGGCCCCATACGTTGGGTGCTCGTCCTGTCGCGGCATCAGCCCATGGCGCACTGTTAGTCTCAGCCCAGCCGTGCACGTGGAGGCCCGACGTCTGGTTGCGTGTGTGTGTATCGATGAGCTCATATTGGAGCAGGATGTCGTCCCAAGCTGTTTGGTTGTCCTTGTCGTATAAATGTGTCCACTGGGCGTAGAAAGAGTCGGCCATGTAAATCCCATCCAGCCACATTTGGTTCGGAAAGAATTGCTGATGCCTTGATTGGGTTTTTAGTGCCGAGCAATGCGAGTCAACGTGTCTCATAGAGCACTCACCAAAACCCGCCAGAGGGTGTCCGAGGGTAATCGTACAACATATGCCGGACTATGTCGGCAGCGGACTTGAACTTTCCGTCTCCAGTCTGGTCATACAAGTAAAGATAATTGTGTCCCATCCGGTATTCGTCGAGCACCCATCTCGTATAGTTCCAGCCCCTAATAGTGCCGTTCTCTTGGACTACCGGGCCTTCAATTTGCCCTTTGTACCAGTCCAAGTACTTTTCGTCCTGGGAGAACTCATAAGCCTTTTCGATTCCGAGGTAGAGGACTGCATCCTGATATCCACGGTCTGGAGTGATTCCCTGTGCGATCACGGTATCCGCCATTCGTGTCAAATGGGAGGTGTCAAGTTGTGCAGCTGCAACTCTACCAACAAGAAAGAACAGTATGGACTTCATTACGACAAAGTACAATTAGAACCAAGCTAGGAAACAATGCAAGTTGGAGATTTCTAGATGGGAAAAGCCCGTTGTCGTTGTATCGGACACGCATGTTAAATAAACAGACACAGCGTCATTCCTTTATACATAGCTAACAATCAATTGGAAAGGCAGGTGGTATTCGATCAACGTTACATACGCTTGTAAATATTCGGCCGGCGCGTGACGATGCACTCGTGAGCACTGATCCGACGGATGCAGCATATGGTGAGGGGCAACGAGGTTTACCCAGCCAATGGCCAACTCACCATGTAGACGTTGCGCATTACGGAGAAGATCATCCTGGGTCTTGATGACAATGGGAGCGGGGGTGCCTCGGTGGCTTGATTATTCGTTCCTCTGCCATGCATGACCCTGTCTCTCTTGCACGGTAGAAATACGTGACGGGTTCAAATAGTCCTAGAATTTCAGCATCCTGTCTATCAGTATCACCGTATCATTGTCTGGGATGCCTGTTCGAATCTCTCGACCAGTCCCGATAACTTGACCGGTGTAGCCGTCACCTCCCCATTACCCAGTGACTCCTTCCATCAGAATCAGCCCCGAGGGCAACGAGCATACGCAAAGCCATCCACCAGCCCTTCAAGTCCTGTTGCAGTGGGTGAGTGGGCATTTGAACAGGGAGGATCCCTGCAGAGGCGTTTACGTAGACGTAGCGCTGTGGGGACGAGTTCAATGTTCTCATATCAGATGCAACCAACTTCCCTAACCAACCTGTTACGCTATGAAGTATTTCACCTGAGACATGCAGTGCTGATACCACGATTGAGTGTGTGTCTAGAGCCACCGCAACATCTGAATAAGCTCTTAGCTGGCTACTGCCACCATCATGTATACAGCAGGCTGTGATGATGGCATATTGACTGCTCGCATCCAACTCTATTCCTTCCTGTTCATACAACAACCCCTTATTACCTCCTCTGATCCCTGCAAATGGCTTCCCTCATCTCAAAATCCATCTCAATTCTCTCTAGAGCCTGCGCAAATGTAGTAATTAGAAGCGCAGCTGTTAAGATAGATTCCAGATTCTCACCCGCCACCCTGACGTGAAGAGGTGAGAATGGGCTGCGCGTTCGCAATCTTGGCTTGGACTTGGATGAACTTTCCATGTGACGGCGACACAGATATATCGGGCAGTTCAGAAGCTTCCTAGTGCTAGAACGCCTTCGCGAGTACCTCGTTACCAGCACTTGCTCCGTCGCTGTGTGTTGGGATGCTGGCCAACGACGTAGTGAATGTGTTACTCCCATAAACCAGCTAGTCACGTAGCTAGATGGAGTGAGACTGACTATAGTGACCTTTATTTAGGGCTTGTCTATTTCTATTCCCGTCTCGAAAGCCGCAAACCAAAGTTCCGCATCGAGTTCATCCGTGCCCTTTGCAATCAATCCACCAATCCGGCTTTTCTCATGAACTCAAAAGTCTCAATGCAACCCTGCTTCAAATCGAGCCAGTCTCTCCCGGCCCATTTCTGGAGTAGCGACGGAGCAATGTCATTTTCGATGTGATATTCCAATTTGGGGTCTCCAGTAATGTAATCCTCTGGAAAGTCACTGTCCGGATACGCATCGCGTAGAATTGCTAGGACGTTGCTGGAATTAAATGATCTGGCGTTTACGTGAATCCGCGAGGCTTTCACGTCTGGGTCGATTGCTGCAGCAACATGGACGATGGCATTGTCGATGACATGCGAGTAATAAGCTACAAGGTCAGCGTTGGCCATGCTAGTCTCAAGACTTGACACTGAAACTTACCCGCTGAAGTATCTTCCAAGCCATCCGTTTTGCCCTGGAACAATTGCAGAATGAGCTGTAGGGGCACGGCGCCGAGGTTGTTGACGTGCCGTATGTCGCCGACGATCCAGCTGGGACTGACCAAGATGAGTTCCCAGGGCACTTCGTTCGCTGCTGCAAACTCCCGAACGGCCTTCTCGGCTTCGGTCTTGCCAGCGAAGTAGACTCCCACCGCACGGCTCAGCTCGTACGGCGGTGGTGCCCGTGCTGCCTTGACTATCTCGTCATTCCAGGTGTCCTGGTTGATTGTTGACGTGTCACCTGGTACAGGCATCCTGGCCGTCCAGAAGGTTGTAGTGAAGACCAGCCGCTTGATCGATGGCTCTTTGGCGGCGGATCGACAGACACTCAAAGCCGACTTGACTGCGGTCGGTATGGAAACGGTTGGATCTGCAAGGAAATCGCTGATTACTCCGATGTGAATGACAGCCGAGACTCCTCGAACCACGTCGTCGAACGCATCGGGGTTCAAGGGGTCGGCGATGACGAGTTCGAACCGGCCTTGGTCCGCAAAAGGCTTGATGGACGGATCGTCCAGAAGCCACTGCCCATGTTCTAGCTTTCGCGCCGAACCGCGGACGTTGAAACCTCGTTCCAGAAGCTCGATGACTATATGGCAGCCGGTGTAGCCGCCAGCTGCGACGACCAGGACCCAAGACCCCCGGGGGATTGCAGTTGGTAGATGATCCATGCTGATCAGAAACAGACAAACTCCGGATCAGGCTGAGACTTGCAATGATAAAATTACACCAAAAAGGACGCAGAAGCTGCCATCAGTTCTTACTATCCTCGGGGTGGTTGGGGTCTCTGAAATGAGGGGGTTAGCTAAACACTAATGAGTAGCTTGACGAGAGCAGTCAAAGCTAGCAAGGGTTGCTTAGTCAAGGCCTGGGCTAAGAGTTTCTGTATCTCCATTGTTCGTATAATTAGTTATCGTCTGTGCTTTTCAAAGTCTAGGGTAGCACATACCGGCGTCGCCTGCACCGGCGTGCTCTGGATGTAAAGGTTGGTGATGGTCGAGGAATTGCCACCCTCGCCATCCCAGTACTGAGCACCACCACCGTCAAGGTTGCCACGGGTGTCGGCTTTGGCGGCACTGAAGGGGAATCGGGACGGGGCATTTCAGGTCGCATTGTGGCTTCTGGCATGTTGCGAGCCGAGTCGGATATTTCCAGTTAAGTGAGGTTATAGAATCGGGTACATCTGGGAGCGAGGGTGCGAGCATTATCGAGCCTTACTAATTCTCAATATGATGCCATCAATTGACCTGACTATCTCGTGCTAGATAACCCCGCCTCGGCTTTTAAAACCCGCATTCATCACTCCATAAATCCGCGAAAAACACAAGAAACCCTCTGAGCTTTTCTCTTCTCTCAACTGGATTTGAAGCAGAATCATCATCACTCACCATGACATCGTTCCAACCAGCAAGCATCCTCATCTTCGGAGCCACGGGCACCATCGGCAAATACATCACAGACCGCATCGTCAACGCTCAACCGCCGTTCCAAAAGGTCGCCATCTTCACTTCTCAGGGCACCGTCTCCAGTAAAGCCGACTACATCAAGAAACTCAAGTCCAAGGGCGTCACGGTCATCACGGGAGACGTCACGAACGAGCAAAACGTCAAGGCCGCCTACGAGGGAGTCGACACCGTCATAAGCGCCGTTGGCCGAAATGTCCTCGAGACACAAATCAATCTCATCCGTCTCGCTGAAGAGTCATCGTCTGTGAAATGGTTCTTGCCCTCCGAGTACGGCACCGACATCGAGTACGGTCCTCAGAGCGCCAACGAGAAGCCTCACCAGCTCAAGCTCAAGGTTCGAAAGTACATCCGGGAGAATGTGCAACGTCTAAAGTACACGTATGTGGTGACTGGACCGTATTCCGACATGTACTTTGGTTTCAATTCTGCAGCTCCCGAGGCTGGAGGGTTTGATGCTGCTAACAAGAAAGCTACTCTCGTCGATCACGGTGAAGGCAAGATCGGCTTCACCACAATGCCAGAGTAAGCATCGTCTCCCCTTCCAAAACAGAAACTGTCGACATGATGGAAAGCTCACATACCCCAGCGTTGGAAAAGCTGTGGTGGCTGCTCTTCGCCATCCCGAGGTATCCTTCAACAAAGCCCTCAAGGTCCAATCTTTTGTCGTCACGTCCAAGCAGATCCTCGCCGAGTTCGAGAAGCAGACCGGCGGCGAACCGTGGACTGTCCAAAACTACTCGCTCCAGGAGTTGAAGGACGCAGAGCAGGACGCCTGGGGTCGAGGAGTGCCGTATGCGGTTACTTATACCCTGCGCCGGATCTGGTCCGAGGGCGGAACTCTCTACGAAAAGACGGACAACGAGAGTATTGGATTGGAAGACTCGGAATTGGAGACGCTTGAGGCCGCGGTTACGCGATCTCTTACAACTGGCTGGTGATGGACAATATGCGTAGAACTTGTGTCAAGGTGTTCCCTAGAAACCCATACCACTACTCATTTACACCACATTCTAGACGTTGATCCAGCATTCTAGCATCAAATTCCGGGTTACCTGTTTAATAGCACAGGCGATAAAAAGGTTACTACTCAGGTAGATAAGTATTCAGAATATTTCTCGCTATGATTGTCTACTCTTCGACAATCTCAATAATCCTGAAGTTAAACTCCTTGCAGCTTTCACTTCGGGAGCGAGATAAATCCCGTGAACCACTATTCCATGATAATACTTACTATGATACTAGACTAATAGTTAAGCTAAGTTAAATATATATGTTTTTCTTAATTAATAGAAATGTAATCTTTAGGCTCTTTATATTTATTATATTCTCTGCTATGTAAAATAAATTAGATATAGAAAATATATATATATATATATATTTATAATTACTATTTAAATAGTATTATTCTTAAATTATTTTATTAAAAGATTTTATAATTAAAACCTTTTATATTAATATTTTTAAAATAAAAATTAATAAATATAAAATAGTTTATTTATATTTTTATGAAAAATGTTATTAGTATTTATAAATTAATAATTACATTAAGAAAATTAATTAAATTATAAAGTAATAAATTTATACAATAATAGTTATAAATAAATAAATAACATTATACTAACACGGAGGAGTATAGTACCTCCTAAGGTGACTAGTAATTGTCTCAAAACCGATGAGATCTGCTCAGTGTCTTAAACCATTCATGCAGCTGTGGTGTGATGTCTAATACTAAGACGTCCAATGAAATTTTGAATGCCAATTTTGAGAGTCTATGACGCCTACATAGCCAGCCTCCATCTCTCTGCCTTTCTCAGCTAAAAGCTTCCGTCTCCCCGCGTCCGGTGTTAACATCTTGGGCATTCATTGTGACCATTTAGTCTGATGCTACGGCTTGAAGATGGCCAACTCGGCGTTCTGGCACTTCTCAAAGAATCTCTTTCTCATCGCTCTTAGCCTTGTGCTCCTTCCCTTCACCACATGTCTCGTCCTGGGGGTGCGTCTTTGGCACGCAATTCAGCAAAAGCATGGTGATTTTCCGGATGAGGCCGCGGGCGTGCCGAAGAAGACGGTTCTTGTCACCGGCGTCAACATGGCGAAAGGGCTGACAGTCGCGCGGATGTTCAAGCGTAAGAACCATCGCGTCATTGCAGCAGACTGGCACTGGTTATCCCTGGGGAGTGTTTCGAGTGCTGTTGACAGATACTACGTCGTCCCGCCACCGTCGGACTCAGACACGAAGCAGAACGAAGCATACGCAGAGCGGATGCTGGAAATCGTGAAGAAGGAAGGAGTCGACCTTTGGATCTCTGTGTCTGACGTCCATGCCGCCGTCATCGATGCCACTGTCAAGGAGAGGATGGAAGCTGAGACAAGCGCCAAGGCCATTCAACTCGACGCCAACTGGACTTGCCTCCTCCACAACAAAGACTCCTTCATGGACCACTCTCGGAATCTCGGGCTCCGGGTCCCCGATGGCGGCACGGTACGGAACCAAGACGAAGTCATCCAGTTCCTGGAAAGCAGAGGCGGCCTGGAGAGGAAAAGCGACGGACGGCAATATCTCATCAAATACTCTGGTGTCGATGACCATGGTAGATCCAAGATGCCTCTGCTACCTCTAGAGAGCAAAGAAGCGACGCTGCGAAAGATTCAGCAAATTCCATTCGAGCAAACCCCGGAAACGCCATTTATTACGCAGGAGCTCATTGATGGCCAAGAGTACTGTACCCATGCCCTCGTCATTCGCGGCCAAGTTCGCGCTTTCGTTGCATGTCCGTCGGGACCTGTTTTGTTGCACTACGTGGCCCTCCCTTCGGATTCGCCCATCAGCCAAGCCATGCAAGACTTCACCCAGAAGCAAGCTGCGGCCGGCGGCGAGAACTTCACAGGTCATTTGAGCTTCGACTTCATGGTCAAAACCCCAAGCCCGACTCGACAAGATGACGTGGAGATTTACCCCATTGAATGCAACCCACGGTCCCACACTGCTGCTGTTCTTTTCGACCAGACACCTCAGCTGGTGGAAGAATATCTCTCTGTGCTTTCGCCATCCGAGGCATCTTCGGATCCTCGACCGCTAGCGCCGCAGAACCCTGCTCAATACTACTGGGTGGGACAAGACATGGCCGAAGAGGTCTTGGATCCGCTATACCGTTGCATATTTGCGGGCACGACATCTTTCGGCGATCTGTGCCAGTCTTCGATGGTGTTTCTTCGTCGCTTGTACTACTGGAAAGATGGAACTTTCGATAGCTCAGATCTTCTCCCATGGTGGTGGCTGTACCATGTGTACTGGCCGTTGCACTTTGTCAAGTTCTTGGTACGGGGTCGGTGGAACAAGCTCAATATCAGCACGGGGAAAATCTTTTAGTATTAAATAGCTATACGTCCTTCAATACGTGGTAGAAATCCAGTAATTACAACCCATGGCTCCCTCACGAGGGGCGTCTCGTATCTATCTATTACATAAGTCTATTATACAGTACTATGCAGGTGTCATATATCATGAGGTAAATATTGGCGCTTTGACTATATGGCTTGCATGGAGTCGTATCGGACAGCTTACTATCCTCGGGTACCAGTGGTAGGAATGGGCTTTTCCAACTTGACAGACCAGAGGAAGAAGTCCTCCAACGGCAACAGAAGCAGGAGTCCACGATTGCACAGCCAAGAAATAGCCACAACACCGGTGGCCGCCATGGCATCAAGCCAGTAGTGGTTGGCTGTTGAGACGATGATCAACAGGACGGTGCCAGGGTATACGATGCTCAAAGTGGCAAAGAAGAACTGGCGGAACTTGGACATTCGCTTCTCGCGGGGACCGAGACGACGGCGGAAGAGGCCGGAGTGGTACATGAGCACGGTGCCGATGCAGAACGAGTAGCCAAAGTGCAGCGAGGGAAACGCGGCAAGCTGGTTGAAGAATTTGCCACTCGCCCAGATGGACTCGGCGTCTTCGCGGCGGACGGTGTCGAAGAAGCCGTATTCCTCGGGAAGCAGGCGAGGAGGCATGCATGGGTACGTCGTGAAGACGGCGAAGCTCACAAAGTTGGTGAGGCTCATCATGCGGCGGGCTGCTGCGAATTGGGCGTGGGTGGGGGCGGCATAGTAGTACCAGGCAAGGAAGCTGGAGAGAAGCATTTAAGTTAGAATAGGTTCGGGAAGAGCGGATAGGCCGGCAAGCATAGGAAAACATGGTTTGGAGGCTTATTTACCTGACGGTCACTGGGATATGGATCAGAGAGTAACCCCGGTTGAGAACGGTCAGCATGTCCGGGTGCTGGGTCCTGAAGAACATCTGGACGTCGACTTCCCGGAGCGGGAACAAGAAGCTGAAGAAGCCCTTGTGTTCGAAGTCAAGGACGGCGATGGCATGGGATTCTGCCGTCTTCCAGATACCCTCGGTCGCAAAGATGAGCTCGCTACCTGCCTTGACGGAGACGTAGAACAGGAGGTTGATGACCCAGTACCACATCTCGACCAAAAAGGGGAACTTTTGTATGAACCGGCTGTGCCGGTAATTGGCATATCGGGAGGTATTGGGGGTGTAGACGACGGTGCCGCAGCAGTTGCGCTTCTTGGAGGGATGTGTCGTAGACGCAGACGATGAAGCTGGATAGCGGGAGAGCATTTCTTGTTCTTCGTAGTCGTCGGAGAGCGAATCCCCATCATCCCGATGTTCCGGCCGGCCCAGCAGGCCTTGATCATAGTTGGAGGGGGGCTCAAGGGGATAGTTCCGACGGCGGGTGATGTAGCAGGATGCTATCATGATGCCAACGACGATCTGGGCCAGGCGGCGAGAGTTCAGTATTCCGGAGTTCCAGACGGAGGGGACGGAGGAGACGGAGGGGACGGAGGGGACGGAGACGGAAGAGAGGGCCATTTTCCGGGGATACGTACGACGGGCTCAAAGGCGGCATGATGCTGGAACTGGGGCTTCCCCAAGTCGGGCACGGCAGGTACAGGTTCGGCCATGGCGGACGGCTCTCGTCGCTACTGAGTGAGGATAGATACTATGAGCAGTTGCTGAGCATGTTTTGCAGTCGAGACGTGGTGCGGCGACAAGTTCAAGGCGCGCGCGCAGAGAGAGTATCGTGCGTTGTAGTCGCGTGCCTTGTGGTGTGTTGGCTTGTCGTGCGAGGTGTCAGGACGCAGAAACGATGAAACTACCTTTGAACGGCGTACAGAAGAAGAAAAAAAAAAGACAGTTCCGCTCGGGTTTCCGGACTAGGGAGGTGCTAGGGCCTCTCTGCTTACATGCGCTAGCAGGGCATCTCAGGATCTAGCAAGGGGGGCGCCAGTCCCTTTTCAGCCCCGCGGCACGTGTTATTCGTGAAGGCTCGCGTATTGCGGCGATGACGCTGTCGCGCGCGCTGATTGGCCCCGCGGCCTAATCTCTGCCAAGTTTGCACAGTACGGAGTAAGGGGCTCGCGGCGGGCGACATGCCGCGCGATGCCTATTCGCTCCTAGCGGTAATGAGGCCAAATTGACGAGCGGGCCCGCAAAGCCCCTGGATTCCCACACGGCGCCAATCACGGCGCCGCCTCAGATTGGCTCTGACGTGCGTCCCCTAGAAATCACGCCCAAAGTCCGCCGATGCAGAAAAAGCTTGGCTCGTTCAGGGCTAGCCTTAGCGAAATCATCCATGTTTCCCGCGTATTTGGCACCGCGGAAAACGGGGCTGAGTCCCTGACGCGGTCTGGAACTAGCCCGATGGCCGCGTCCTCGCAGCCCGCCGCGCATTCACCACCCACACCAGGCCAGGATGTTTTTTCTAGTCCCTTTATTTTGCAGTACTAGATGGCTTGCTTGTCTGCTGCATTCCGGGCTCCTTTTATTCTTGTCTCTCACCTCTTTCCTCTCGCCTCTCGCCTCTCCAGACGACGCAATCATCATCATCATGGCCGCTCCCAATGGCCCCGCGTCGCCCTCTCACCCCGCCGCCACCAACATGAACTCCAAGCCCACCTCGCAGACCCGCTACCAGTCGCCTTCTGGCGCTGGGTCTTCTTCGTCTTCATCTTCGTCGTCGTCGCCTTCGTCGTCCTCTTCGTCCCCCAATCGCACCAAGAGATACGACGAGGAGCGCCTGGAGTGGGGGTCTACCTCTCTCTGGTCGACCTGGCCTAAGAAATACTTGCGCTTCTTCCGGCTGAGAAACACCGCCATCCTCCTCCTCATCATCGACTTGATGATTCTCGCCCTGGTCGTCCACACCTTGGAACCCCTCATCACCCTGTTGCGCCGCAACGAAGAGCTGTTTGGCTCACGGCTCGCCTTCACTCAAAACCCTCGCCCCTACACCGAAGACCACCCGGACCAACACAAGATCCCCAAAATCTTGCACCAAACTGGTGCTACCGAAGACATCCCCGACAAGTGGATAAAGCCGCAACAGAGCTGCAAAGACGCTTACTCTGATTTTGAATACATGGTGCGCTTTGCCCGCCAACGGCTAAATCGGCTAAAATGGACACCGCCCGCTGACTTTGATTCTTCTAGTTCTGGACCGATGCGTCGGCTCGCGAATTCATCTCCAACGAATACTCCTGGTTCGTTGATACATGGGATAACTACCCGTTCCCCATCCAGCGTGCAGACTCGCTTCGCTACTTTGTCCTCCATTACTATGGCGGTATCTACCTTGACCTGGATACCTGGTGTAACGAGAGCATTCCCTTCCCCCAGATTGAAAACGACGCAGCATCCCATCACGCCGTGTTCAAATCAACCACCCCTACAGGTGTCTCCAACGATCTCATGATCACATCCGCCGGCCATCCCGTCTTCACCGCCGTTCTCTCCAAACTACTGTACTACAACGACATTACCAAGTTGTGGGCTCGATGGCTGCCCTACGGCGCCATCATGATAGCCTCTGGACCCTTCTTCGTTTCCATGGTCATCAAGAACTACCTGCTCGATCAACCTTCACTGCCCGAGCTGACGGTGAAGGTCGTCAACGCGACTGAACTGCTACCCTACATGACCGATCTCGAAAGTGCCTCATGGCATAAAGGAGACGCTCAAGCTCTAATGTGGCTAGGCGACAAGCAGTGGATTTGGTTCGGCTTGGGGGCTATCGGTATGGCCATTGTCCTACACCTCATTAACCTTCTACTGCTACGAGCCTTGAGAGGATTCGACAAGCCACAATCCAATGCTGAAAACTTAAAGGTAGCAAAATTGACGTAGGAGAGAAGACTGTTATTACATTTAGATATTTTTTTTTTATAATGCTAGCGACTCGATTTATTTTCCGGACATGATTCTATTTTACAAGTCTCACCATTCACCTTGTTGGTTTTGAAGCAACTAGCACCCTAGAAAAAAGGGGTCCGATGAGTAGCCAAAGATGGGGCTTTTTGTACCGAGGCCTTATTAGCCAGTGGCTGCGGTCACCGTTATCTTATTTCACGCATTACAGCGAGCAATCCAGCCCATGATGACAGAAAGCGCATCAAGTAGATGACTTGGCTCGTCACTTTATCCTTTGTCCCTGACCAACATTCCCCAACGCAAACCTCTTCGATAACCCCCCAATTACTCTACGTCATCAGCTCTATATTCAGCCAATGCCTACCCAGACATGCAGCCGGTCACTAATAAACTGTCATTGGAAGTTGAGAGAGATCATGCAGGAATCAACAGGAGCGTCCAGGGCCGCAGGCTCCACACGGCTGGCGCATCTGAGAGGCCGTTACGAAAAGTTGTGTGGGGTTGAGCTTCCATTTGCCACTCTCTCATGGGAACACAACCAACACAATTCAGTTGACTGGACGCTACAAAGTCAGGCCTCCGACAATGAGGCGAGCGGCGTATCTAAGCTTATTTCTCAGTGCTCTTGATTGGACGCAGCTGCATGTCGAATGGCCCAGGTACGGGGATGGGGACCCCTTGCTCTTTACGCGTCGAGCACATCCTCCTAATATGTGTACGTATTTTTGCCACTGATCTGCCCTTCCCCTACCCAAGTTCTTTGTACCAAAATATTACACCGGGCGGTGTAAAATCCATCGAGATGCTCAAGTTCATCCAAAGCAGCTTCAACCCAGACAACGCGAAAGCGCCATTTACAATGACCCAAAAGTTCAAAGTTTCTTAAAGATTATACATAATCTAGCAGATGCTCGATCGAGTGAGATGGCACTTGTTGATATCAATTCGCTATTCCATACTAATTACAAACAAGCTATGGAGTTATTTCAGAAAGGCTGGAAACTGGAAAACCTCGTCAAAGCCATCCATAACTGTTTATTGTTATCAGAAAGAATCAACCGGACTGCATGTTGCGGCCTTCTTTAGTCTCCAATCGTTGGTGCTTTCGCTTCTCAATAATGGAAGTTGCGTTGACGCCATGGATCCAGGCAACCAGACAGCCCTACACATTGCGAAAACCCACGCAGATGAGGAGGTGGTATCGCGGTTGCTGGAGCATGGAGCAACCGATTTCCTACCGTCCAAATTTTGCAGGTCCGCTCTTGTAACGGCATCGGAATTTGGTGACTCGCAAGTCCCACACCTACTTAGATATCACGGTGATGTTAAAAGAGACGAGCAGATATACATGGAATCTCCGGAGAATGCCGCAGCCTATGGCTATGTGGAAGTGATCCAAGAGTTCCTTTTAAATGGCGCTGAAGTTAATCCGGAGGGGAAAAAACTTCCTGACACACAGAACACGCCTTGGGAAAGGGGCCATCGACAGATTTTTGAATTCTGGCATGACAATCCAGCTCATATAGCGGGGAAAAGACTCAACTACGCACTACAGGCCGCACTAGCTGGAGGATGTAATCGACTGTCAAGCAGCTGCTTGATAGAGGAGCCAATGTGAACGAGGGAGATGAAGTGCGGTATAAGCCATTGTCTCTAGCTTCCAAGAATGGTCATGTCCAGATCGTCCAGCTATTCCTTGAGATGGAAGTCGATATTTTTGTCCATGGCAATTCAATGGTAGCCGCTTCGAAGAAAGGCCACAACCACATTGTTCGACTGTTGCTCGAAAACAATGCCGACCTAAATGCGATGGGAATACTTAGCTATCGACGTTGGTGCAGCGAGCATTGGATCGTATGCCGTAACGCGCTTCTGGCGGCTGCGTGTCGCAAGCGTGAATTGCTCGTTGAGTACCTACTCGACAACGGTGCTGAGATCAGTTCACAAGCGGAATATGGCTTCGATTCTTCCACGGAAATATCTCACGGCACCGCACTACATGCCTCCTCGTCTTAAGGTTACGACGACCTTGTTCAACTGCTGTTGCAAAATGGAGCCAACGTCAACGGGAAAGCTTCAGAGGGTCGGACACCACTTACTTTGCTTGTGTGTGATCCACGCGAACTTGCTTAACGAAGTTCAGAGATTTTTCCTGTCGGCTAAACTACGGCGTACAAGTCCAGCAGGATTCCGAGTGCGTCAGTCTCTGTTGAAATGAGAATTGAGTGATTGATTAAAGAGTTATATCTATGAGGAAGGGTATAAGCTTAACTATATATAGTGTATAAGTCACAAGGGATTAGACTAATATTTACCCTTTTTAGTACTCCCACTTAAACCCTTTATAACCTACTTTTAATCCTATCTTCCTTCTAATCTCTCTAGTCTTATTAAAACCTATAAAATACTATTATAAGTAAAAGTAAGAAAGAAAGTCTTCCTTTTTAGACTTTTATAAGCTAAATATAGTTTTTAGCTTATAGGTTTTAATCCTATATTTTTATATTTCTTACTAAAGCCTAAGTCTATACTTTCCTTAGTAAGTATATAAAGTATTAGTTTTTTCCTTTATATATTCTATTAATTAAGTATTATACTCTAGTTTTTATACTCTCTTTTTATATATAGAGAAATAAGTTTTACTAGAGTCTATATAGTATTATTATAATATATATATTTATATTAATATTTTCCTTAGGATTAAAATTATAAATAAATAAGTATTTTCCTTTAGTTTAGTCTTAAATAATAGTAATAATATAATAATACTATAGTTTAGTTTCTTAGTTATTTTAGTATTATATTTAATTAATCTATTTTATACTAAAGAAATTAATCTATATATATTTTCTAGTTTTTAGGGATTTATAAAAGTTAATAATAATATCTTAGTAAGTTATATTAAGGAGATAGTTTATTTAGTTTACTTTATATTATATATAATTAAATAAAATAGCTTTTAAATAGATATATAGAGCTTATATAAAGTAAGTAAATTAAGTAAAGAAAGTAAGAAAGTCTTTACTAAGTAATTAGGGGTTATTTAGTAACTTAATAAGTAGAATTAATTAATTTACTCTTATTTTCTCTTACTAATTATAAAAGAAGTAATAAGAAACTCTTAAAGATTATAAAGAAAAACTATAAAAATTAATAATTTAAGTATATATATTTATTCTTTTATAGAGTATTAATTAATTAAATAATAATAAGTTTATAATTATAGATATTTATATATAGTTAATCTAAGTTTTTTACTTTCTAAAGTAATTACTAATTAAGCCTTAATTTACTAAAGTTTACCTAGGTAATTTTAGGTTTACCTAGGGTTTATATAAGTAATTTAAGTTTAGCTAAAGTATATATAAATAATAATAATAATTCTAATCTTAACCTAAAAACCCTTTTTATCTTAATTAATAAGTCTTAGTACTTTATAGAAAGTAAAGAAATTTATCTTTAGTAGAACTTTAGTTAGTTTATTTATAACTTACTTTTTTATAGAAATATATTATATCTTAATATTCTTAGAAGTTACCTTTTCCCTAATAAAGTAATATTAGATATTAATATACTTTATCTTAGTATAGAATTATAGGTTTTTAGATATTATAATTATACTTTAGTTATCCCTATAGATAATTATTATATTAATAGTATTTATTAATATAAGTTCTTAGAAGAGGTTATATAGCTAAATAGCTTCCTTTATTACCTATATTTACTCTATATACTTAGCTTTATATAATAATAGAATAACTATTAATTATTATTTTAAGCTCTAATTAATTACTCTAGATCCTAGGTTAAAGATATAATTAACTATTAACCTTTTAGTCTTAAGATTACTAGCTTAATCTAAGTTAATATATTTAGAGGATAGTTAAATATTATTACTAAGGTATAATTCTATCTTTATTATCCTTTTAAGGTATTTTATAATTCTCTTTATAGCTATATAGTATTCCTCTATAGGATTTCTAAGGAATTAGCTATAAAGGGAAACTCTAAAGATAATATCTAGTTAAGTACTTAATATTATATATATTAGTAATTTAATAGCTTAAGTATACTAATTCTTTAGCTTAGCTAGAGCTTAGTATATATCTTCTAGGATATTAAACTTTATTATAAAGACTAATATTATATTTAGGTTATTATCCTTAAGTCTAAAGTCTTATAGGACTTTCTCTATATATACCCCTTAGCTAAGGTAAATTAACTAATTTAATTAATCTTAGTAAACTATTATACCTAAGTAATATATATATAGGCTAAGATTAAATATATTAAATTATTCTAATAGAGATAACTTAATAGATTTAATATCCTTAGTATTTAGTTTAATAATTAAGAGGTTATTAATATAGATAGTAATAAAGCTAAATCCTTTTATAAAGATACTAATGTCTATATAAAGTGAGTAGAAGCTAAGGGTTTCTAGGAAATTAGAGAGAGTTTTATATTAGATCTAAGGGGACTATTTTAGGCTATATAATGCCTTTTTTAATTTATAGACTCTTCCTAAGCTATTATTATAGCTTTATAGTTACTTAATATAGATTTCTTTATTAATATATCTATAGAGAAATATAGTCTTAATATCTATCTATTTAACCTTAAGGTTTAAAGTAATAATAATAATAAATATAACTTTATAGCTTATAAGCTTTATAATTAAGGTAAAGGTTTTATAATAGTTAATTCCTTTTTATTACTTAAAGCTTTATACTATAAATCTTACTTTATATTAAATAATTTTACTATTATTTCCCTATTTAAGTTTATAAATCTATTTACTTTATAAAGTGTAAATATTATCTAATAGGGTAACTAAGTACTAAGTGCTATTTTCTTTAAAGGATTAAAGTTTATCTTCTATAGCCTTTTACTATTATACCTGTTTTAGGGATTATTCTACTTATTAGTATATATATAGCTTAGCTAGGTTTTAGTCTAGGGTAATAAGTATAATATATATAGATAAAAGAGTAAATTAGGTAAGTTATTTATTCTCTTTATTAGAAAGCTTAGAGATAAGTATATAATAAGGGTTTCTATAGTTTAGATAGATAAATTAAAGGATATATAATTTAGGATAATATATTAGTATATTTATTATAGTAATATAGTTATTAATCATACTATTTTCTATATAAGGAATTTATTTATTTATCCTTATAGTAATAGTATCTTATAGCTTATTAGTATTTTCTTATATAAGTATATTAAAGTCTAAATCTAAGGGTATAAGTATATTTTATCCTAGTTCTTCTAAGTCTTTATTATAGAGTTTAATAATTTATAATATATTAAGTATTAAGGTACTAAGGAAATATATATAATTTATTCTTACTTACTTTAGCTTAGGATTATTAGGAATAAGAATATTATATTTAAGTATTAATACTGTATTAAATATAATATTATTAGTTATTATAATTTTTCTATTTACCCTAAGGATAATATAGATTATACTTCCTTAGAAGTTAAATAGTTTATATTATATAGTCTTTATTTATATTTTCTATTTCTTTAGGTTTAGTAGAAAGAAATATTTAGAGTTTTTAATAATATAGAGATAGATTAAGTTTAGAATTTCTTTATACTAAGCTTTATAGAGTATTATCTTTATTATTAAATATAAACTAAAGTTTTATATTTAGACTATTCCCTTAAGTATATAGAATTACTATTTAAGATTAAGATTATTACTAATTAGAATAAGTATAAGTTTTTCTATAAATATATAGTTTATGTATTCTATAATACTATTTTACTTAAATTACTTAATAGCTATATAGGAAAGTTTAATATTTCTTCTTTAGTAGAAGAGGATAAGGATAAAGGGAATATTTTCTCCTGTCTTATTTAGCTAGAGGAAGTAGTACTATTAGGTTAAGGTCTTTAGCTAGTTTAAGAGGGCTTAGAATTTCTTAGTAAATTCTTACTTATTTATTAAAGGGAAAATCTATATTATCTATATAAAGTTATCTATAAAGATAACTTAGTATTAATACTCTTTAAGTCTTATAACCTTAAAGGGACTAATAATATTAGTATAGAGGCTTTTAAGTAATTAAGATTTCTTTTTAATAGAGTATTAATAGGGAGATTCTTTTATTTTTCCCTAAGTATAAGGGTTATAGAATAATTTAACTTAGATTAGTTTTATACTAATAGATATAGTAGTAAGTTTCTTTATATTCTATTTACTAAAGTATTTTAGCTTTATATACTAGATTTTTAAGTCTTTATCTTAGATTAAGAAAGTAATAAGTATAAAGTTAAAGTTAATATTATCTTTATTAATAATATAAATTCTAAAGTAATAAGTTATAATAAGGATAATATTATTATCTTAGATTATTATAGCCTTTTTATTATTAAATATAACCTTAGATCTATTATTAGCTAAGGTAAATACTAAGATAAGATTAATATATCTAGTAAGAATAAAGAGAGTATTATTAAAGGTAACTATTTTCCTATTTACTCCCTTTATTTATAGTATATATACTCTATAGCTACTTATTAATATTATTATACTACTAAAGCTATTAATTGTTTCTATATTCTTATTAAATTATTAAAAACTATTTTATTTATATATAATATAAGATAAAGCTTTACTATTAAGAATATAGATATTCTTAAGGAAGTTAGTATATCTATCTAGAGCTATAGTAATAGCTATTATAATATTATTCTTAAAGATAATTATAGCTATATTAAGCTAAGTAAATATAGTAATAGTTTTATTAGTTTATTTATCTTTATTATTATTAATAGCTTAATAGTTATTCTATTTATATTACTATTATCCTTAATTAATTCTATATAGATTTCTTTATTCTTACTATCTTTAGAGTTCTAAATAGTCCTACTAATAGCTATCTTTTAGATAGCTGGTTTTTCTATAGCTTATATAAATAAGTCTATTATATCTATTATTAAGGTTAAGTCCTTAAATAGTAAGAGTACTATACTAAGTCTTATAAAGCTTCTAGTTATATTTATTATATTTTACTACTTTAAGATAAGTATTAAAAATAATAACTTCTTTTATAATATTACTATTATTATCTTAAGTTAAGAATAAGTGATTATTTTAGTAGAAGGTAGAAAAGAAGATTTTATATAAAGGGCTAAGTCTTATAAGGAATTTACTAATAAAGTATAGTTTATAGATTTAATATATTTAGTTTAGGGCTAAGAGTTTAGTATAGGTTTTATAAAGTTAAGTAGTAAAATTAGAGATATTAGTATAGACTTAGAAGGATAGTTTATTATATTTTTAGTTAAGTTCCTAGAAGATAGTATTTTCTATTAGAGTAAAGTGTTTTTAGAGGGTCTTAAATATCTTAGTAAGTATTCTCTTATCCTTAGCTAGGTTTTATATATTATATTTAAATTAGTTAAGTATAATACTATAGGCTTATTTTTACTTAATTTCCTAATTTTTAACTTTTTTAGATTCTATATTATTATTAAGTTAAGTCTTATTTTAAGTAAATAGGTCTTTATACTTAGCTATTAAGAAGTAATTTTATATTTTATAATTCTAACTAATCTAATTACTAGAGACTTTTAGCAGAGGAATTCTAAATAGTTTACTAATAATATTTACTAAGTTAAATATTATAAAGAATAGATTATTTAATTAAAGGATATTAAGTTATAAAATAAGAATTAAGGAATAGCTTATTATTACTAAGTAAAGGTTTATTAGGGTTAATAGAGGAATATATAGAGCTAAATAACTATTTCTATTTAAAGTTAGAAATTATAATAGAGTTACAAGGTATAATAGAATTAATCTCTAAGCCCTAGATATCTATAGAGAATATATTTAAGAAAGAGTCTAAGTAATTAGATTAATCTAATATAACTTTAGAGGAATTAGAGAAAGTTTAAGTAAGAAAGAATAAGTTATTATTATTTAGGCTTAGTTAAGTCTAGTTAAAGTAAGTATTAATAGCTAATATTAAGCTTAGGAACTTTTCTTTATTAAGGAAGTAAAAAAGTATAGATTTTATAAGTAGTTAAGGCTATAGATAATATATATATATCTTAATATATTTAAATATAAAGGTTCTTAATGCTAAAGGTCTTACTATAAGTATAGGAAATTATAGGTAGATTATTTTAATAGTAGAAAGAGACTTAGAATACTACTCTAAATTAATAGTAATCCCTTAAGAAGGTATATAGTAAAGCATTATATAAGCATCTTTATTAGTCAGCCTAAAGCTATACTAAATTATATATATATACTATAGCAGTCTTATATTTAAAACCCTTTAGTAGAAAAGCATCTTATAAGAATAATTATTAGGTTAGAATAGGAAAAGAATATTAGTAAGGTATTATTATATGCTAAAATAGTAACAGTCCTATAACGCTAGAAACAGAGCTATAATAGCATTATAGTCTTAGAGTAAGGGCAGTAAAGCTACTATAATCTTAGGGCAACTGCGCTAATCAGGCGCCGCTAGTGCATTACCCTACCCTAGGAAGCTAAACTGCTAAGCTGAAGGTCCTAAGGGCTAAAGGCTTAAGCAGCAGGGGCTATTGAAGTAGAATAGAGATAAAAGGAGCTTAGAAGACTAGGAAGAATAGGGAGGTTAGAAATTAATATATATTATAGTATTATTATACTTTTCCTACTATAATCTTATAGTAATTTAGTAGTTTATCTTATCTCTTTACTCTTTATTATAAATATTATCTCTAATAAGTTAATCTTTCTAAACCTATAAGTATAATAAACTATTAAGGGAGATAATTATTATTAATAACCCTCTTAGTATACTATTTACCTTATTAAGCTTATAGTTAATAAGTAGTAGAAACCTTATAATATTATAGACTTAAGATAAATAACCTAGGAGTTAGATATTACTATTAAACCCCTCTCCCTATTATAACCTTAACCCTCCTTTTAAGCCTATTAATATTCTTATAGAAGAAGTAAAGCTAAACCTTTATATTAAGACCCTATAGACTTTATAGTAAATTAATAATAAGAGATATTAACTTAAGCTAACTACTAATAGAATTACTCTTAATTTTAACCCTAATAGTAAACTATAATCTATAAAATAACCTTATAATAATTATAATATAGACTTATAGTAAAGCTCTAACTATAATATTAGTAAACTTATCTTAAAGACTCCTTATTATAGTGGAAAATCTTAGATTAAATTAAGAATTTACTTTACTAATCTTAATAGCTAATTCCTTTTATATTCCTTAAGCTTTTATATAGACTTAATAAAAGTCCTATTAGTTAATAGTTATTTTAAAGGATTAATTAAGCTATATTAGAATAGCTTCCTTAATAATAATCAGTAAGGTTAAGTTAATAAGATTATATAGAATAATTACCTTACTTAGGTTAAAGGGACTATTAATAATAACTCTACCTAATACTTTAAGATAATTATAAAACTAGCTTATTACTATATAAAGCTAACTTAGTCTATTAGGAACTTCCTTAATTACTATAAAGCCCTTAAAGCTAAGCTCCTAAAATAGCTACCTAATTCCTATTAAGTCTACTTAGCTATTTATTAACTTATATTTATACTATAAACCTAGGTAATTAACTATAAAATCCCTTTAATTTAGTAGAAGTTTATTAGCTTAGTTACCTAAGTAAAGATTATCCTTAGAAGACTTAACCCTAGTTATAATAATATATATTTACTATTTACTTTAAATACTATTTTAAATACTAATTCTATTAATACTCTAGTAACTCTATAAGTATTTAGCTAATCCTATAGAGGAATAATTATATACTATAAGTATAGAGAAGAAGGATATATATTAACTAAATGCTTAAAGTCTAATTATAAAGTATATAAGAGTAACTATTATACTATAAACTAGTATTAAGCTAACTATAACCTTACTATACCTATAATAGCTCCTAATAATGTCTAGTTTATTAGTATAAGAACTTAATAGGGATTTAATTAGACTTTATCCCTATTAATATATTAGACTATTAAGACTTAATTATATATAGGGAGCTAGTAGAAAAGACTAAAAGGAAGTACTTTAGCTAATATAGGAGCTAATATAAGCTTTATTTACTCTTACTACTTAATCATTACTAAATAGAAGGATATTAAACTTAGTAAAGTTTAGATTAAAGGAGTTAATAATAAAGTCCTTAGGAACTAAGAAACTTTCTAATAATTAATAATAATCTATAATAGTATAGAAAAGATAAGAATATATAAAGTCTACTTTTATATTACTATAATCTATTAGTATAAAACTATTCTTAGAGATTCTTAGTTTTATAATATAGAATTCTAAGTCCTTAAGTAAAAAATAAAGACTTAGAGATATAATATACTATAAAGTAATATTAAGGTTATTATAAAGAAGAAAGGAATATATAGAGTTACTAGGGAGTATATTACTACTCTTGTAATTACTAATAATCCCTTAGATATTTTTATTTCTATATTACTAAAAGAGACTTTAGTTATTCTTATATTACTAAAAGAGACTCTAATTATTCTTATATTACTAAAAGAAACCTTAGTTATTCTTATATTACTAAAAAGGACTCTAGAGAACTTACTATAGCTTAGTAATAAGAAGCTAATAACTAATTACTTAGAACTCTACCTAGAATTTAGGAATATCTTTAAAATAGAAAAAGTAAACTCTCTAATGCTTAAGGGATAAATATATACTATTAATACAGAGGAAGGCTAAATATTACTATAGGGATCTATTTATAGTCTTACTATAAAGGAATTAGAAGCCCTCTAGGCTTACCTTATTAATATACTAATAAAAGGTTAAATCTAATGATTTATTAGTCTAGTAAGAGTCTTTATCCTATTTATCCCTAAGAAAGGAAGTAAGCTATACCTTTATATTAACTATTATAATCTTAATAAGATTACTAAGAAGGATAAAGCTTCCTTACTTCTAATCTATAAGATCTTAGATTAGCTTAGTAAAGTATAAATCTTTATAAAGTTAGACTTAAAGGATATATACTATTAGCTATATATTTATAAGGGAAATAAGTAGAAAATAGCTTTCTACTATTACTATAGTTACTTTAAATACTTAGTTATACCCTTTGGACTAGTTAATACCCTAGTAATATTCTAAGAATATATTAATAATATTCTTATAGAGCTTATAGATATAATCTATATTATCTATTTAGATAATATCCTAATATATAGTAGTAACCCTAGTAAATACTTATAGTATATCTATAATATTCTTACTTAGCTATAAGTAATTAGCTTATATACTAACCCTAAGAAATATAAGTTTAACCTTAAGTATATAAGCTTCCTAGGGTTTATAGTAAGTACTAAAGGAATCTATATAGAGTTAGAATATATTAAGAGTATTATAAAGTAGCTATTACCTAGTTATATAAAAGATATCTAGATCTTCTTAGGGTTTATAAGCTTCTATTAATATTTTATTAAGAACTATAGTAAGATTATAGTCCTTCTTATAGACTTATTATAAGGTAATAATAAAAGAACTTTCTAGCTAAATTACTATAAGACTAATGCATTTAAGTAACTAAAGTTAGTATTCTTAGAAGAATTTATTCTTACTTACTTTAACCCTTAGTTACCCCTAAGGATTAAGATAGATACATTAGGATATACTATTAGCATAGTCCTATTATAGCTTTAGTAAGGCTACTAGCACCTAGTAATATATATATTATATAAGCTAATAGGAGTAGAATTATAATATTTAACCCCTGATTCTAAGCCTTTAGCTATTAAGGAATCCTTTTATACTTAGAGGTACTATTTAGCTTATATAAATACTAAGATTAAAGTCTTAATAGACTATTTAAATTACTAATACCTTATAATAAAGCTAAAGCTATTATCTAAGTAGGTAACTATACTTAATAACCTTTATCCCTTTAACTTTAAGATTATCTATTAGCCTAGAGTGAGGAATCCAATAGATAGTCTCTTAGGATAGTCTAATTACTTTAATAAGGAAGTAATAGATAGAGCCTAAATAGTTACTTTATTACTATTCCTTAGTAGATTTAAAGTAAAAAGGCAGGGGAATAGTAATAAGATAGCTCCTAAAGTAAACTTTAATTATAAAATACTAAATATAAGCTTTAAGTTTAATGCTAGAAGGTAGCTTAGTAATAGTAAGGTAATTCCTAAAGTAAGCCCTAACTATAGGATACTAACTATTTAGATAGATAATCCTCTTAGAGGAGGTAATTCTATCTATAGCCTTATATTAGTATATATAATAGTAATTTTATAAAGCCCTAATAGTAGTCTTATGATAAGATTAATAGACTTTTACCTTAAGAAAGCTAGGGAGCTAGGAAAGGAGATTTCCTTAGCTATAGCTATATAAAGTGCTTAAGAAGTAAATCCCTTCTATTAGGAGAAGTTATAGATAGTTTACTATAAAGTTATAGTAAAGAAGCCTATAAAATAGTAAGGAGCTAAATAGTCCATTAGTATAAATAGCCTACTTTATTATAGCTAAAGGATCTATATTCCCCTTAGTATATATATAGAATTATTAATACTAATATATAATAACTTTACTATAGGATACTAAGGAGTTAGTAAAAGCCTTAGATAGCTATAGGCTTAGTACTATTAGCCCTCTATAAAGAAAGATATAAAGGATTATATTTAGATCTATATAATCTACTAATAGACTAAGCCTTAACTATATTAACTTTATAGCTACCTTACTTTACTCTTAATATTAACTTAACCTTAGGTAGAAATCTCTATAGACTTTATTACTAACTTACCCTCTATTATATAGGAAAGAAGCTATATTTTTAATAGTATTTTAGTTATTATAGACTGATTTATAAAATACTCTCTATTTATACTAATCTTAAAGTAACCTATTACTAAGGGACTAATAACTTTATTCCTTAAGAAAGTCTTCTAAGACTATAGATTACCTAAAGGAATTATTACTAATTATAGCTCTCTCTTTATATCTAAGTACTAAAGAATATTCTATACTCTATTAGTAACTAAGTAATTACTTAGTATTACTTTCTACCCTTAAATAGATAATTAGATAAAGAAACTTAATTAAACCCTTAAGCATTATATATAGTATTTTTATAACTAGGAATAGACTAATTAAATTAATATCTTTCTATTAGCTTAATATACTTATAATATAAGTAAGTACTTATCTATTAGTAAGAGCTTAGTAGAATACTTATAAGGCTTTATTCCTTAAGGATTAAATTATATAGAAGAATCCTGACTAATTATTAGTACTTTAGCTAAGTTATAGAGTATTTTACTTTATTAGTATTATAAAGTAATATAGAAATTACTTAGTAGTATTTATAAATATTAAGCTACCTAATATAACTATAAAAGGGAACTAATATTATTTAATATAGGAAACTTAGTCTTACTATCTATAAAGAATATTAAGATTTAGTAACTTAGTAAGAAATTAGTAGATAAGTATATAGAACTTTACTAAATTACTAAATATATTAGAGATTATTATCTTACCTATAAGCTTAAGTTTCTACTATAATTATAAATATATAATATCTTTTATATCTTAAACTTAGAGAAGTAGAAAGGTAATAAACTAAAAGTAATATAATAATAAGATAATCCCTTTATTACTAATAATATCTATATTATTAAATGTATTATTATATATAAAGATTCTAGAAGTAATTAATAATATCTTATTAAGTAAGAAGACTATAATAATATAGAAAATTCATAGGTTAATTATAAAGACTTTATAGATAAGAGTTTTATTATAGACTATAAATAGTAAATTTATAGTAAAATAGTAAGATAATAGATTTAATATATAAATTAAGTTAATTCTAAAAAATACCTAAAGGGTAGAGAGAGGGTATATTAACTACCCTTAGTTATACTAGACTAAGTTAAGACTCTAAAAAATAAATAGTAATCCTATTATATACTATTAATAGCCCCCTAGTAATCCTCTATTACTTCTCTTCCTTATCCTTAGCTAAGTTAAGATCCTAAGGGACTAAGTTAAGCTTAATATAAGCTAGTAATAAGACTATATTAGAAACCCTATAACCTAGGTTCTCTATAATAGTATAGAGAATATTAATAAGATCTAGCTATACCTATAGCTAAGTTAGCTATATTAGCTATATATATACTATTAGCTTATTAGTAGTATAGGTAGTAGTAATAATAGTATTAGTAATATTAGAGTAGGCCTAAGTATTCTTATTACTAAACTTAAGCTAGTATAGTAAGCATAGGGTAGGAATATAAATAGCCTAGATATCCTATACCTAGTAAGTTAATAGTAAATATATAGAGAACTAATAATAACTTACTATAAGCCTAAGGTATTTAGCCTTAGTCTTAGGGAAACTATTACTAGTAAATAAAGAAAAAAGATAGACTAAAACTAGTTAATTAGCATAGGAAAGCTAATTTATAGTAAGTTAGCTATATTCTAGGTATAAATAAGCAAAGGATAAAGTAACTTATAGGCTTATATAGTTTCCTATTCTTAATGTAATAAGTATATTTATTTAAAGTAATTATACTAAAGTTAATAGGTAAACTACTAATAAAGTTATAGTAAACTTATAACTAAGGATAAGGGAATAGGAAGTTAAAGTCTCTATAGGGATATTATTTCCATTAGTATAGATAGTTTTACTAAGGTATTAGTTAATAATAGTATTAAGATAGTAATAGTAATAGCTAAGTTATATAATATTAATAATAAGCTAGGAAGTTATTAGTAAGTATATAAGACTTATAAAGATATAGTATAAGAGAGAGAGAGAGAGAGATAGAGAGAGAAACTATAGCTTATTAGTAATAATCTAGTAGTAAAGCTAACCCTTAAAGCTAGGCTAAAGAATTACCTATAAAGATAATAATAAAGTTAAAGGAAGGAAAAAGGCAAAGAAATCAGAGATTAGATAAAGCTTTAAATACCCTATAAGCCCCTAGCTAAATAGCTATAACTAATAAACATTTAAATAGCTTAATAATAGCCCTATTTAATAACTATTATTATAATTATTCTAACCTAATTAAGTAATAAAAATATAATACTACTATTTATAACTAAATATATACTTTACTTCTAGCTTAATTAAAGTAACCTTATTACTAGTTTAAGTAAGGACTAGAACCTAGGAATAATATCCTAATTATTAATATTATTACTAAGACTTCTATAATTACTTATAGTTAAGTTATTTCTACCTTACTACTAAATTAAGTAAAGCTATTAAATAAGGAATTAATACTTTACTAATTAATATTATTACTAAGATTCCCTATAACTATTTATAATTAAGTATTTTAAGCTTTATAACCTAATTAAGCTTAGCTAATAAATTAGATTAAATATATTATAAGTCTATATTATACTTAGTATCTCTATAACTAATTATAGCTAAGGAAATATAATCTTACTACTTAATTAGGTAACTATAATAGGCATTAGGAAATAATATAAAGATTAAGTATTAATAGTTAAATTCTCCTATAACTATACTTATAGCTACCTTACTAAGGACTTAAAAGCCTAAGAATAAGCCTTTATAAGTAAAAAGGCTCTATTATACACTAAAATAATAATAGTCCTATAATACTAGAAATAGAGCTATAATAATATTATAGTCTTAGAGTAAGAGCAGCGGAGCTACTATAATCTCAGGGCAACTGCGCTAATTAGGCACTACTAGTGCATTACCCTACCCTAGGAAGCTGAACTGCTAAGCTAAAGGTCCTAAGGGCTAAGGGCTTAAGCAGTGGGGGCTATTGAAGTAGAATAGAGATAAAAGGAGCTTAGAAGACTAGGAAGAATAGGGAGGTTAGAGATTAATATATATTATAGTACTATTATACTTTTCTTACTATAACCTTATAGTAATTTAGTAGTCTATTTTACCTCTTTACTCCTTACTATAAATACTATTCTTAATAGGTATTAAAATAGCTTATTATTAGCTTAATAATTAGTATATAAGGGATAAAGGGTAAATAGTAATTTATATTTTAATTAGAAAAGAAAAATCTTAAATTCTCTTATAAAATAAAGGTAAAGGACTTAAGCTTTAGACTTAATATAATCTCTTGAATCTTGCTATAAGAAGGGAAGAATTTCTCCTAAAAACAAAAATAAAAATCTCTCCTTAATCTTAATAATAATTTCTTTTTTTAATCTTTCTATCCCTCTTATAACTATTTATTTTATCCTTATTAAATCCCTATTAGTAACTTACTAACTTACCTATCTAAGGATCCCTATTATATACTTCCCCTATAATCTAATAATTATTCTTAATTAGTCTAGAATTATATATAAAGAAAATACTTCTTTATTATAGAAATCTAAATAAAGAAATAAGTATATATAATAAGAAGTATTTTATAATAGCTTTTTCTAGTCTAAATTTAGTAAATAAAGGAAATCTATTTAATAATTTATTTTCCTATTCTTAAATTTATCCCTCTATTAGAGTATTATAATTATATTAAGAGAATAGTTATTTCCTTTCTCCCCTTAGATAGTATTATTCTTCCCTAGTAATCTTTATAATTATAAGTAATATAACTTAGCTATAGATAAAGTTAATAAGTTCCTTTTATTAGCTAAAGGAGACTAAACCTTTTAGAATAAAAGTTATAAAAGTCTTTAACTTAAGTAAATAAAATATTAATTACTTAGTAATCTAGAGTAAACTTATTAAATTAGTCCTAATAATTATTTTCTTTACTCTATTACTTATTTTAGAATTATAATATATTTCCTATCTTTCCTTAACCTTTTAATTATTTATATAGATAAAGAAAGTATTATTAATAATTTAACTTACTAAGACTATTAAGATTTAAGATATTTAAGTCTTTATAAGTATAAAGGCTAATAATATATTCTATATTAAGATATTACTTCTTTTTAAGCTCTTAAATACTTTTCCTATTAAAGTATTACTTCCTAGAGCCTATAGAAATATTTAAGCTTAAGTAAGTATCTTTAGTAAGAATAATAATAAAGATTTAATCCTTCTAATTACTTCTTTTAGCTTTAATACTAATCTTACTAAAGGTTACTTTTTCTTACTTAAGGTATTATTAATATATAGAAAAGGGTTAGTTATAAAAGGTAAAGGTAAAAAGTTATAAGAAGAATAATCTCTTTACTATAATTAGTCTATAGACTAAGACCTTAAGGATCTTAGTCTATTAGACTATATAATTACTTATGTAATTATTATATTATTCTATAACTATAGCCTAAAGGGCTATATATATTATATCCTAGCTTTAAAAGCTAGAACTTACTATCCCTAGTACTTAACTAATATATAGATCCTTCTAAGGTTATAATCTCCTTTTAGTACTATTCTAAGCTATCTAATTACTATTTCTAATTTCTAGGTAATTTTCCTTAATCTTTTCTATTATATATAGTTAAGTAAGTACTCTTACTATTTCTTCTATAAAGATTAGTATAAGGGCTATTAGTTAGCTTCTTTATCTATAGCCTTATTAGCTTTAGGCTATTAAGTCCTTTTCTTACTACTTTAGTAGTAATTAGATTAATTATTAATCTTAAAAGCCTTAGGGTAAGTAGTCTTAAACTCTATAATAAGCTCCTTATTAATATCCTTAGTCTTCTCCTAAAAGTTATATTTAAGGCCCTAGCCCTTCTATTGGATCTAGAAGCCTTCGAAGGGTATAGTATTCCTGCCTTAATTCCTTATCTTATAGCAGAGGATACATTTAATAATATACCTCCTAGAGCCCTCTTTAACTAGCCTTAGCTCCTTAGGTTAGAAGTTATTACTATTAGTGAATTCTAGCTATTAGTATAAGATAATAGGGTAAATATACTATTTAGGAAGTAACTTAAGTTTAGTAGCTAAGTTATTAATTATGTATTTAATCTTAAAAGGTTTAGTGTATTATTAGGATTATTTCTTTATAGGGATATTAAGTAAATTATATTTATTATAGAGATATAAGTAAACTTAATCTCTAGCCTTAAGCTAAATAGGCTAGTACTTATTATTATACTATTTCTTAGCCTTAATAATAGTAAAGTCTAGAGTAAGTTATACTTCCTTTTATATAGCTTTTCTTAGGAATAGTAAATTAGTAGCCTCCTAATTAAATAGCTATATAGCTTTTAGTAGACTATAAAGATTAGTACTAAAAAGGAACTTATAAGCTAAGGCTTATATACTAATATTATAAGTACTATTAAGATATTATTATAAAGCTAGAAGAATATAAGTTTAGTTAAATCTAGGGTTTTCTATATAGTAAAATCTTATAGTAATTTCTATAGTCTAATTATATCTCTTAGAGATACTATTAGTCTAAGGGTAATATATTATAATTATTATAAGCTTTATACTAAAGGTAGTTTATAAAGTCTTTTAGAATAGGGAAATAAACTTTAAATTATAATTTAAGATAATAACCTTTAGTATACCTTAGTTAAATAGTATAAATTATCTTACTAAAATAATAGCTTAATAGTTTACTAAATACTTTAAATAGCTAGGAATAAAGAGACCTTTCTTACTTATTATATAAATAACTATAAGAAGGGTATTATAAATAAAGAAGTCTTTAAAGGCCTAAGGTAAGTTCTCTATAGAGACTAGGGATAAGTAAATAACAAAGTCTATTGTAATAATATATATTAGTATTACTAGGGGGTAGATAGTCTTATAGTTATTAATTTTCTACTTTTAGTTAGTTTATTCTAAGTAGTAAGTGTAATATTTATAGATATATTTCTTAACTTTATAATAAAGGTTATAAATATAGAGCCTTAATAGTTCTTATATTATTCCCTCTATTCTAAGGTAGTTATAGTTATTATAAGCTATCCTAAGGATTTCTTTCTTTATATTATAAGATATATAGAATCTAATATAATTATTTATACTATTATAATATAGTAATCTATCTTAGAGTATAAAGAGTATATTAAGCTTAAAAGCTCTAATAGTATTCTTACTAACTAACTAATTACTTACTATAAAAGCCTTCCTTAGGATTATAAAGATAACTTTAGAAAAATACTTATCTATTATATAATTAACCTAGAAGTATTACTTAGTATTATTAGCTATTAAAGCTTTAAATACTATTAATATATTATCTAATACTATATAATCTAATTAGAGCTTTAGTAAGTTAAGGTTAGTCTTTAGGGTAATTATATAGCTTAGGGTAGTAAGGATAAAGTTCTTTTTACTTAGGAAGTAATATATATAGAGATTATACTTAGAAAGGTATATTAAGGCTATAATTAGCTATTAGTTTACTTAATTAGTACTTAAGGTCTTAAGAGATATTTTTTTAATAATCTATTTAATAGTAGAATAATTAATTAGTATAACTATAAAAAGCTTAGAAGATTATAAGGATATTTAAAGTCTCTTTATAATCTAGATAAAGTATATAACTTTAAGCTCTATAAGTCTATATTATTACTTAGTAGATATTAGGGTATAGCTAAAGAAATAGATTAATTATACTATAGTTATAAGTATATTAAATCCTAGCTTTTAGGTATAAATATTATAAAGGTAATAAAGTATAATACTAAAGCTTTATTCTAAGTTTATATTAATCTAGAGGAATAGTTACTTAGCTAAGTTAAGGTAACTTAATATTTATTCTAAAGTAATCTTTATTTAGAGGGTAAAGAAAGTAATTTCCTTACTCTTACTAGGTATAAAGTATATTATTTAAGTATATACTTTATATTAATTAGAATTACTATGAATAATTCTTTCTTCCTTCTATTTTATAATTAAGAGGGTAACTTTTTAAGCTTATAATAGTTCTAAGAGCTAAGTATAGTAGGGAATAAAGTAGTAAATATATCTTATAGTTTTAATATATTACTTAAGACTATTAAGTTAACTAGGGAAGTTAAGGTAAGTAAATATAACTATTCTCTTAGCTATTATTAAAAGCCCTAAAGTATCTATATAAAATCCTAATAACTAAGTACTAAGGTATTTAATTTAGTTTTTCTTTAGGGAGATAATAAGATTCTATTTATTAAAAAGTATAAAGAAAGTCTCTAGGTATCTTAGATATTTAGCTATAGATTTAGAGAAGATTATAATATTATTAATAAAGGCTTAGTAGAAAGTATAGTAAGGATAAAGTAGTCTATCTATATCGTATTAGGTATAGATAGAGGAATTATAATATCCTATTAGTATTACTATTAACTTTTTAAGGCCTTTATAATTAGCTATTATAAAGTAATTATAATATTTAAAAATTACTTTAAATTAGAAAAAGAAAGATAAAGTATTAATTACTATAATAAAAGTAGTCCTATAGAGAGCTTATATTATATTTTCCTAATAAGGAAGAGGATAATTATTAGGTATTAAAATCTTATTTAATACTTTAAGATTAATAACTATATAGCCTTTAGGTTCTCCTTTAACTTACTTCTAGACTATAAAGATAAGTACTAAGAAAGGTATTAATCCTTTAATCTATTCTATTTAGCCTTAGTAATATAATATATTAAAGATTAAATTAATAAAGTTTTAGTCTTTAAGACTATTAAGATAGAATCTTTAGGCTATATAGTATTTATACTAATTATTAATAAGTAGTACTTATATTTCTTCCCCTTTAAGTACTTAGATAAGCTTTATATCTATCTAGAGCTTTAAGTAATATAAGATTAACTCTTTAACTTTCTTAATAAAGCTAGAGTCTTTACTATAGATATAAATACCTTTATTAATAATATCCTCTAGTAAGTCTAGGGTATATTATACATAGGTTTACTATGGAATCTTTAGAGACTTAAGATTCTTATTAATAGTAATCTTAGGAAGTAAATTAATTAGCTTATGATCTTAAGTAAGGAAAATAGAAATTAAGGAGGTTATTTTATAGTATTACTTCTAAGGTAAATTAATATTATAGTAATCTTAAAAAATAGTATTACTTAATAAATCTAAGGGTATAAGAATTAGTAAAGCTTAGTTAAGAATATAAGTTTCTCTAGCTATAGCTTTAATATCCTTAGTAAAGGAAAACTTAGTAGAGATTACTAAGGTAATAGCTATTATAATAATATTAAAGAAGAGAATATTTAGGATATTTATAATAGTTAGGGATATTACTATTACTATAGTACTAAAAGCTATAATCTATATTAATAAGAAGTAAGTTTCTTTCTATTTAAGGATATTATTAATCTTCTATTTCTAATAAAACTTAATATTCTTCTCTATATTATTTATAAAGATAATACTTAGGGGATTATTAGAATTAATTAGAGTATATATTACTATAGGAATAGATCCTTAGAAAGTAAAGTTATAATCCTTAGAAATCTCTTTCTATATTACTAAGACTAATATAGTTTTACTTATTAATATAGTTATAGCCCTAATAACTATAATATATTAATTAATATTCTTCTAGCTTAAATAGATACTAAAAGGGATATAGAAGTCTTTTAAGAGACTATAATATATTCTTCTCTTAGTAATAAGGAAATTATAAGCATAAGGGGTAAGGAAGACTATTCTAAGTAGAGCTTTAGTATTAAGATTATCCTAGACTTAAGTAGAAATAGTAAACTTTATAGTATTAACAGTGGATTTATTAGTATACTATCTATTAATATATATAGTAAATATCGTTTACTTATTATAGACTTTTACTTTATTAACTCTATATATAATTATAGGGTTAACCTTCTTAATCTTATGCTTAAGGGTCTTAAGTTACTTTTAGTTAATAAGGGATTAGTTATAACTAAAGTTAGTATAGATTTTAATAGGGTTAGAATTATTAGTAGTTATCTTAATATTAAGTTATAGATAGGTATAGTTCTTCCCTTTATTATAGGGAATAGACTTTAGTAAAGGAAAGCTTTAAACTATTAGTATATATTCTATTCTATTAGGAAGTAACTATAGTATAATATTAGCTTCCTAGTTAATAGGGCTAGTAATAGCTTTAAAGTTAGTATAAACTTTCAGATGCTTAAAAAGCTTATTATAGCTTAGTAAGACTTCTTTATATCTCTTATAATAGAAGGTAAAAGTTTCCTTTATAAGCTTTTTATAGTTAGTTTATTTAGAGTTAATATAGTAGTTAGTAAGTTAATGTTTCTATAGGATAGACTTTATAGGGAAGGTTTAAGTATATATAGAGTATTTAATAGTAAGATTAATTAGAATATATAAATCCTTAATAGTTATAGCTATAAAGTAAACTCTTTAGGATTTGTTAAAGGAAGTAGAAGAGTCTAAATATAAGGTATTATCTTTATTATTAGTATAATAGGGGTCCCTGGACAGGTGGACTAGTAAGTTACTAACAGGGATTTAATAAGGGTAAAATGAATAGTTATAAGAGGGATAGGAAGATTAGAGAGAAATCATCATTAGGATTAAGGAGAGATTTTATTTTATTTTTAGAAGAGATTCTTCCCTTCTTGCAGAGAGACTAGAGAGATTACTTTAAATTTAAAGCTTAAGTCCTTTGCCTTTATTTTACAAGAGAATTTAAGATCCTTCTTTTCTAATTATAATATAAATTGCTATCTACTCTTTATCCCTTATATACTAATCATTAAGCTAATAGTAGGCTATTTTAATACTTTACTAATATTCTTTTCTTACTTTAACCTAATAATTATTCCTATGAGATACTTTACTACTAGAGGGTTTTAAACATAAGATTACTATTGTATATATATATAATCTAGTATAGCTTTAGGCTAGTTAATAAAGATATCTATATAATGCTTTACTGTATATCTTCTTAAGGAATTACTATTAATTTAGAGTATAATTCTAAGTCCCTTTCTACTATTAAATTAGAGGTTATAGTAGGGCTATAATTTAATTGATTTAGCTTAATAAGTAAGATTAATTAATACACTTTTAAGCTATTACTATTAGACTTAAGGAAAGTAGAAAGATAATGAGAAATAAGAGATAGAAGGGATTAAGACTTCCCTAAAAAGACCCTAGACCTTAGGACCCTAAAGGACTATAATAAATTAAACTAGTAAAATTAATAATATATAGCTTAACTAAGACTACTATAATAAGTAAGATAAGAATGAATACCTAAACTCTAAACTATACTACTTATTACTATGCTTATTCCTCTACCCTAATAGTTCTAAGGAAAATTAGAATATACCTAAACTTAGAAGTACCTTATAGTATAATATCACTAGATTTCTATAACTATAGGGACTTTTTATAAGAAAAGGAATACTATTTAACCTTATTAAGTAATTAGTAGAGTAAGAATATACATTAGCTTAGATAATAGGAAGGTATAGTTAGAATGATTATTATATAGTTCCTTATAAGGGACTAGTACTTAGCTATCTTAGCTAGAGTAACCCTTTGTATTATAAGAAGCTAGGAGCTAGGGAAAGGTAAGATTAGGAAGGATTTATTTAAAAAGGAGAAGAAAAGAAGAAATAAGAAATATATTATTAATAAGAATAATAAGACTTATATAAAGAACTATAAGAGAGTCTAATAATAATAAGAGGGTTAAGATTAAGAGTTTTAACCTTCTTTAAGAGATTTATAGAGATATTCCTATAAAGACTATAATTAACCTGAGATTTATTAAGTGTTTATATTTATTTTTTATTTATTATATTCCTTAATTATATAGTTATTCCCCTAAGAAAGATAGTATAATTAAGACTTTATTTTAGTATAGCTACTAAAGGTTATTTCCAGAGGAAAGAATTACTCTCTAATGAGTAAGAATTCTAAGGGCTATAATTATAAATTTACTACTATTACTAGAATGAAAAAGAGAAGAAAGAAGAAGAAGGTATTCTATTTAATGTCTATAAAGAGTATACCTATGAAATTAAACTGATTTAATATATATATAAAGTCTTAGTTAGTACTTATAGTACCTTTAATTAAGGACTATTTACTAATCCTAATATTAACTAAACTTAACCCTAAGATTAATAAGATAGGCTTAATACTTCTAGACCTAATAGAGAAAGGGAAAATATGTAAAGAACTTAAAGTTCTTATCCTAATCTATATATTTAACTATATCTTTAAGGGGACTAATATCTTTAGCTACTTAAGGATATTTAAGAATTATATTAAAGGATAAGTTTACTTAGATAAAAAGAAAGCTTAGCTAATGCTATATTTTATCTATAAAGATATTAGGATAAAGGTCCTAAAGGCTATTAAGTATAGTACCTAGGAATAAATTAAGGTAAAGCTTCTTAAAGACTTTAAGGATAGTAATAAGGAATAATAAATCTAACCCCTCTAAAAGGTCCTTAAGATAAATACTTAGTCTATAAGGAATATAATAGATAAAGAGATCCTTATTTAGCTTAAGACTTATAGGGAGCTCTATAATACTATTAATAATAGTAGAAAATTCAAGGAAGGAAACTCTTATGCTATCTTCTATATATTACTCTATAAGGTTATTATTTAGGTATATTAATAGAAGAATATCCTA
>QGQB01000107.1:0-295899 GCA_003385265.1 Neonectria hederae
ATTTACTTTAGCTTATTATTATTACTTAACTATCTAGATTCTATAGGTTCTAAATACTAATAAACTAATTAGATTCCTATAAATCTTAGATTAAATACTATTATTTTACTTACTAATAATTCTAGTATAAAGATAGAATATTATAAATAGTAAATTAATTCCCTAGAAATATATAAGTTTATTCCCTTAGTTAACTAAAGCTAAAGTAATCTATAAATCCTAAGCTAAGTATACTTACCCCTTAGAAAGTAATTATATCTTACCTAAGAATAATAACTACTTAACCAAAGAGGTATAGAAATGTAATTTTATACTAAGTTAAAAGTAATTTGCTAACTTAGCTATATAAAGCTATTCCTTAAAGAATAGCTTAATTATATATAAGTAAGGCTAATAAGCCTAACCTTAAAATAGAACTAGAGCCCTAAGATTAATTTACCCCTTAGTAACTTTAATATTTAACTATATTAAAGGTAATTAAGAGTATTAACTAAGGATTTATTAATATTTACTTATAGGAATTATAATATATTAAGGTAATTAGCTAGGGTATTTATTATACTAAACTTATTAGTAAGTAAGCTATAAAGAAAGTTCTTAATACTTTTATACTTTAGGACTCTAATATTACCTTTAGTATTATAAACTTTATTACTTAATATACTACTTAAGGTATTAATACTTAAGAGCTCCTTAGCCTTTTATAAGCTAGGATAATTAATATAGTCTATCTTAATTAATAGTATAATACTACTATAAAGTAATTTAAATTTAAAGCCCCTAATAGATTTAATAGTATAAAGCTTACTATAGAGACTATAGAAGAAACTTCTAATAGAGACTATAAGGTTCTTAACCCTTAGAATATAATAATTACTCTTAATCTAACTATATAAGGTAAAATAATATTAAGGATAAGCTATAGAAAGATATAATATTAAGCTTCTAATAATAATAATAACTCCTTAGAATCTTCCTCTAATAGTTCTAATAATAAATAAGTTAGTATCTAAGTACACTAGGAATAAGATTAATCCTAACTTATAATAACCTTTACTAGAGATTCTTAGAAGAAAGTTAAAAAGGAAACTATTAATATCTTGAACCTAGATTAATATAACCCTAAGAAAACTAATATAATAATTATATAGAATTATACTATTTATATTAATATCTATCTCTTCTATAAGTATATATAAGTCTTTAAGTATTATAGTAATAATTCCCTCTAAGATTACTATATATTAATAATTAGTATAAATACTATAGAATAGCTTATAGGAGAATTAAGTATAAGTTAGTATAAGAAGCTATTAAATTCTATAATCTCTAGATTTTACTAAAAGCTTATAAAGCATTTTAAGTAACTTAATACTAAGATTTTAGAGGATTTTTACTCTAGAAAGTATACTATAAGCTTAGCTACTAATAGTATTTCCCTTACTTAGTAGGTTTAATATAAGGTAAGTTATATAAAGTAATTAGGTATTACAAAGAAAAAACATATTATCTAGGCTATTTTCCCTCTTATTAATAGTAAGATTTCTTATCTTCTATAAGTCCTACATAAGTAGACAACCTTAGTGAACTTTATATATAAATATAAAGAATAATAACTAACTATTAAGGCCTATATCTAATAATAGTATAGCTACTATAGAAATAATTATAATAATTAATCCTAAAGCTATTAGGACTATAGTCTAGACTAATATAATAATAACTATAATTAATAATATAATAACTATTAGAATAATAATTAAACTTAATAATATAAAAAGTACTAAAATAATAACTATAACTATAGTAAAGACTAAGATTATAATTAAGACTAGGACTATAACTATAAATAAGGATATAATAACTATAAGAGAAATAACTATTCCTATAATAAGTAATAAGGTTATAGTAATTATAATAACCCTTAGGACTACTCTTATAAAATAAAGAAGATTACCTTTAAAAGTAAGTACTAAGTTATTAAGAGTAAGCTAAATACTAATTAAAGCCCTTATAAGGCTAATAATAAAGATAATACTTTACATTTAGACTCCTTTACTTCTTCTAACTAATCCTAAAGAGTTTACTTTATAACTATAGTTATTAAGGATTTATATATTCTAGTTAACTTTACTATTAGATACTCTATATATACTTAAACCTTCCTTATAAAGTCTATTCTATAAGAATATTAACTTATTAATTACTATATTAGCCCTAAATAAGCTAACTATAAGAAGCTTATAAAGAAAACTCTTACTTTCTATTATAAGAAATATAAAGAAGTCTTACTAAGCTATAATAAGCTTTTTAAGTATCTTAAAGTCTATACTAGCTTTAAAGCTACTATTAGCTTTATTAACTAAAAAGTTAATATTATACTATAGTTACTTCCTAATAGAATAGAATATATACTAATAGTTTAAAGCTCTCTTCTACTAAAGCCTATTCCCTATAATAAAGGGAAGAATTATATCTATCTATAACTTAATATAAAAATAACTACTAATAACCTTAACCTTATTAAAATTTATACTAACTCTAGTTATAGTTAATTCCTTATTAACTAAAAGTAGCTTAAGATCTTTAAGTATAAGATTAAGAAAGTTAACTCTATAATTATATATAGAATTAATAGGGCAAAAGCCTATAATAAGTAAGCTATATTTACTATATATATTAATAAGCAGTATACTAATAAATCCACTATTAATACTATAAAGTTTACTACCTTAGCTTAGGTCTAGGATAATCTTAATACTAAAGCTTTACTTAGAATAATCTTCTTTATTCCCTATACTTATAATCTCTTTATTACTAAGAGAAGAATATATTATAACTTCTTAAAAGACTTTTATATCCCTTTTAATATCTATTTAAGCTAAAAGGATATTAATTACTATATTATAGTTATTAGGGTTATAATTATACTAATAGGTAAGACTATATTAGTCTTAGTAATATAGAAGGAAATCCCTAAGGATTATAACTTTACTTTCTAAGGATTTATTTCTATAGTAATATATATTCTAATTAATTCTAATAGTTCCTTAGGTATTATCTTTATAAATAATATAGAAGAGAATATTAAACTCTATTAAAAGTAAAAGATTAGTAATATCCTTAAATAGGAAGGAATTTACTTCTTATTAATATAAACTATAGCTTTTAGTACTATAGTAATAATAATATCCTTAACTATTATAAATATCCTAAATATTTCTTCCTTTAATATTATTATAATAACTATTACCTTAGTAATCTTTACTAAGTTTTCCTTTACTAAGGATATTAAAGTTATAATTAGAAGAATTTATATTCTTAACTAAGCTCTATTAGCTCTTATACCCTTAGATTTATTAAGTAATACTATTTTTTAAGATTATTATAATACTAATTTACCTTAGAAATAATACTATAAGGTAACTTCCTTAATATTTACTTTCCTTACTTAAGATAATAAGCTAATTAATTTACTTCTTAAGATTACTATTAATAAGGGTCTTAAGCCTCTAAAGATTCTATAGTAAACCTATATATAATATACCCTAGACTTATTAGAGAATATTATTAATAAGAGTATTTATATTTATAGTAAAGACCTTAACTTTATTAAGAAGGTTAAGGAATTAATCTTATATTACTTAAAGCTCTAGACTAATATAGAGTTTATCTAAGTACTTAAAGGGGAAGAAATATAAGTACTATTTATTAATAATTAGTATAAATACTATATAACCTAAAGACTTTATTCTAATAGTCTTAAAGACTAAAACTTTATTAATTTAACTTTTAATATATTATATTACTAAAGTTAAATAGAATAAGTTAAAGGATTAATACCTTTCTTAGTACCTATCTTTATAGTCTAAAAGTAAGTTAAAGGGAAACCTAAAGGCTATATAGTTATTAATCTTAAAGTATTAAATAAAATCTTAATACTTAATAATTATCCTCTTCCCTATTAAGAAGATATAATATAAGCTTTCTATAGAGTTACTTTTATTATAATAATTAATACTTTATCTTTCTTTTTCTAATTTAGAATAACCCTTAAATACTATAATTACTTTATAATAGCTAGTTATAAAGGCTTTAAAAGGTTAATAATAATACTAATAGAATATTATAATTCCCCTACTTATACTTAATACTATATAGATAAACTACTTTATCCTTACTATACTTTCTACTAAGCCTTTATTAATAATATTATAATCTTCTCTAAGTCTATAGCTAAATATCTAAGATACTTAGAAACTCTTTTTATACTCTTTAATAAGTAGAATCTTACTATTTCCCTAAAGAAAAATTAAATTAAATACTTTAGTACTTAGCTATTAGGATTTTATATAAATACTTTAGAGTTCTTAATAATAGCTAAGAGAATAGTTATATTTTCTTACTTTAATTTTCCTAGTTAACTTAATAGTCTTAAGTAATATATTAGAGCTATAGAATATATTTACTACTTTATTCCCTATTATACTTAGCTCTTAGAATTACTATAAGCTTAGAAAGTTATCCTTCTAGCTATAGAATAAAAGGAAGAAAGAGTTATTAATAATAACCTTAATTAATATAAGGTATATACTTAGATAATATACTTTATACTTAGTAAGAATAAAGAAATTATTTTCTTTACTCTCTAAGTAAAGATTACTTTAAAGTAAATATTAAGTTACTTTAATTTAGCTAAGTAATTATTCCTCTAGATTAATATAAGCATAGAATAAAGCTTTAGTATTATACTTTATTACCTTTATAATAATTATACCTAGGAGCTAGGATTTAATATACTTATAACTATAGTATAATTAATTTATTTCTTTAGCTATACCCTAATATCTACTAAGTAATAATATAGACCTATAGAACTTAAAGTTATATACTTTATCTAAGCTATAAAGAAACTTTAAATATCCTTATAATCCTCTAAGCTTCCTATAGTTATACTAACTAATTATTCTATTACTAAATAGATTATTAAAAGAATATTTCTTAAGACCTTAAGTACTAATTAAGTAAACTAATAACTAATAATAGCCTTAATATACCTTTCTAAGTATAATCTCTATATATATTACCTCTTAGGTAAAAAGAACTTTATCCCTAATACCCTAAGCTATATAACTACCTTAGAAACTAACCTTAACTTACTAAAGCTTTAGCTAGATTATATAATATTAGATAATGTATTAATAGTATTTAAAGCCCTAATAGCTAATAATACTAAGTAATACTTCTAGGTTAATTATATAATAGATAAGTATTTCTCTAAGGTTATTTCTATAATCCTAGGGAAGGCTTTTATAATAAGTAATTAATTAACTAGTAAGAATACTATTAGAGCTTTTAAGCTTAGTATACTCTTTATACTCTAAGATAAACTAGTATATTATAATAGTATAGATAATTATATTAAACTCTATATACTCTATAATATAAAGAAAGAAATCCTTAGAATAGCTTATAATAGCTATAATTACTTTAGAATAGAGAGAATAATATAGAAGCTATTAAGGCTTTATATTTATAACCTTTATTATAAAGTTAAGAAATATATTTATAGATACTAAACTTACTACTTAGGATAGACTAGCTAAAAGCAGAAGATTAATAACTATAAACTTATTTACTCCCTAGTAATACTAATATATACTATTATAATAGACTTTATTATTTATTTACTCTTAGTCTTTATAAAGAACTTACCTTAGGCCCTTAAAGACTTCTCTATCTATAATATTCTTCTTATAATTATCTATATAGTAAGTAAGAAAAGTCTCTTTATCCCTAGCTACTTAAAGTATTTAGTAGACTATTAAGCTATTATCTTAGTAAGGCAATTTATACTATTTAACTAGGGTATACTAAAGGTTATTATCTTAGACTATAATTTAAAGTTTACTTTCCTATTCTAAAAGACTCTATAGACTACCTTTAGTATAAAGCTTATAATAACTATAGTATATTACCCTTAGGCTAATAGTATCTCTAAGAGATATAATTAAACTATAGAAATTACTATAAGATTCTACTATATAGAAAACCCTAGATTTAACTAGATTTATATCCTTTTAACCCTATAGTAATATCTTAATAGTACCTATAATATTAATATATAAGCTTTAGCTTATAAGTTCCTTTTTAGTACTAACCTTTATAACTTACTAAAAGCTATATAATTACTTAATTAGGAAGCTATTAATCTATTATTCTTAAGAGAAGCTATATAAAAGGAAGTATAACTTACTCTAGACTTTATTACTACTAAGGCTAAAAGATAGTATAATAATAAGTATTAGCTTATTTAGCTTAAAACTAGAGATTAGGTTTACCTATATCTCTATAATGAATATAACTTACTTAGTATTCCTATAAAGAAATAATCCTAGTAATATACTAAACCTTTTAAGATTAAATATATAATTAATAACTTAGTTACTAAGCTTAAATTACCTCCTAAGTAGTATATTTACCCTATTATCTTATATTAATAGCTAGAACCTGCTTATAGTAATGACTTCTAACCTAAGGAGCTAGGGCTAGTTAAAGAGGACTCTAAGAGGTATATTATTAAATATATCCTCTGCTGTAAGGTAAGGAATTAAGGTAGGAATATTATACCCTTTAAAGGCTTCTAGATCTAATAGAAGGGCTAGGGCCCTGAATATAACTCTTAGGAGAAGACTAAAGATATTAATAAAGAGCTTATTATAGAGTTTAAGACTACTTACCCTAAGGCTTTTAAGACTAATAGCTAACCTAACTGCTGCTAAAGCAGTAAGAAGAAGACTTAATAGCTTAAAGCTAATAAGGCTATGGATAAAGAGGCTGACTAATAGCCCCTGCGCTAATCTTCACAGAAGAAATAGTAAGACTGCTTACTTAACTATATACAATGGAAAAGATTAAGGAAAATTACCTAGAAATTAGGAATAGTAATTAAATGGCCTAGAATAGTACTAAAAGGAAATTATAACCTTAGAAGGATCTATATATTAGTTAATTACTAAGGATAGTAAGTCCTAGCTTTTAAAGCTAAGATATAATATGTATAGCCCTTTGGGCTATAGTCGCAGAATAATACAATGATTATATAAGTAATCACATAGTCCGATGGACTGAGATCCTTAAGGTCTCAGTCTATAGACTAATCATAGTAAAGAAATCATCCTTCTTATAACCTTTTTCCCTTACCTTTTATAACTAATCTATTTCTATATATTAATAGTTTACTTAGTTAAAGACTATACTAAATAGATTAACTCTATACTAAGATAAGCTAATAAGTATACTAAGAAGCTAGAAAGAACTAAAGAATTACTTAATATATATAGAGTTTATTAAAATAATATATAAGGAAGTAAGAATCCTAATTAATAAAGGGACTTAGAAAGAAATAAAGTATTTAAAAGTAATAATAAGATTATTATTACTTAAGTAAATATTTACTTATAAGTTTAATTAAAATAGTTTCCTTAAGTACTATAAAGTATAACTTTATATATATAGAGATTTATAGAAAAGCTCTATAATTAATAGTACTTATATAGTAATGCTTATAGTATATTTATTCTATATTATTATAATTCTAACTATTTAATTTAATCTAGAGATTATATAGCTTAATATTATTAATATCTTTATTAATACTATATAAAGTAAGTAGAATAAACCTATTATATATAAGTTACCTAATAAGTTTAAGAAGCTAGGGATCTATATTAAGCTAAATAGAGTATTATATAGACTATATAATTTACCTTAACTATAGTTTAAGGAGTTTTTATTAATACTAATTAAGCTAAGGATAGAAATAAATAAAGAAGAACTTTACCTTTTTTATATAAAAGTATAAAATATATTTATTATATTCTTTATTAATAATATCCTAGTCTTATATTATTAGTCTAAGTAAATAATTACTTAAGCTATTATAGTTAGTATTAAGGAAGCTTATAAACTTATAGATAAGAGTAAAGTATAATAATTCCTAGAGATTAAGATTATTAGGAATTATACTAAGTAATAAATATACCTAGGCTATAATTTATACATTAAGAAGATAGTAATATACTTTAGATTAAATACTATAAATATATATTTAATAATCTCTATCTTAGCTTATAAGCTTATAGAATAGAAAGACTAAGTAATTATATAGAATATTAAGTCCTATTAGAAGAAAATAGATTCTTTACTCTATATAGTAATTATAATATATCCTAATATTACCTTTATAATATCTATATTATCTTAATTTCTTATAAGCCTAAGCTTTATATATTATAAAATAGTTAACTAAGCTATTTACTACTTATATCTAACTAAGGGACTTATAATTTAGTATAATTAGAATACTAAATTATAAGTAATAGTAATTACTAGTAATACTTTATTTGCTAATAATACTAAGACTTAAAAGTCTTTATAGAGCTATTTTATTAGCCTATTTAAAGGCTTAGTTATATAGAAAGTTATAAAGTAAGTAATAATAATTATATTTATAATAGAAGTAAAGTTACTTACTTTAAAACATATAGTAAAGGAAACTATAAGACTTAAGTACCTTTTTACTAAATTACATTTTATACTATTTAACCTATAGGATATATATTATAATAATATATAAATAATTCACCTAATTATAAAAGAGAATAAATAAATTAATACTTATTTATACTATATTAATATTATAAATATATAATTATACTAAGAATATAAAGAGAGAACTTTTACTATACTATATTTTCTAATAGAGTAAATACCTATAGATAAATTTATTAAATCCCTATCTTATTAATACTTTAAACAGTTTAGAATACTATTTAATATAATTAATCTTTATATTATAATATAAAGTAAAAAAGATAAAAATAAACTTATTATTTAAATTAATCTATTTTAGCTAAAAGTATTTACTTAATATAAAGTATTATATAAAATAATAAAATACTATTCTATCTAAATTATAATAATATTTACTACTTATAATAAGAATATATAAATATACTTATAATACCTTTCTATACTATTAATAATAATACTATTATTATTAGTACTAACTATACTCTATATAATAAGCTAATCTATTCCTTACTTAAAAAGAATAAATAATAAAAATAATAATTCTATTTAGAATTAGAAAGTTTACTTTATATATATAGCTATCTACTTAGTTAATTAGAATTATACTTATTAAGGAATAAAGGTATACTTATTTACTTTAAAATTATTATTAGCTAAGACTTAAACTAAGTAATAAATAAAAGGAATAAATATATAATAACTATTAAATATATAATTAGTATTTCTAAAGTATAAAAAGAAAAAGAAAATATATTAGGAAATATAAGTATAATTACCTTTTTTATAGACTATATAATACTTAGAGTAATTAATTATTAAAATATATTTATTAAAGTATTCTTTACTAATAATAGTAAAGTATAAATAATTCTTATATAGAGAGTTAAAAGGATTACTAAGTACTAAAGAAGTAAGAGTTTTATTTTATTTTAATTATTAATACTTATCTCTATATAGAGGAATATTTAACTTATTTAAATAGAATAATAAAAAGAATAATTACTAAGGAAAAACTTCTTACTTTTAGAACCTTATATATATAATTAGTAAGTTATACTTAAGTAATTCTAATGCTTAATTATATTAAAAGGGAGTATATTAATTATATTATTATTATTACTTTTATTATTAAAAAATAAAAGGAAAAAAATAACTATAATAATAGTAATATTAATAATAATAAAAGAAGAAAAAAGTAGTAATATATAATAAAAGTATATACTTTTTAATTCTATAGAATAGCTAAGTAAGTTAAGATAATATTATTTACTATATTTAATATAGTATTTTCCTATATTTATTAATCTATTCTATTATTCTTTTCTAAAGCTATTCTAAGCATTTAATACTACTTATAAATATAGCATTAAATAGGGAGTATATTGCGATAGGTAGTGCTCTAATTAGCTATAGTAGACTTACTATAGGAGGTCTACTCTATTGTGATAAAATCACTTGAATGCAATGTTTCCTTTGTATCAAAATAAGGCATTTTCAATCTATTGTTTCTAAGCTATTGATGAGTTATCCGCGCATTGCAACAAAAGTACATATTCCCCATTGATGAAGTAAGGATGATCAGCGCCCATGAAGTAGCAATGAGACTCGCCCCGCCTCGCGCAAAGGAAGAGAAGAATCGTCTGGACATATTCCACAAGTTCTTCCTTGTAGCTCGCAAAAACAATTTGTTCTCGGCACCATTGGACGTAAAACAGGCATTGAGAGTCCTTGATCTCGGAACAGGCACTGGAATCTGGGCGATTGAGCTGTCTGAGTACGTCCTCTCCTTGGATGAGCGTTTTCGCCTTCGAGTCTGACAAGCCCTGATGCAGAAAATATCCTCATATGATTGTACAGGGACTCGATTTCAACATGATCCAGCCTGAAATGTGAGTATGGGTAGCACACATCGCGCTTCGTTCACTCATATAGTTCAGGATTCCCCCAACAATGAACCCTCCTCGAGCATTCGACATTGAAGATTCGTGGGATACAATAGACCGGGACTGGGACTTTATTCGGACACAGATGCTCTTCGGGAGTATCCAATGCTGGCGGGAAATGTACCAAAAGATGTTTATGTGGGCATAGAGTCACTTCTACCACCCCTGTCTTTCCTGACTGATTCACATGCAGGCATCTGAAACCCGGAATAGGCTATATGGAGCAGGTCGAAATCGATTGGGTTCCACGTTGTGACGACGGTACTCTTCCAACCGACAGCACTCTCGATGAATGGACCTCCAAACTTCTCAAGTCGCTGGATCGACATGGTCGTTCTATGAGGGTGGATCCTGACGAAACCAGGCGCCAGCTCGAGTTGGCTGGCTTCACGGACATTGATGAAACCGTCATCAAGGTATGTTACGGTCCTTGGTCCGAGGATCGCCACGAGAGAGAGGTGGGGAGGTGGTTTAATATAGGGCTTTCTCAAGGTCTCACCGCTCTGTCATACTTGCCCATGACGAGGATGCTAGGCATGTCTCAGAAAGATGTGAGAGACCTGTGCCTTGAAGCTAAGAGAGACATGTGGGATATTCGCTACCATGCCTATTGCCGAGTGTGAGTCCGTCCTTGAGTTTAGTCATCAATCTACAGAAGCTGATTTGCGATGGAGATATATTTGGACAGCGAGAAAGCCTGACCTGGCGCCTAGCACCGTGGTGGCCTGCTCAAGCTGATGTCAACTGATGCAAAGACTTATCCCATGTCCGACTTGCCCCAGGATGGCCTTAGAAGGATATTTTGCCATAAACTTCGCCTTTTCTCTTTCCCATACATCATTGATATTGCCGGAAGAGTCAGAGGAACTTCTGCCAAGGGATGAAGACGTCGAAGAGTGATAAGTGTTGCCAAAGCGCCTGCACCCGGAAAGCCGAGTGTGGCCATGAACTGTCGAATTCCACCTCAGCAACACACGAACTTCAGCCCATCCTGATCAATTCACCATGGGTTATTATGCCTAGCTTTAGGAACGCAGATATGTTTAGAAACAGGAGAGGTTACCCAACCACCAAATCCCAATCACCAAATATTGCACCCACCCTTGGGACGGACGCAGGTCCCTCAATCACCATCACCATCTAGCCGCGATTCCCATCGCTTCATTCCGATCCTCTCGTTTTCGCACTCTCGTTCCTGTGCTCCCTGTGAGGGAACGATCATGTGACTTTCATACTTTATGAATAGCCTCACTTTATGAAATTGTGTAAATAGCTTAAGTCAGAGCTTTCCTTAGGAATCTCTTTCTCTCCTTGTAAACAATCATTTTGCCCAAGTCGCACTCGACCTCGTTCGTGCTCTTGTCCCGTCACACTCCCTTGTGTTGATGGCCCACAGTAGCCATTCTGTATCCAGTGAGACTAAAGAGCCTAATCGGCGCCTGTGTGTAGGGCCGAAATCTCTCCATCCCGCATGATCCTCATTATTCCTTTCAAGACCATAGTTCTCTCCTGAGCATATCAAACCATGCGTACTCATTTGGATACTCTTAAAGTACTTTTCCAACAAATTCATGCCAGTCGTCGTCCCAAGCCCCACAATAACTTGGTCGACGAGATCGAGACAAGATTGCTCGCAATCATTCGTCCGCCTTGGAGGGGTGACTCCCTTGAGGCTGGTCGGAGAAGGCGTTCTCTCCGGAGTCATGGGCTCGATGCTAGGCATCACGCTTGGCGAACTGGCCACAAGGGTGGTTCCGACCAGACTGGCTGATGCGCCTGAGGCCACTACAACCGTGCCGAGATCGTCGCCATCTCCCGTCTTGGGCATGAAGGTCGCGGCGCAGAACTCGGCTGAGGCCGGCCCACCTCTCTCGTCGACGTGGATTGGCCGCGGATCCGGCCACCTGTGCGCTGGAAGGTAGACCAGTGTGAGCACGTAGATTCTCGCGTATCCACGCTCGGGCAGACTGTAGTGAGGAGCCCGTGGATTCTCGCGCATCCACGCTCATACCTCAGCTGTTCAGAAGACGGCTGCCCCGCTCCTGCCTGAGGCCGAAGCCAGTTAGGAACGAGCCGACCATCGCTCGAGTGGCTGTTGTGGCTGTTGTGGCTGTTGTCGGCCGGAAAAACGTTATTCTTTGGGCACAGGTGAGACCGAGGAATCCAAGTTATCAAGTCATGACCAACACTCGTTCAGCAATTATGGCAGGCATGTCCGCTCGACTAATCGAAGAGTTCACTCTATTGGACGCGTCGCTCACTCAGTTATTGGAAATAAAGAAGAAGCTGAAGACAGACGATGAGCGATTCGCTCAACGTAACGCTTGTTAGATTGAGTGATGCATAGTGAATGAATGCGCTATTCAACTCATGTGTTAGAAGCTTTATGGCACGGTGAACCAATTTATTCTTAGAAGCTGTGAGCAGACCCGCCCTAACCCAACGAAAAATTAGTTTCTCCATCTTATCACTCGTACGATTCAAGATTTATAAAGAATTAGATGGCTAATAAAAATATCTTTTGGGAGGTAGTGGGTATTTGTTGCAGGCATTTGTCGTTCTGGGCGCCAATCGTCAAGGCGCTTAATTATTAAAATTAATACTACTTAAATTAGCCTACAGTCAAACCTGATATTTTATCAAGCGCGGCGCCTAAATTAAATCCTTTAAATTAGATAATTGCCTATATAATCTAATGATTATGATTGTGTGGCTGTTTTGCGTTTTACAGCCACGACAATCTGCACTGTTCTACGACGGCCACAGCTATGACCACTACTGGGAGCAAACAGGACAAGGAAGACAGAAACCTGATGTCCAGCCCTACAACGAATTCCAATGGTCCCCAACATAGTCCATACTTATCCCCATATGATACAATGATTATCAACTCGCACGAGGTCTCTAATGTCAACAATTTCATAGCCGCTTTATCAAACTGGCTTTTCCTTGCCGGCTTCACGGTTATTCCAGGGGCTTTCACCTCAATCAGCCACGCTGCTATATTGAACGATTCACAAGCAGGGAGAATAGTACAGTACACTGTGCATAGAACTCCCCTCCTTGTTTTTGGTGGCTTATTTTGTTTTACTGGTGGAATCGGGATGTCCTGGGTTTATTGGAAGGTCAAAACGAATTACAGATGGCTTATTGACCGGATTTTTTTGCAAGTTATCTCCTTCCCAGATTTTAAGAAGAGTCTTATTAATACACCTAACGGCCTAGCCTGCTAAACTCAGTGATAGCTCTGATAATCACTTTAGTGAATGTTTATTGTGCGCAGAATGGGGATTGGTCTGTCACTGCCATCATTACTATTTGCATTATTAGGTCGTCTGTATTTATGATGGGGTCCTTGCTTGTTGTATATGAGTTCTGGCTTGTGGAAAAGCTAAAGCGTTTATCCTGAGTTGAAATGTCTTTGGAATACAACTGAGTGTCCTTGGCACCTATCCCTGGACATGGTAGAAGTGTAGGGAAGGCTGGAGGTGGGTATTGTGAACAGGGAATCTGTGAATGGGAAGGCAGTCCTGTCATATGGACACAAGAACTTTTGCAAGCTTGGGATGGTGATGAATGGTATATACTTCGTGAAATTCTTGGAATGACTCAAATGATTGAACCCTGCATAGCCAGTCCATTGGTGATTCCACTGGCAAGCATGCAGCCAGCTGCCAACGCACTCGTACAGCTAGCGTGGATTTCTAGGTATAAATATTAACCTGTCCTCTCCTCAAAATTAGAATCCTCTTTACTCAACTCAGTTCTGCAACAGCGACAACAATAGCAACATCAATCGCAAATGGAAACCACCACTTCCAAGGTTCCCAAGTCCCAGATGACCCGGGGCCTACATCATCGTCGCCTGCGCAAGTCCTGGGCCTGTGATGGCTGCCGCAAGCACAAAACTCGCTGCGTGAAGAAGAGAGGCGATGATGTGTGCGGCTATTGCAAACAGAGGGCTACACCCTGCATTTTTAAACACAAGTTCCTCACATATCAGGCGACCAACAGCACAAGCAACAATGAAGGCCATGCCGAAATCAGCAGTGAGAGAGAAAGTGTTGGCGAGCAGTCAGGAGCGAGCAATCAGAGTCGAAGCTCGAGAAGCAAGCATATTCATACGGGGTCTTCCATTATGCATACGACATCACCTCCTCGATCCGCGTCATCTGATCCTTCAGCACTACCTATATCCTTGCCTTCAGAGTTACCTGTTTCTTTAGAGTTGCCTTTAGCAGATCCGACACACAACCCTATCTCAGAATGGCCTGCATCGTTCCCCTCCTCCTCGACGTGGACTCCAATGGATCCGACACAGCACCCTCTCTCAGTGTATCCTACATCGCTTCCTTACTCCTCGCCGTGGCCTGCAACGGACCTGACACAGGCTCTCTGCAAGACTAAACGGGAAATGATTGGATGCGATAGTTGGAACTTACGGTTTGCTGCCGTCTCATTTCCGTGATATTTAGCCAGAATTTCTCTCTCCGTCGCAAAGACGTCTTCTAGGACCGCAATGGGGTCATCAGCTTGGATAGCCCCATCGTTGGGTCCACGCATCCCCAGAGTGAAATACGACTCATTGTTGCCGGCACGTTGAACACCCTCCTCCATAAATCGAGTGACATTGTCATTGTTCTTGACCCAATCCCAAAGGCCTTGTTCGTCGGCGTCCCACTCGTTGCTTGCTCTCTGCATAGGTTCATGATGACTTGTCGACACGACGATTCCGTAATCATCTGCAAGCTGTTGATTACGGGGGTCATCCGTGAAGAATCTCCTGCCAGGGCCCGGGACGAACGATGCCCACATGGCAGGCCATAGAAAGTTTGCTTTTAGTCGCAATAGTAGGTCAAAGACATGCTCGTAGAACTCCGAATCTAGAGTGTAGTCAGTGGCATTCTGGTGTCGAGCCCACCATCCAGTAAGCGAAGGTGCCTCGTCATTGATGAAGAGTCCTCGGAATTTAATCGTCGGCTCTCCGTGTATGGTAGTCTTTGGTAGGGCGTATATCTGAGTATTTTTTGTCGCTGGCACATCAGCCCACCAGTGTAGACTGTTGACGATCGATGCTGTGTTAGTGGCAATGCCATGAAGTACTGATGTTTGGGAAGGAAACTCACGGTGACTGTCCACTTTGTTCTCCGAGGGTGTAAGCTCCAAACATAGTGCCCCTCTTATCACTTCCGACAATAAGAAGGCCGTTTTTAATTCCGGGTAGTGGATTTTTGACGAGTATGGTCTTGAATGTTTCCCGTTTTCCTTGAATGTCGGATACCTTGACTTTGCCCTGTCTCTCCAACAGCTCGACTACAGGCGAACCGGCTGTGGCCAGGATAATAGCACTATCGGACATCTCAATTCTTTCGAGGCTGCCATTATGCGATGAGCTCCCATTAGCCTTGACCACGTCCAATTCTAGGACCCTGGACGTGATTCCAGATATCTTCTCTAGATCATCAGCCAGGCTGTTGGCGGCAATCTGAATGCCAATTGGGTCGCTGGCATCCCGTAAGATAGTCGCTCCCTGGATTTCAATGGCTCCATCGGCAGGCTTGAAGGAAACGAAGCGTTCTTCTAATAAGGCGAGAGATAAGGCTGGCAGGAAGAGCCAGAAAAAGTAGAAGGAAAACATTCTGCTAACAATCTGAAAGGAGTGTGGTGATTGCTCGATCACATTACCCTAATAAGCATATTCAATTAACATCTTGATGGTTCCTTGACAGCACTCTTGAGAGCATGCATTATTCGTGGAAAAGAATTGCTCCTGAGTAGCCTCAGATTTTAAATTACAATGGACTTCGTGACACCACCTCGGGGTATGTGAAGCGGGGATTGTATACTTTGGGCTGCATTGCGCCGAGTTGAGCCACACTCGACACTCATGTAATTTTACTTGCGTTTCTTGGCAGGTGACATCGCGAAAAGTGTATGGCAACCTGGCAGAGGCTTGGAGAAATGGAGGGACGCTTGTCGGATTCAATAGACTAAATCCAATTGTTTTTCGAATTCGCAACTCTGAGAACACAATAGAGCAAGTTCAGGAAACACATGTTCATAACCAGTGGAATAGAGAGCTAATAAGTCCCTCCTTTAACGAACGATGCACTTGAAAAGATGAGAAGTCAGCATAAATGTAGGCGACTTGACATGATCTTCCAATACCCACCAACACTTGTCGAGCAATCCACAAGCTAAAAGCCCAGATCTTGTTCAGGGAACAGGCTGATCAAGATCCTGGTTCATACGGGCTTTCGGTCGATTGTTCTCGGGAAATCGCTGTATCTCAGTCCGAAATCGTCATGCTCGTCGGAGCTTAGTTACTTCCAGTCGCGCATCTACTCCGTAGTCCGGAAAAGGGCAATCCAGGGTTACGAATGGGGAAGAGAGTATGCGGGGAACGCAGCACACAGAACCAGAAACGGACTTGCTTCCGTTCTCCCCATGTCGTCCTTTCCGGCTTTGCAGCTTGGCACGGGGTTTTCCAGAAGCTTCGCTGTTTTAATCTAGGCGAGGCGTCATTGCCTAGTCTTCCATTGCGAGCTGGGCGGCAGTCCACAACGGCAGCAGTAAATAATCCGAGCCAACTTCCATTCATGACAGCATTGGCATTGGTACCGTACTTGGGATTTTTCCAATATCCTCCTCGCGGGCAGGCATTTATTGAGGTAAGTTGATTCGACGGGGCCAACTCTCTGCATCTGCAATGTTCGGTCCACAGCTGCGAGGCAAAGACCGTGTCGGATTAAGTATAGAGGACTCATAGGCTGTCCTCTCTTTGGCTTCCCTAACAATGACGATGACCACAAGCGACATAACCCCAAGAGACATAGGCTCGAGTCTCTGTATGATTTGCGCGTCACTAGCTCTCCCGTCTATAAAAGAATCGACGATCCTGTTCCACTTGGATGCCCGGTCCACATAAGGGAGCTTTTGTTCTTCCTTACTAGCTAGACTTGCATTAGCACCTGATTCTACTATCAGCTTGACAAGGATCTTATGGCGTTCCCCAGTGTATGTTTGGAACATGTTGTCATTGAGTGTTCCAATGAATGCACTTGCACCAGGTAGTAGCCGCGCTGCGCTGACGGAGCAACAAAAGAGCAGCGGTGACTTAGGCCTTTTACGCTGATAGAAGCTTCGTGTCGCATCAGCAGCTGGATTATCTTGGTTCTTACAAGCAAAATTACTGGATGATCTACTTGCAGTTGATCTTCAGCAGCATTTCTTCCCATTACTGGTCCCTAGCAAAATGATTCCCAATGGAAGCATTCGCCGCCGAATACAGAATTTACAATCGGGATCGGGGTTTCAAGGTTCGGAGGTAAATACCCGAACCGTAAAACAGAAGTCGAGCTCCAGTACACCGCGCCTTGGAATAAACACAAGTTCCGATAAAGTCAGTATGCACCTAGTTATTCGGGAAAAGTCCTTATGCCCCTTTCAATTAGTAAAGGATTTGTGGCGCGAAAGCTCAGTCCATTCAGAGTAAAGAACATAACTGAGTCTTTCTATGTCTTTTGGTTAGCTTCGATGCTCACGTATTATCATTGTGAAGTCAGCCGTATTAGTTCGATAACGCTTGCAGGGAGTTTACCAAGGAAAGCAAGGTCGGTTTCGCAAGGATGCATACAACTGTAGAAAGCTCTAGAGCCTTGGAAGGGCATATTTCTAGGATATCTACTCGGTCAATTGATGTCAGGTAGTTTGACCACCTCTGCGGTCGCGGCTAGCTCTTTCAGGGCGGGATGGGTTGGACAGGCGGCCTTCAATGTCATGTCGAGGGCAAGAATGGGCTAGCTCAACTTCCGAGGATTGAAAGAGCCATTAATCTAGCCATACCACATGGGATAGATAACAGTTGCCTTACCACCCTCTTCACGAACTGTATGCCAGAATTTCGTCATCAATGTCACATCCGCACAAGATCAGACGTATTGGCATGAACTACTTGTAAACCATCGTCCCCTTCTAAACAGTCATGGCGTAGGTTTCTGGGACCAGAGGGGTGAGAAACCATCGATTGATTGTAGGCTTGAATTCATACTGCATTGCATTCATTCAGAATTTATAATTAATACCTGAATGAGGGCTGGGTTTCAGGCTTCGGATCAAATAGGTTAAGCTGGTTCTACACTTAATCTCTAGCATGTACTTCACCACTGCTGAGCCCATCCAAGCTCGCATCTTACGGGTTGATTCTATGATATTTCTTCCGTCAGCATTCTCGATCGTGGTGTTATGTTTGCCATGAGGTGGTCTCTCACCGACCTGGTTTGAAGTGGGTACTCTATGCTATCCCTTGTCGTTGACACTACTCCTCAATGAAATGCCTGTCGATGTCCTTGCTCAATGAGCTCTTTCTATGCGTATGATTCCGTGGGATTCATGCCCGCCGTAGGTGGCACAATGCGGCTCCTCTTGGGTGGTAAGCAACTATTTAATGGCATAGATGGTCTAGAATAATTGTGAGGCTTCACGATCAATCACAACGGATTAAGAAGAGAAAAGTCCTTTCAATGGGGACCTTATGTTTATCTTTAATGACATGGGTACCAATACTTGTCTTTCAGGGGATGGATATATCGGCTTCACCGCCGTTTCAGACAAGGAACAGACTCCGTATTTCGAAACTATTTGTGATATTTCGGAAACAACAGCCCATGTACAGAGCTACGGTGGCTCCATCTAACCCTTTCGAAACACGGGACAATTTATATGCCACTATCTCACCGTAGCTCACTACCCGAATAGGCATTTTGATCAACGGAGGTATTTTCTCCCTCTCGTATAACTTGGTCGCATTGAGACAGCAGATTTCTATTCACAGAATAAATCCACCAACCGCTTGGCATGTCGAAATTCAAGGTCGCGGCGTGGACCATTTGCCTATTCCGCCAATTAGGCCCTATCCTTAAGTTATGCGACAATCGTAGTCCGCACGATGCCAAGCTATAAAGATGCTTGGCACCGTCTTCCTATGACTTCTGGTCAGCAACAGCTTCAGATCTCTAAGCAAACGATCACAAGAACAACCGCCGAAATGCCTTCCTCAAACCAGCTTCTCTCTGCGCTTGTCGCTCTGGCTGCCACAGCCAATGCGGCCATGGGCCCGGCTTTCTTCACCGGCCCTGTCGGTTCCAACTCATGGATCCGTGAGGCAACGTCGACAGTTGTGCTGCCGAAGGCCCCTAGCGGCTCTACTGGTGAAACCTCCCTCTGGGTCGGAATGGGCACCTCGAACGGCGATTTGATCCAGTCCATTGCCGACAACACGCGATCCAGCGACTGGGAAATCTTTGCCTACACGCTCGTGAAGACTGGAGGTATTCTCAGCAAATGAATGGCCGCAATGTTTATCGAGCTGACCCTAATATTGTTAGAAAACTCGCAGGCCGTCGTGCAGGGAAAGTCTGCCAGGGCTGTTGCTGGCGATAAGGTGACGATGCACTGTACGAAGCCACACATGTCTGATTCTTGATGAGGAGGGACTGACCGCATAAACAGACAAGTTCGACGACTCCAGCAGGAACTATACCCAAATCGTCTCCATCAACGGTAAACAAGTCTCGACTCTCTCGACCAGCGATGGTCATGCCGAGGGCTTCGGCAGCGCCGTTGAGTGCGCCGCCGAGGACTGCGGAACTGTTCCCGCCCATAGTATGTTCCAACGCACGAAATGTTTCTTTCGATGCCTGCAAACTGACACACATCTTAGAGTGGCTCGACACCAAGATCATCCTTAACACCGCTGATCCCGGCTACATCAACACTTTTGGAAAGGCCCAGGGCGTTACTGGTAGCATGAAGACCAGCGATGGTGGCTTGACTTGGACCTTCACCGAGATGGGCATTCCCGCCTTCACTTTCTAAAGGGTTTGAAATTATTTTGACGAAATGATCTTCTGAAAGTACATAGCACTGTTGCTCTTATTCTGCAACGATCACATATGGGATTTGCAATTCTGAAAAGCCATGCCTTCGTATAATCATGACCCAATCACTTTGCCCAGTGGAAGCGGGACTCTTGGTCTGTTAGCTAATTGCAGCACCCCAAACCCCTAAATATTGCAGGGCAACAGGGGACTTTCCCAAATCATGTCGATGAGACGAAAGCAGTAGTTCGCCGAGCGATTGCATCATGCCCTCGTCAGGTCAGAGCTCTTCTCATTCATATAGCACCACCAGTAGTGAAAGGTTTGAAGATTTGGTTCGGTTCTGACACGTTCATTGAAGGTAGTCCAAATGAACCTCGCCCGCAGCATGAATAACATCCGCGAAACCCTTCTCTCATCCTGAGGAGGCATAAGCGTGAAAGGCCTGATCAAGCAAAGCTTTGTTTCCTGTCAATAAGGTTTACCAATTCCATGATAATAAACCAAATCCAAGCTATTTAAAGTCTTTCAAGGTTGGGGGAGGTATTAAGAGGCGGAATCTTGCCGGGTTAGCGGCTGTTTGGTCGAACTCATGGTGGGGTCGGTGGATATTCCGGATCGTTTTAACTTTGAGCATATACGTGACTTTATTGTTGACAGTCTACCAAATCCTCATGTACCCATTAGGAACAAGGAGATATATTCGAATGCTTTCAAGCGGGCTGTTTTTATCTGGAAAAGAATCAGGCCAGAGGATATAAATGAGTGCTTACAGGACAACATTCCTTCTGCTCATATCACATGCTCGCCTCCGCTCAAGCACATGCCTTGAACCGCACAAACTGTGCCGCATCGGCATGGTAAAGCTCAAAGTAGTTCTCATGGGCAGTGGAATTTGAGCCACGGGCACAAGCTGGGTCGTCCAGGTTGCAGTAGTCTCTAAGCTTCGATGACCAGCGGTTCAAAGACTTGAGCTCGGTTTCGTTCCGAGGCCACGCCTAGAGATTGAGGGCCAGCATACACTCTCTTGGGTGTTGTATAGTGTCAATTATCAAATCTGAAGGCTTTGAATACTCACACTCTGTATTCTGGCGCCGACGAGCAAGTTGTATGTCTGGTTGGCGTTGTGGCGGGGTGATCCGAACTGTAGGGCCGCGATAACTGGAGCATGTCGAATCAGTTGTTTGCACTGACAATACAACAGGCCATACTTTCTGCGGTTGCCAGGGAAGGCATTCGGGTCTATTCCCTCGTTGGATTCCTGGGTACACGTCGGCGCCCTGCCACCACCACCACCCAGCAAATCGCCCACAACCTGGCCTCCCTGCGAAAAGCCAGAGAGCACAATCTTGGCCTTGGGACACCGCTTGGCATACTCAGTCACGGCGGTGAGGGTGTTGGCGATGCCGCCCTCGACCGAGTCGCAATAGTCGTGGAAGACGGCTTGGTATTCTACGCTGGACCAGGAACAGTCCCAGTCGGCGCAGATGGCGTCAGCGGCGACCTTTTGCAGACCTGGGTACGGCTCGTTGGTGCCTCTGATGAGGAATACGTGCACTGCGGTGCATGGTGGTGGCATGCAGAGAGAGGACAAGACGCCTGAGATGAGGGTGGTCAAGAGGAGGGTGCGCGCTGAGGGCTTCATCTTGCTTCAGACTAACAATGGATGGAGTGTCAAAAGAGTGCTGAAGTGCCTCGGAGGGAAATTCGGCCAGTGCGAGTGACCAAGAACATGCCAGGATGCATTCAAAAGTTTTATACCCCCTCAATATCAGCTCTTGCATTTCCCGTGGCTAATCCTTCGCTCAAACTACATCATCCCATCTTTCCCCCGAGAATCTACTCACAATGCAACCCCACCAGCACCAACGTAGGTGGAGAAGCTGGGGACTGGGGAAGCCAACTTACCGGGGAGCATACCCCAGGATTCCGGCTCCTCAGGTTCATTTAGGCGTTTATTGTTTCCAAATCCGTCCCAGATCCCAGTCCCAGACTCTCGGCCGATGGGACTTCCTTCTGTGATCAGCATCGAGCCTCGCTTCTGGTGACCGAAAACCGGAATGGTGGGTTATTAACCGGAAACAAGGCTTTGTTCGGAACTGCTGGCCATTGATTCGTCACTCAAACATCTTCGCTGCCAACCTCACGTGGAGCTGAGGAATGCGGGAAATATAGTACCATAGATTTGCGGGTAGCAGCAGATCTTTAATTGGGATACGATGGATTTCTGAGCGTTATTCGCACCTCTTAGCCATGCGTGTGGTGCAAAGAAGCTAAGCTCCTAGAAATACCAATAATTTATATATATCGCTACAGACTTTTGAATTTGTTCCCAGTTTCAACGGGGAACAATCAAGGAGGGAATCATGTATGGTAGGGATATTTGAATGTTGGTTCGCACATGACAAGGGGCAGACAACGATGTGTTATTATCAGGTCCAACTTTTGACCACACCGACTTCCAGCAACAGTAATCTCACTAGGGAACAGATCTCACATGTAGTGTCTTACCACGATGTATGCCGTGTTGAATCCCGCATTTCCATGCCTTGTGGTTGAAATATGGTCATCCCAACTAGTTCGTTAGCCTGGACGCTCCCCACCGCGTCACATTTCTAGAACACCACCATTGTCCTGGGCCAGTGGCTCAACTCACTTGCGGTTTACTCCTCCAAAAGCTACGACAGCGACATGGCCTGGAGAATCCCCGTCATTACCCAGGGCATCCCTCCGGGTATTCTACTCATCGCCCTAACCGTCCTCCCGGAGTCGCCCACTTGGCTCCTCATCAACGGCCGCCGAGAGGATGCCGCCAAGTCCTACCGCCGCTTCAACGGACCGGATTTTGATGTTGACGGCGCTATCGAGGTGGCTAGCACTGCGATTGGGCTGGAGGCCGAGGCTAGGGAGGAGCAGGAATCTAGCAACTGGCTCGAGGTCTTCAAGGGCACCAACCGTCGCCGGACAACCATCATGGTCATGGTGTACATCTCTCAGCAGTTCATCGGAGTCAACTTCGTCAGTGGCTATTTAACGTCAGTTTTCGCATTACCACGCAAATTGTGCGACTGCTAACCGAAAGAAGATACTATTTCCGACTCGCCGGCCTTAATGACCCTTTGGCTCTTGGACAAGTCGCCAATGCCATCCAGCTTCTCGATAACATCGCATCGTGGCCGTTAGTAGATCGCTTTGGACGACGGCCCATGATTGTCGGCGGTGTCAGCACCATCGGCAGTCCTGCGGCACTCTCTGCGACAGTTGCCTTTATGGTGATTTGGGGATTCCTGTACCAGGTAAGTTCGCATTGGATGGTGTATCTCAGCTTGAGACTAACGTGTGTGTCCAGGCGACCCTTGGCGCTGTAGCATATGCCATTGGCGGAGAAACTCCTAGGCTAGTCTCGCAATACACTCGCCCACTCCATGGCCGGAGACTAACTCCAAAGCAGCGTGCGACTCCGACAAAAGACATACAGTGTCAACATCATGGTGGCCACAGCCGTTTCCTGTCTGGTCACGCAGGTGTTGCCGTATCTCCTCAACACGGACCAGGCCAACCTCGGCGGCAAGATCAGCCTTCGTCTTCTTCGGGCTGTCGGTACCCATGTGTACGTATTTGTACTTCTGTCTGCCGGAGCTCAAGGGCCGCAACTACGCCGAGGTGCAGGAGATGTTTGAGAACAGGGTGCCTGCGAGGAAGTTCAAGACGTACAGGTGCGACATGTCGTTGGAGAAGAGCGTGAAAAGGGATCAAGAGGTGTGACGGGATGGGAGGCGTCAAGGAGAGGTACAGTTGACTGCCTAGTTGGTGGAGGAGCTCGGAGATGATTCGTTAGGGTTACATGTCTGTTACGAATGCAGGCTTAATGTTTCAAACCCCCCCACAGCAATGCTGGGCAGGTTCCATTTTTAGTTGCAAAAGGCAGACTACGACGTACTAACTAACAGCCGTTGCAGTGTCAACGGTCGGTTTGCGTTGGCGTTGGCGTTGGCCGATCTACAGTACCATGTCGGCCAACACGCTGCTCTTCCTACCTAGGGGGAGTGTCGGTGTATCATTGCATTTGTATCTTGAAGAACGTACACATATCTATATCAAAGCGAGTAGGATTGATTATACAGACAACGCACGCACTACAGTAACATGCGGATTCTGGACTACCCCTCGTAAGTCAGTCTATCACGATGACGTCACGACTATAGGCATTCTACTCCTCCCAACGCTTCGCTTGGCCGATATCACCCAGACTAGATTCTGCACGGTACTGTCTCCGGATTTGCCTCAACCACCGAGTCCATTTGCGTCTCGACTCTTCGGTCAAGCCCACAGAAGCTGAGCACACGCAACGTTTCGCCACAGCACTATTTCCCATCTGCAGCTCCCAGTTCGTTGGCATCTACGAACCCGGCGCAGCAGACGGTAGATCCTCCGGTCTAGACCGCAAACAGACCCGGGAAGCCGGGATAGACCGAGTCAAGATCCACTTTGATTGCACGGTCTAGATGTTTTAGATGCAAGACGCTTTGTCGCCGTTTGCCCCTCGGTCGCCACCGCGATGCTCTAATTAGTTCTAGTTCACCATTAGCCTCTGTCGTCTGCATGTAATTTCTACAGTACTAAGTTAGTACGCCGCAATTCTCTTCCCCTTATCCTTATCCTCCGTGGCCCGCGTCATGTGAGCTGCCGAGGAGCGGAGCCCCAGATTATCTAGAGTCGCAGAACGCAGTCGCAGAACGCAGTCGTCATCCGGAGCGAACAAACTCACGAACAATCGACAATTCTCGTCGCGACCTCGCTTCTGCCTCCCACCGCCATCCTCGCCGTGACGAAGCGAACATCACCGACACAGATGCCAAGATGGGTCGCGTGACGCCGTACAAGTCGGTGTCCGAGGGCGTCCGCGAACGGGAGACGTTCAAGTAATTATGCCCCCTCCCGCATCCTCGCTCGCACACACACCCACGCTGCCGTCTAATTGATTAACCCCGTTCGCAATCGCAGATACGACTCGTCTCTGCTCCACACGGCCCGGTTCAACAACACGGGCGGCTCCCTCCCGGCGTCGGAGCTGTCCTCGTCCGCCGACACCGTCCTCACCGCGCTCGCCCAGCTCGGAGCCTGCCAGACCGGCACCGACCGCGCCCTCATCTGCCTGTTCGATGCCGACTGCCAGTACATCGTGGCCGAGGCGACGCCCTCGCAGCCTCTCCGCCCGTCGCTCTCCAGCCTGGACTGTCCCGAGCCGCTGTGGCTCTGCGGCACCGCCATCCCGCGCAGCCACGGCGCCTGTGAGCTCGCCCTTCTCGCCAGTGTCGAGGCCGTCGCGCAGAAGGGCCACGCCGCAGCCGACCTGCCCCTGACCATATCCCAGGACCTGACGGCCGATATTCGCTTCGCCTCCAGAGCGCAATGTCAGCCTGGAGGTGCAGCCCGGTTCTACGCCGCCGTGCCGATCCGAACCCGCCGGGGCATCAACATCGGCGTGTACTGCGTCATCAACTCGACGCCCGGAAAAGTCTGGACCGATGAGTACACCAACCGGCTACGCGGCGTCTCCAAGACCATCATGCATCACCTCCAGTCGCAACGGTCCGAGGACTTGCTCCATCGCCATGAACGCATGACCCGAGGCCTGGGTTCCTTCATCGAGGGCAAGTCTACCATCGCCGGACTGCGGCCCAGCACGGAAAGGATTTCCTCCCAGGAATCCGCCGGCCAGGAGGGCACTCTCAATGCCAAGCAGCAACTCCTCCAGCTCGAGGATGACCTCCAAGACAGGCTTGCCCTGGCCGGATCTCCAGCAGAGCACGTTCCCCCGGAGGATAACATCGAGGGAATGCACACCACTACGTCCACGCCCGAAGACGCCGTGGCCGCCGCAGATGACGCAAGCCCCACGGCCATCTTCTCCAACGCCGCCAACATCATCAGGGAGTCCATCGAGATGGAAGGATGCTTCTTCTTCGACGCCACAATGGGATCCTACCGCTCACTGAACATGGACCGCCGCGCCTCTGAGATGATAGGCCGTCAATCGTCCCCAACGAGCAGTAGTGATGAAAGCCTAGAACCAGAGCTTGGCAAGGTATCCTGGCCTCGTTGCCAGCTGCTTGGTTATTCCACATCCGATACTTCAAGCGTCGATGGAGCTACACCGAGGCGCCCCGGATCGAGCGTGGCGGAAAAGTTCCTCGCCAAGCTCCTTCGGAGATACCCCAAGGGTAAGATCTTCAACTTCGGCGCCGACGGGGAGCTGCAATCGTCCGACTCCTCCGAGGAAGATCGAACCCTCTCGCCCCCCTCGACCGCCACTGGGCAGCTCCCATCGGTGACCTCTGCGGGAGAGTCGGATTCGTTCATGTCGCGAGCCCAGCGCCTGAAAATCAAAAGACCCTGGGCCCGACAGCGCGAAGGGAGCGTCCTTCTCGAGGCATTCCCCGGCGCCCGAAGTGTGGCTTTCGTCCCCATCTGGGACCCGAGAAAAGAACGCTGGTATGCCGGAGGCTTCATCTACACCAACACCCCAACCCGCATATTTTCCCTCCACGGGGAGCTGAGCTACCTGAGGGCTTTCGGAATGCTTGCCATGGCTGAGGTCCTGCGTGCCAACGCCTCGCTGGAACACAAGGCCAAGTCGGACGCTCTCGGCTCGCTGTCTCACGAGCTGCGCTCTCCTCTCCATGGCGTTCTGCTCAACGCCGAACTTTTGGTCGACACGCCTCTCGATGTCTTCCAGGGCAATGCGGTCCATACCATCGAAACCTGCTCACGCACGCTTCTCGACACCATAGATCATCTCCTAGATTATTCCAAAATCAACAGTTTTGCCACCAAGACGAGTTCCTTCAAGGCCCGAGCGGGATCTCCAGCTGCCGGGGCAGACTGGAAGCACTTCGGCCAGAAGAGCTTGTTTTGCAACTCTCGGCTCGATGGACTCGTCGAAGAGGTCATTGAGAGCGTTTTTGCGGGCTTCAATTTCCAGCACTTGTCCATCGAGCAGCTCTCCAGCAGGCGGTCGAGATCGAAAAACAGCCATGGCAGAGCCGGCCACCACTTGGACGCGCTTCAGGCCAGAGAACAACTCGATCCTAGATTGGCCAGCGGTGGAGAGCTGCAGCTGCATTTCGGAGAGGTGTCAATATTCCTTTCCATCGATCCACACTGCAACTGGACGTACTACGTCCAAGTGGGCGCGTTCCGCCGAATCATCATGAACCTGTTTGGCAATGCTTTGAAATACACACATCGAGGCACCATCAAGGTGACACTCACGCAAGAAACCCTCTCGCTCAACCAGCAGAAAAAGCAACGTGTCGTGAGGTTTGCTGTTCAGGATACGGGCAAGGGAATGAGCGCCGACTACCTGAGACAGGGCCTGTTCAAGCCGTTTAGCCAAGAAGACAGCCTCGCTCCGGGAACTGGCTTAGGCTTGAGCTTGGTGAAGCAAATCACATCTCAGCTGGGAGGCCAAATATCGGTGTCCAGCCAGGTCGGCGTTGGGACTACCGTCTCTGTTGCACTACCGCTAGACCAGGTACCACAATCGTTGGAGACTGCGCCCTCACTCTCGGAAGACGACAAAGAGTTTGAGGAGCGAGTACGGGACCTCAAAGGACTCCGAATCCGAATTGTATGCTCCGACAAGGAGGCAGAGACTGTCTCAGGCAGCGACTGCTTCCGATCCAAACTGGAAGACGTTTGCCTTGAGTGGCTCCACATGGAAGTCATACTAGACACCAAGGACAAAGTGTTCACACCAGACCTCATACTATGGTCAGAAGATGCATTGCCCAAAAGCTCCAAGGAACTCGAGTCGCTCGGCAACCACCCCAACATCGTCATCTGCTCGAATCCTCTGGAGGCCTATCGCCAATCGCAGTCTTTCGGGGCGGCAGGCTACAGCGGGATATTTGAATTCGTTTCTCAGCCGTAAGTTGATTATCCGTGTTGTTTCTTGTACTGCCCACTCACGCGTTTATAGGACTGGCCCTCGTAAACTTGCCAAGACGCTACTCCTTGCGTACAGGCGATGGATGGGTCTTCTCAAATCCCCGACATCTGGCGCCTCGGGCCCTCTGTTGGTTCAAAGACCAGCTGGGCCTAACAGGCACCCGAGCTCTTATACGGTGTCTGATGTTGGCACAACAGCCCTAATACCAGGACCATCGGCCCAAGAAACAGAAACCGCAACTGGGGCAGACACCACGACTGAGACAGACCCAAATACGACGCCAGAAACAATAGCCGCGACGGAGAGCCACGGGATTCCGACCGCTCCCCCTTCGATGAGGGAAGATTCACCGAGCCCAAACACGGGTGACGAGTTTTCATCAGAACCGAACCCGCCCAGTATCCCCAGTCAATTCCTGCTCGTCGACGACAACCACATCAACCTGAAGGTGTTATCAGCATACATGAACAAGCTTGGCTTGCAGTACCAAATAGCCATGAACGGCAAGGAGGCACTAGACCATTACCTGGAAAGCCCCCAGGCCTACATATGCGTGCTAATGGACATCTCCATGCCGGTCATGGACGGCTTCGAGGCGACGCGGTGCATCCGCGCGTACGAGTGCCAAGAAGGGCTGGAGCCTGTTTCGATCATCGCCCTGTCCGGCCTGGCGTCGGAGGATGCGCAGCGGGAGGCGTTTGGCAGCGGCATGGATCTGTTCCTCACGAAGCCGGTCAAGCTCAAGGCTTTGGGCGGGTTGCTAAAATCAAAAAGTCTTCTTAAATGTTGACAACGGGTCTGGTTTTGGACATGCGTGCGTGATTTGGTAATGATTCATTAAGCGTCAATTTCGTGGAGTGTGGTAAAAGATATCAGTCAGTGTATTGATTGACCTGGCCGGCTCCCCATTGAACCATCCAAGTTAGTTTTGGCAAACATGGCATTAATTCCCTCGAGCAACTAAATGATGTGGAAGGTTATCGTTCAAGCGATTCAATTGTCCTACATGTATGGCACATTGCCGTGTACTATCGCTACTTCCATCGCCTCAGTCACCACCTCATCGCCTCGGGTATATCCAGTTTCGTAATTGCAAACAAGCCAAGATGGAAAAAGCCCAACCCGGGCGACGCCAAGAGCAAAGGCAACGGCCTCATTTGGCCACCAAAAAAAAAAAAAAGCAAACGCCTTCCGATAAGTGTCCCCAAGCCATTTTGCCTGGTGCTGTGCAAAAACCCCGTCTCACTGTTTCTTTGTCTTCCGAGGTTGTCCGACCCAAATGCTGCAGGGTATCCGTGTAAATAAACCGGTTAACGGCGTTGGTCGGCGTGCAAGATGACGTCGTGTATTATCGTAAAATGAGGCGTAAAAAGTTCATATAAATCATGAGAAAGCACGGCCCGTCGCCGATTGCTGATCGTTGCTCCAGGCCGAGTCGTTGATGAAGGTGTTCCAAGAGAGCTCGTCCGCGGAGTTGCTGGGGTGAGGGACCGGGTCCCAGTTCATCGAGTCGAGGCCGTCGACGTAGAAGCCGCGGTTCATGTCCAGCTCGTCGTCGGCGTTGGCGCATTTCGGCACCTCGTAGGAGTTGGTCAGCGCCGTGTCCCACTGCTGGCAGTACATGGCTGGGTCGAATGCGTCTTGCTGGTCAAAGCCGGTCATCAGCCTCTTGGCCTCGAGGGGCAGCTCGGCGGTGAAGGCCGATCCGTCGGAGCCGCAGTCGACGAATGAGTTGGGCACCGTGAGGTTTTCGAAGGCCGGTGCTGACTGCATCTGGGGCGTGGCTGGGGAAGATGCAGACTCGGGTGTGAGGGCCGAGGAGGATAGCGAGTCCTCGTTGGATGAGACGCTGGAGAGGGAGTGCCGCTGGCCGTAGTGCATGGCCTGGACGTCGGACGCGGGCTGGTGATCGCCCTGCGTCGTTGAGGGGATGGAGAACCGGGGCGTGGGCCATCGCTCCGAGATGCTCTGGTCGGCGCCGGGGAAGCACTGGGCAAACTGGCGGTTGATGTCGTTTTCACGCCAGTCCTTTTCAGTGGCCGACACCATGTGGGACATGGAGACGCGGCTCTTCAGGTAGGCGGCGACCCTGGAGTTCATGTCGGCGGACGAGGTCTGCAGATGCGGGCCCAGCATGTGGCACGACCGCGGGAAGCCGTCGTCCTCCTCCTCGTACATCTCATCCTTCATGACGATCTCCTCGGACACGCGGAGGGCCTTGCCAGTGCGGGCCTTGTGGACCTGGCTGGCCATGCGGGCCGACTGGACGCGGGCTTCGATGCTGCGGTCGGCTCGTCTCGAGGCGGCGACGTAGGCGCGTTCCTGGTTCTGTTCATGGGATCGTTGAGTCTGTGAAAACATACAAGTGGTTAGGACGGAATTTGGTGGGCCAAGACCAGCAGGAGGGGGGGGGGGGGAGGTGTATTTACCTTGCGGCGGAGGGCCTCGGGATTCATGGTTGGGTTCATGGGTCCAACGTCGAGATATCGCTTAGGCATGGGCACGAGTTGATGGGCACGAGGACTGGCTCGTTTATGATGCGTTTACGCAGGCAGGCGGACAGTGAGTGATGAGAAAAGCCTCGAGTGGGAGAAGCTTAAGTGAGAAAAGCTTGTGTGAGATGAGCTTCAGGTGAGCTTGGAGGAGGGGTTGAGAGATGGGCGTTTGGTGGAACCAAGTTGTAGAATATCGAGATTGGGTGTTTTGCTGGTATGTAAGACTGAAGAGGGAGTGTAGCACAGCGTTGTATCGGAGCCAAGAGATAGCTGGTCGTCACAATGACTACCACTTACTTGACAAGCTGGTGATGGACTTATATACGGGACACGCCAAACCACGACCAGGCCGAAAAAAGAAAACAAAGGGAAAAGGGAAAGGCCCCACGTACAGGGAGATGGATCGTCGATGCGGCGACGATCAGACGACAGCTCTTGTGGAGGATCTTTCGTCATACCGGTCTAGCTCTGGTAGCGCCAGGGCGCGTCGACGGAACTAAAGCTCCTGCGCCATTCACCACCCGCGGAGCAAAAGCAGGCTTCGGAGAGGGACTCGAAAAGCAGCATTTGCTACGGGCGGGGAGCGGGGAGCGGGTTGATTGGGCCCGCGCGGGCGCGAGGGAGGGAGGGAGATGTGCTGCCGGGGTCGAGACAATTCCGGTTTCTGCGCAAGCGTGCTGCTTGTGCATGTGCATGCCGGTATTCGCACTTTGTCCGCCACAATGGATGCCAATGGATGCTTGTGGTCCCGCGGAACACCGCCACGGGGCTGCAGGGGATACAAGCCGGCCAGCCCATACTGTACGCGGCGAGCTGTGGCACGGCACAGACTTGTGTGTGGTGCGGGCAGGCAGGCATTCACACCGAGATAAGCAGCCAGCCGGTGGGTAGCGTAGCAACAGTAAAGCTACGTGAAGCAGCACGCTCTGGACGCTTCGAGATCCAACCCATGGGCATCATTGGTATTGGCACGACGGCGTCTCTGGCAAGGCAACGAGCATATCCGTCGGAGTCCCTCTGGCAGCGGTGAGAAGCAGCAACATCTCATTTCAATTCTCATCTCAAACACTGATCCAGAACAGGACAAGAATAAGCAAGTTTGGACGGCCCGTGATCCATCGACAAGAAGTAGTCCAAGACAAGGTAGATGCGCCACGTCCAGCGCCTGGCGATTGTCGATCCCGCTCCAGGTATCTAGAGATACTTCCTCGCCTGCCCAGCTGTAGGCAATCAACTCGGTACCTCCTGCTACCACCATCCCCAGTCAACGCCTGGAATGCTTGCAGCCACACCACACCATGACATCAGCGTGCGCCAACGCTCCGTCTCAGCCACCACAGGCATTCTAGAACCGTTCTGGCCTGGCGCCCGGAGAGGAGGCTCCGGCGAGAGCTAGCCCTCCCCCCAGCACCAGAAACGCACAGAATCCCCGGTACGATTGCTCCGAGCTGCAACAACGACGCATGCTCCACTCCTCCCTCGCGAGCGCGACCAGGGAAGGGCAAGGGGAGGGATTTGAAACCTCATCTCATCTCACAGAGGAACGAATACTAGGCGCGGATGCTACCTGAGTGCTACATAGTACATGAAGCCCTGGATCTCCCCCCTTCCTTCTGCCAGTCCAACCAAGAAACCGGCCTCACTCTTACTCAGAAGGGTATCAGGCTTGCATCATTTATTTTCCGCGACCCCCCCTCACCAAACGGGGAGGCGACGTCGCCATGCTTACATGGTATTTTCGTCATTGTGCGCTCACCCGTCATCCCCGAATCCGGGTACAGCTACAGTAGTCTGTTCGCCTGTCTGTTGGCAGGTCGATCGACACAATCTGACAGCTCGTCTCCCGAGCTCCAGCTTCCCTAGCTCCAGCCACCTTCGATGACTATTATAGATGCTCCCTGGCACGTCTTAGAGTGAAGCTATACACGTGCGAGTTCTTGGTGATTTTTGAAATTAAAGACCCCACTGTGATGATCCATAAAGATAGATTTTTGTCCCTGGAAAAAAGAAAAATTCTTCATGTAGTACTAAAAACCTATCATCCTCATGCTAACACCTCGGCTTGTGCTTCATAGTGCGGGGCACCGTGGACTTTGCTGCTCGTTGCACAATTCGGTTAAGTTGGTCCACCAAAAGACAGAACGCCGAAGGAGTGGCGAAACAGGGGTACAATGCATGACTGATATCATAACTGCGGCTTCCAAGGAAGAATTGGACTTTGTGACGAAAGAAACCCACTGTTTTATTCGATCATGTAAATATGATTCAATAGAGTTATCGTGACGGGAGAATTTTGTAGCGTCAATTCCAACCGAGTTGCACGTGGCTTACCCTAGATACACCCACAGCGCCAATTCTGTATTGCCCAAGAGCAATACTGGCAGCCAAGAAACATGCTGCCCATTCCAACCCTCAGTATATTGTGTTAACCATCGCCTCTCTCACAAGGTGACCACGCCGTATCTTATGCTGGGTATGGGATTGAGTGGCCGGATCGCTGGTGACAGCTTCTCGATTAATCTTCGCAGCGGAGACTAGCCAATTGGGCAAGGAAGTGGTCGGACTGGAAGCGATCGAACTGCGGGCACGTTCATGAGTTTTGTAAAGTTGCATGCAAGTTCTCAATGGCCATGGCTACTTTGAGGCCATGACACTACTGGTAAGAGCCGTAGAAACTTGATAGTTAGTAACAATAAGAGCTAGACGCTGCTGCAGGGCTTTGTGAGGATAGCCTTCGAGCATAGTAGTTTATTTTAGTGAGATTAGGAGGGAGATCGATTCGGGTTGAAGACAGCGTAAACTTTTGATGAGCCTTTGTCACTTTCTATAAAAGAGGTACTTTTAAATTCATCTTAAGAGCTTTCCTCGACCTCAGCACAGAGTGAGTAGAAGTACTCGCTGGATTTTAGCAAGAAGCTTGACATTACTACGCAGAGGATAAAGCCACGACGGGAGATGGATCAGTTCCAAGACAGCTTTTAGGTACACCTGTCTCGAGAAGCTAAGATTGTGAACAACTTTGAGCACGCACTCCATCGTTGTAAACGTTCATGCGCTGGCTGAGGTAATAATTAAAGCGAGTGACATATGAGCTGCTGCAGGTTTTCAATAAGACTCTCGGGCTCTTGCCTGCAGCCAAGGACGCGGACACTGGCATCCAATTCTGGAACAGGGCGATAGGATGGACAACCTCAGTGCTAGCAGCGGTATGTAACAATGTGCTCGAATTGTAAGTATCAATCGCTGGTATAAAGACGATAGATAGAGGACGCATTGCACATACCGTCAGTCGCCGATGCCCTGTACACTGCTTTCCGCGCGGAAGGACTACCTGAGCGCATCCCTAAGGGACGTAAGAAGTGCGCATACCACGGTTGTTGCGGCTGCAAGTAGACATGCGTAGACAGTGCTGTTTGATACATTATCTAAGGGCTAGGGAAAATACACCTAGTCAGTACGTATTAGTTACAGGATACCACCCATTTCAACGATGAGCTATACAACCAGCTGCCGATATATAGTATGGAAAATCATGATCCTTAGCTTAAGATGCAAGTGCGAAGACGGTTCGTATCTCCTTCGCCCAAGACGCAACCTCCCTTAGTTCTAACATACCTCGTTTTATGTGAGGTAGGCCCAAAGTCATTACTTCAGAGCAATTGGTTACACATAAAGGCAAGTGAGTCTGAACATTGCATATGATCACTTGGTTGGGAGAGGCTTTCCTTCATCATATAGGTTATCTCTTTTATCTGAGAGAGCCTAATGTGTTGTAAGTACTGTTCATGTCACTCCTTGATTTCTTCGCCTCGGGCCTGGTTCGTTTGAAATTTTTATTCGTCAACCTTCGCGTCAACACAGGCGGGTTATAAAAACAGACTTAAGGCGCTAGATTCATGTGATTCATGTTATGGGAAAGCTTGCTATACTTGATCGATTGGGATTAGTGTTGCTTGGTATCGTGCATTAATATATCATGCAGAGTATGTTATCTTCTGCATTGACTTGATTTCTCTGACGATGTAGACTAAGGTGAAGTGATTTTATATATATATCTACTTACGCAATCTATAATTTACGGCGCACGAGTAGTATATACTAAATGTCAGGGAAGGCAACGAACTATTTAAGCAGGATAGACTGCTCAAAGTGAAGAGAGAGACGCTGCTGTAGTATATAATCTTGATTACCCTTTAAATAAACATTTTGCCTTACATCCAGGAGTTTACAACGGACGTACGTACATACTACTTATACTCAACTAAGGAACCAATAAGGTAAAAACAAACCGTGTTCTCCCGCTCAAGAAGCACCTCTCAGTGCATGGTTCGTACCCAACATGAAGTAGCTATTGAGAGTATCACTAAAAAGATTTATACTATGTCAAAACTAGAAAAAAAAGTTGGTAGTGTGAACTACTGGACCAAAAAGTGAGATTGAGGGACTCCCTCGGGAAGGCTCGAACTTCCGATCTCCCGATAGTCAAGTAATAACAGTCGGACGCTTTAGCCAACTAAGCCACGAGGGATCTCAGATGATTGGATGTACAATACGGGACAATTAATTTCTATAGAGGATACGCTTTTACCATTCATGTTAGCGCAGCTGATGAATGCTCGGCGTTTTACGTCATATCTTGTATTGGTGGAGGTCTAGGTGAGTGCATTTCAATGTTGAACCGGTGTCTCCGCAGGTACCCGTGATGCAGAGATGAAAGATGGAAAAGAGTCGAGAAAACGAGGTGATAGTCTAAGCCAGATACGAGGGGAATCATCCCTTATATACACAGCAGGATTATTCCTTCCTTTCTATCCCTTTCCATGAATGTGCTGCTTAGCTGTTGTGATGCCGGCAGCTTTACGTCCAACGCCGATCGACACGTGATATCTTCGGTGTTCGTATTCAAGGTTCAAAGCATCGCAGACGTCGTGTTTGTGTACAGAACACACTTCAGTCAACTCCGTTTGGAGCTTTGCCGCATGAAATCTGATATTCTAAGAACCCTCTCCTCATTCTCCCTCGCACAGGAATAATACTTTGGAGCGATGTGGCCGGAGACTGAAATCGGGTTGCACTCAGAAAACTAGCCATAACAGTGAACACTTCCGCGATTGTGCGCGTTTGCGACGCCGTAGAAATGGTCCAAATTCTTGCTTAAAATCGACAAGACTGATGTGACTTTAGTAGATCTTTTGTTTGCGCATGACAGACGCCAGATTCTAGCGTGAGTGTCCGGCCCATGTACATCTCATAGAATCGAGTTGATTGATCTGTCAAACAGCGGACGCATCCTCCCTTCTGCCTGTGCCGATCAATCTATGCCTGATATTGCCCGCTTTCTACCTAGCTGCCCTCTTCCCCAGTCCCTGTCGCAACGGCAACCACTCGACATTGAGTCTAGCTTTGGCGCCAAGCCGGGATGTTGGCCACACGTTCATGCCCCTCCAAATCAAACTGCGGAGATAGCTCGAGATACGAGAAGAGATAGGACGCGATAAGAGCAGAAGAGCATTTTTACCTTTGCACCAGCACTTGACACACGCGGCCATCGATCCCTATTGTAGTTACAAAAGTGTCATTGCGTTAATTAGATTACGCGCCGCTCGATTGCAAAGTCTCGCAATAGATATCGTATCCCCGGTAGCTGGCTGCAAGTGCATCTTAACTGCCGTAAACGGCTACATTCTAGCTCTCGGACCGACTCCACAATGGGACCACGAGGCCGGGGATTCCGTGTAGAATACCCCGGTTTTTGGGGATTGGGCCCTTGCATTACCGGGATCTAGGCACGCGTCGTTGACAAGATCCGATATCCGGGAGTCCTGGACATAGATAGCAAGATAAGCAGGTGGTTGAGAAGCCTCGAGAGCTTACCAGCTAGCTAGCAGACTAATTGCTTGCTCCGGGAGCATATAAACCGCCGCGTCACCCTGCGTGATGTAACGGTTGTGATACCTCGTTTATCTCGATACAGTCGAGGTCATTCTCTTGACCACTACATCCCTCTGTTTCCTCCTCAGTCCAGTCGGGATACCCAACACCATGCATCTCTCATCAAAACCTCTCCTGGTCGCTGCCTGTAGCCTTGTGCTAACAGCGGACGCGGTCGCCGTCCCACGCAGTGAAAGTGGCAAGACATGTCGCAGGACCAAAGTTGCCGTCCTTGGCGCGGGTGTGGCCGGCATTACCGCAGCACAAGCGCTCTCAAATTCCTCCATCTCCGACTTCATCATTGTGGACCGCAATGACTACATCGGCGGCCGAGTAAAGCACACCAACTTTGGCTCAAAACCCGACGGCTCGCCGTATGTGGTTGAGCTCGGCGCTAACTGGATTCAAGGCCTCGGATCACCCGGTGGTCCCGAGAACCCCATCTGGACGCTGGGCAAGAAGTATAAGGTCAAGAACACGTATTCTGACTACGACTCGATCTCGACGTTTGATCAGAACGGCTATAATGATTTCACGGATCTCTTGGACGACTACTCTACCAAATATGACGTGGCAGCTGAAATTGCGGGCACGGCTCTCAGGGAGAACCTCCAGGATACTAGCATGCGTGCTGGTCTCTCCGCAGCGGCCTGGAAACCTAAGAAGAACATGCTGGCACAAGCCGTTGAGTGGTGGAATTGGGACTGGGAAACGTCCTTTGCTCCCGAGCAGTCCGGCTTCCAGTTCGGTGTTACTGGATACAACCTCACCTTCTACCAGTTCAGTGATGCGAACAACTTCGTTATCGACCAGGGGGGCTTCAACAAGATCGTCATTGGCGAGGCCAATCAATTCCTCAAGAAAAAAGATCATCGTCTACTGCTGAACACGACGGTCAAGTCTATCGCTTACCAAGACGACGGCGTGACGGTCCACATGGACGACGACGAGTGCATCAAGGCGGACTATGCCATCTGCACCTTTTCCGTCGGCGTGCTTCAGAACGAGGTTGTGGACTTCAAGCCATCTCTGCCCGACTGGAAGACCGACGCCATCGAACAGTTCCAGATGGGCACCTACACCAAGATCTTTATGCAGTTCAACGAGACTTTCTGGCCCAAGGATAAGCAATACTTCCTGTACGCCGACCCAAAGACTCGTGGATACTACCCTGTGTTCCAATCTCTGGACACCCCCGGCTTCATTGAAGGCTCGCATATCATCTTCGCTACTGTGGTTGATTCTGAGGCCTATCGGATCGAGCAACAGTCGGACGAGGAGACCCAGGCTGAACTGATGAAAGTCCTGAAGTCGATGTTTCCTGACAAGGAGATCCCCGAGCCCACTGCTTTCATGTATCCACGATGGAGCCAAGCAGAGTAAGTGATGAACTCCCACCTTCGAAGGATCCTCAAATTACTGACGTGTCTACGATAGATGGTCCTTTGGATCGTACTCCAACTGGCCCGTCGGTATGACTCTCGAGAAGCACCAAAATCTGCGAGCCAACGTTGACCGACTGTGGTTCGCTGGCGAGGCCAATTCTGCCCAATACTACGGCTTCTTGCACGGCGCTTGGTTCGAGGGACGGGAAGTTGGCCTCCGCATCGCTGGCCTGCTTGGAGCCAAGATCAGTGCTAATGTCCCCAGTGGAGACATGCGACGATATGAGGTTCTACATGGAACAACGGAGTTTGGTGAATATGATTCTATCAACGGGTGGGCTGCGAGTAGCTTCCTGACCTACGGCGTGGAAGAGTAATGGCATTGATGTTGACAGCGCACTTGGGGAGGGTAGGATCGACTAAGCTCGGATGAATAATTCTCATAGATATGAGACTAGCACTCAGTGACTATTAAATACCTAATGACTATAAATATTGGAGATTTGTGTTCCTGTTAAAACTTAGGACCGTAACCTCGTCAACGGCCCCTCCCACCAAGCCTTGCACTTAAAGCACCGTGGACTAGGAAGTGATCTTTTGATGGTACATGGCACCCAGCCGTGTCTCGTCTCTCAACACACCCTTTTCCGCAATCTTCTCGGATGTCACCTCTGCATCAATCTGGGTTTTCTGTGGTGTTATACCGTTATTAGCTTGATTTTGCTGACACTTCCGGTGGAAACAGCTACTGCCAACCAAGGGCAGACCGGCGTGTCGCATCCTGTGGAACTGAGAAACTATTGACTCTAGGTAGTGGTCAGTTGGTGGACGCTGTTAAGTTTGCTATAATTGATGGTTGAACAGTGATTCTTTCTCTCGAACGTCTCCTGGGATTTTTCAGTTCTCTTTTCTTTAGTACTCGTCTATGTAGTTGAGATAGGCAGCTTTTCGTTCGATCGCATACGGCAGCAATATAGTCTTGCATTTGGCGATAGACTCCATCATCTTATTACTTTGAGTGTCATTGGTTCACCGCAACCTGACTGTTGGGATAAAGTATGGCCTTCCCGCCAGAAGAAGGCCGTATCTCCGGGATCGACGCGAGCAGTTGCGGCACCGATGTGATCCCACAGGACGTGGCACTTCGGGTCGTTGGCCTTATTTTCATTCGTGATACTCAGCAACCCTGCTGCTTTCTTGACTGTGTCTGAAATCTTGCAGTTGAATTCGGGCGTGATTGTCTTGTCAGCGAAGATGACGACGAGTGGTGATGGTAGACTTGACTAAAGGGACCCTTGCCGTTTAGGGAGATTCCACGACAGCTGGCTACAAACCGCCTTCCTGTCTGGGTCTCTGAGATTGTAGGTTCTGCAAGCTATCTGGACTGTGGCACCGAAGTTGCCGCCGCCGCTGCCGGCAGTCAACGCCCAGAAAAGGCCCCGTTTGTGCTCGTCTTTATCATCCTTATACACCTCGCGACTTCTCCCCAGTAAGTTACCACAGTCATTTTCAAAAAATCATCGCAAGCCAATCCATAACTGCAGGAGAATGGGCTCAGGCTACCGCCCAGAGCGAAACTGCTGACGCCAACGTCGGACGCTGTCCGCCGATGGTGTGCGGATCCTTGAGGTGTGAGATCGTGATAGTCCTCGTCCTTTGCCGCGACGGCGCTGACACGGTACATTTTGCTCAACGAGAGATGGCGTAGCGGCGATGCTTGTGTACGGACCGACCAGACACGGAATCGACAGCGCGACGGAGCGGATGCGACGCATGTAGTAGCTCGGGAAATCGACACCGAACATCAACTCAGTCACGGAGAAGACCGCTATATCTGCCTCGCGGAGGTCAATAAGGGCGAGTGGATCGAGCTGTCGAAGCAAGATGCTCTTGATGGTCTCGAAGTCGTGGGACAGCTTCTCAAGGTACGCTGTCTCCATGCGCTATGAGACTATCACGACTGCTATTCTAGTAGCCCCTGGTGCGAAGGGAACTGAGCGGCTTGTTTGTTCCCCTTTCAAAACGGAAAGCTTTCTCGGCGCGACGGGCTGGGGAACTTGACAGGGAATCTTAACGGAAAATATGACGAGACCAACAAGGCCGCTTCATCGATAGTTGAGACAGATGCGAACAAGGCGTCGCCACCAGGTATGTCTGTGTACAGTCCTAGTTTTCTTCTCCTTTTCTTGTCAGGAGCTATCTTGTTACTAACAGTTGTCTAATCGGGGGAGAACAGGAGTTAGGGGACGGCCTTTCAAAGTCGCATAGAACTAGTTCGGCGACGGAATCTGCAGGACACTGGGGATCACTCCCCCACTGTAGTAAACCTGTTAAAGTAAGAATTAGATTGGCTGAAAGCTGACGTTCAAGTCTACTTTGGGGCGACAAGGGTGTCTTTAGCACATGGCTTTCTGTTCAGGGTCGCGTCTAAATATGCCATTCTTTCCAAATGGCAACAGGCGCGGTCAGGCACTCCGGCGCATGTACATATTTGTAGCTTCTAGTGCTGGTTGTATGCTTTGAATTAAAGCCTGTCAAACATATTTGATGTCTCCAGCCTTAATGCTACTATGTAAATAGTCTACTCTCCCATCTTGATCGTCCCCTCGCAACCTTCGGCCTCCGAGTGTCTCAGCTCTGTCTTGACCTGCTCATTATCCTCTGTCTCAGCCCACTCCAGATACCTGAGGGAGTCTTTGTAGTGTAACTGAAAGTCATGCTTCTCACTCAACAACTTCTTCATCCTTAGAGCAATAGCCCCTTCCTCATCCTTGGAAAACTTTGCCCGGCCCCATTCGAGGTCAGACTCATCCTGCCGACGGAATTTGCAGAGTGCAAAATCAATCATGAACACTTGATGCTGTTTCTTGTCGTCCTCGTGCGGATGGCTCTCTGTAGCAGTAGTAACCATGAAGTTTTCGGGCCGCACGTCCTTATTTAGAATGTTGTAATCGCCAAGAACGCGAATGATTGCAAGGGCTTGATCAATAATGTCCTGCCAGCTTGATCGAGGAAAGCGATGGACAATACCCCATAAGTCGCATCCATCTATGTACTGAAGCAGGAGACCTTTGACTTTGAAGGGTTCAAACCCCCCCTTACCAGGCATTTGAACTGCAGGGCCAGTCGATGCAATGTCAATATCTATCGCTGCAAGCAGTCGAGGAATGATATGGCCCTGGTGGTCCGTGCAGTTTATCATAGACGGCCATCTCGGTCTTGTAGAGCCCCATTAGCTCTTCAGCTAGAAATGCTTCGTTCTGAGCATCATCCCAGTCCTCTTCTGTATCGTCTTTGAAATTCTCAATCTGGTGGAGATCGTCGAGGAACTTGTAGATTGCACCGCTTTGGACTGACTGATCATAGGTTTGTTCCATGTCCTTTGTCCATGGCTCGATGCCGTTATCTCGTCGAAGCTGATCAGAAAAACGTCGATCAAAAAGCTTGAGGAACGCTGGGCTACCCGCGCTTTGAGGATTTTTGTCGCTCAAGATGTCGACTACCATTGTGCAAGACAAGGTGCGTGTGTGGAGCTGGCGAACCTGTACGTGGATGACTGAGATGGTGTGATCACTATCCGATCTGGTGTTAAGTGTCAAGACTTGATTCTTGGCATAACTATCCACGGGGGATAAGCTCGGATTTTCCATTTCGAAAGGAGCACTTGGATCTTAAGAACTCTTGCAAAGTGAACACGCCCTGTGGTCCTCGAGAACAATGAGACTGCGACCAGAACGAGGACGTGTGTGCCTTGTGTGAATGAATGACAATCGCGGCGAGGTCACAAGACCAGACCGAGAAGGGTCCACTCTCAAGTCAGTCACTGCAATATTAGTAATCAGCAGTACTAGGCAACCTATTGATGACTCCATCCACGTTGGAAACAGCCATTTTGGTCATCCCTCGCGTGGGATCAGGATTGCATGCCGTAGTAGGGCTCGCCTTGTCACCTACTGCATGGACAGGCACTTCGGAGCCGTCTTGTGACCAAATATACGAGCGGAACCCACCATATCAAACTCAGCGACGACATGCTTCTGACCATCGGGTCCAGCCGTGAAGGAGTTGTCGGAGATAGACAGCTCTCTAACTGCCTCGTTGCGTCCTGCTCTCTCGAGTATCAAGATGTCTAAGAGCAGTTGCGCGTTGATAGACCAGAACTGCTAGTTTTTATTGATTTCCGACGACTCTGGTCTTGGAGATGGGACGAAGATGATGCTTTTCTATAACTCGAGTGAATTCTGGGGTGCAGCAAATCTCAGGTTCAGGCTAGGAGACCGCTTGAAGTATGCGAGGGAAAGATACGAACTATTAAGTCATCTCAGCATGCTTTAAAGTTTTCATTTCGCAGAAACATACCGAGCTCTCAAGGTCAATATCTTCACGGTCACTTTGAGTTTCAAATTGGAAAGCTTCCCTCCTAAACCATATACCAATGGCCATTCTCCTCCACAAAGTCATCTGTTAATTTCACCAACAGAATCATGTAACACGAAGCGACTCCTTTTGGCCAAACTGTTCCGTATACCAAGGCATCACTCATTCAACCTACAATCGGGACATCGAAGACGGTTTCCCAGCATCAAAATGATCAATCGTCTATTAAACATCTTAAAAAAACGACGTGATTTCAATGGAAACGAGATCTTATCCAGGATCCCCACGGAAATCATCCTTGAAACCTGCCGGTACCTTGACTCAGTGGATCGAGCTGCATTTGCGCTTTCTAGCCAGAAGCTTCTCTTTGTGGTAGGGAAGGGAGCGCTCCGCCTCGAGGAGCCCTCAAGGTTTCAACTTCTCAATCGTCTTGAGCATGATGGCTTTCACCTCATGGAGATTCTGTGCCCCACCTGTCGCATCTTCCATCTTCCACGATTGAGCAAACCGAATGTGGATGAAGAAGGTGCTCGCCCTTGTTTTCAATACGGAAACAAATGGATACTGCGGAAGAGCACGTCGCCCAATCTCCCGGCTTGGATCTATTTCGACATGATCGCTGCAATAACTAGAAGCAGTCGACACAATACGTTCTACTATAGACCGCAATCGATGGCCAAGGAGACTTGCTACCAACACCGAGACAGACGAACGGCAATCTTCAAGAAATACTCGGTGAAAGTCGTCGAAGGGCACTTTCTCCTCAAAACTGAAATGATTCTCTCGCCCGCCACCCAGAGGTGTAGTTCACTGCACAATGTGCCAATTCTTAAAGCTATTCTGAGTATGAACTTGGGTCTGGAAGACTGCTGCGAGCACATCACGTGGCCTCAGACGATTAGTTACCTCTTCGACCCAGACCTCGAATCGTGGGCCAAGCATCTCTGTTTGTGGACCCATGGTGAAGATTGCTGGTATGTAGATCCAAACGGAATCTGCCAATCGCCCGTGGGCAGCGACCTGGGTGCAGTTCAGTCTTGCACGAGGTGTTATACAGACTTTTCTGTCAGCCGTGCGGACACCATAGGCGAATCTAGCGTCGTCATCCTAACGTCGTGGAAGGGTCTAGGATGCGGGAAAGACATTGAGGATCCTTTTTGGAAATCCCACCGAGGCTGTATCTTGGGCGACAAGTACGTTATTCGCCGGGATGTACTCGGCGATGCTTTCAGGGGGTTTGAAGGCCCGCTCCTTAGATATTCTCCTCGTCGTAAAGACTAAGTGTTGTCATGGATACACTAAGGCTAAGATCCTTAATAGTAAAGCTAGACAACTACGTTGAATATTTAGTTTAGGTTTTAGTCATTGTGACTTTTACAAGCCCTAAGCCGGTGGCTGGGACACACTGGTCAGTGGCAGAGAATATACCTTGAGCCACCCAAGAGTTAAGTGTTTGACGTTGGGGACATTCATGAACTCTGGTACAAAGTAACCCTCTTCATCATCTCCAGTTTCTTTTGCTGGAATTGGATAGGTGAAGAAACTGTCGATTGATTCGATGGAGGTATTCAAGCCATAGCATTTTGTGCAGGACCTCGAGCTCTTATGTTTTAGATTCTTTAAGTTCATTGCCTCGATGCTGAAGCTGCCGACTGCGGATAGCTTGGTGATGCCCAGTTGTTCAAGGTAATGGAGGCGGCCCGGGTACATGGATTCGTGGACAGTTGTAACATTCGGCAATCGATGCTCGGTAAACCCATAAAGCTCTCAAAATTCAAAGTAGCCGCTGGGCTTGACCAAAGTAGAACTGAAGATGGAGATGGAAATGATGGTGATGGACGGGCCGGACCGTTAGGTTCATAAGGGTCACACCGATTGCTTTGGTGATGAATACCTACTTTCACTTCTTCGACGCCATGCAGATTGGTATCCTCTTTCACGTCCCCAAAGGTGAGGTCGCCGGTAATGACTTTGCAGGTTCCGGATCTCGGCGATGAAGACATGATAAATGGCTCGCTTGTAGAAATTGCGGTGCGATGTTGCATCGTAGCCAAACAACTTGGGAGTTCCGGAGAGCCGTAATCTTCGCAAACATCCGTCTTAGCTGTGCGCACAAAAGGACCACTGTTTGTAGCTGGCCTACACAAAGAAGTGGTAAACAGTTCTTGACCATATGTTCTAAGGAACACATTAAAAGCCGTCATCCGAGCTTGAGAAAGAGTGACTCGATTCCATGTTTAAGTGAGGAGGCGGTAGCAATCGGGTCCTGTCCGATATAGGGAATACACACGCTGTTTCGGGTCTAAATTGCTGGATTACAGTGTCAAAACCGGCCTAGCAGATCCTTGGCAGAAAACCTGCTCCATCTCTCTCTTGGTTCTATACTCAGTCAGCTGTGCCTCGGCAGGGTTCAACAATAACCAACAGATCGTCCACTTAATAGGCAGGCACCTTTGATGTTCTGACTACTACGCATGTGCGAACTGGAGGTTGACTGCTCATTTAAATGAGGCCACTAAGTACGGGACCAGCTAATTAGTCCACGTCTGGCAAATTCTTGGCACAATTTGAATTCCCAACTTCCTGAACGTTGTGGCTAGTGTATCGCCACCGAGCCAAACCGATCACCGAATACAATTCCAAACTGACCGTCTTACTCCCGTGACTAGATGCGTTGGGCACGTGAATAGCTGCTGATTGTGGTTAGTGCTTACTTTGAGGGAATCGTGGAGATATAAATGCTCCCTCAAGACCATTCAAAAGACTGATGTAATCCCAAACACGTCAGCAAAAAGCACCACCTTGACCTGACATCCGTGAAAATGACCAGCCCTGTTCCCATCGTATTATGTGGCAAGACTGAACAAATTGGCAAGGGCGTCATCGCCGGTCTCCAGCCTGAGTACGATGGTAAGTTGAGACTACACCTTCCAAGCAAGCTGCGGGTAACTAAATCAACACGCCAGTGGTGCACTTCATCCTCACTCCAGAAGCAGGAGTCAAGGAGCTTCCTCAGGTCCTCCAAGGAACTACTCCAGAAGAGAAGAGCAGCGACATTGGATCTGGGAACCTGGCTCGGGGCATTAAAGCGATCGTCCTTGGTGGCGCCTACGATGATGAAGGGATTGCCCTTATGAAGGACGCTGCGTCACAAATCGCCGAGGTTCCCTGGCTTAGACAGGATACAGCGAAACCCGCACCACCACTAGGGCCAGAGTACGGCAAAGCAATGGTTCAGAGAGTGAAGGAAGCTCTCGGCGAATTGCAGGAGTCGGGGAAGTTGAACAATGGTGAAGAAAATGTCTTTTGGTACTGAATCTTATTCGAGATCCTTTCAAGATGGTACCTGCAAGGACCAGGGAAAACGACTGCTGAGCTGGTGGGGGAAGGGTAGTTTCTATTTGTTTGAACTACTTAGTTAATGAGCAAGGTCTTCAACCAGTATTCAGATTATAGGACAGCGCGACGAATATTGAACCGAATCTACTTAAGAGCAAGAATCGAACGTTGTAGCATTGATGATTAGTTTCCATACAACTCCTAAATGAAATACACCCTTGTCAACCTATCCATGATCCGCCCACCCCCTTACTCATCTGTAATAATAACAGTATCTGGGGTCTAGAGCATTCCTCGCCCCTGCACGGAGACTAGTTGGGAACTGGTACAAGGCTTAACATATCATTGTCAGGTTCTTGCTCATATACTGACGAGATAGAACTGAGATCCTGAGGACTTGTAAGCTGGTCTTCTTTAGCGATGGATGTTCTGAAGAGGTATTCCGCGATAACTTCTCCAATTTTGTATGGGACAATGTTCGCGCCTTTGACGTTTTGGCCTCAACGTATGCACCTTGAACATAGCACCTGGAAAACCACCTCGACTCCGTTATTGAATTGAATGAGCGTAATAAATACTTTCGAAAGCGGGATTGCGGCTTCTCATCGCTAGGTTTGAAGGGTCATAGCTTGGCTCCAAGACACGTAGAGGGTGTAGTTGTTGCGGCCCTACAGCTAGCTGGTTCGGCTTCAGGACGATGTGGTAAAGGTAGCATATCGAGGAGTCCGCCAGAGAGCAGGCGCGGTCGTAGGGGAAGACATCTCTGTCCTCCTTTCTCTACTTCTCTCTCTGCGTATGTGTGTGCCAGTACTTACTTAGGGTTAGAAGTTAGGATTAGCTAAGGTTAGAAATAGTATTAGGGGTAGCTTTAGGGGTAGCATAGTGTGTTGCAGCAAAACATTTCAACCACCAAAGACACCAATTCCTTCGAGGTCCCAAAAGTTCTCCAATTCTTTGAGTTAACCCCACCAACGTGGTAGCATAATAACAAGGCAGAACTCAATTAATTGTACGCCGTTTGACGAATTGCACAAGCGAGGCGTAAGATTACTCTGCAGAAATGTTACACAAGAAGAGTCTATAGCTAGTCTATTAGCAGGCCATGAACTATGGCTTCTGGATGTTGCATTCTTGCCAACTGTTGTATTTTGGCTATAATCCTTATGCCGGACTTTCAGTAATTTAGATGGATCAGACAACAAGTTCATTGATTTTTCAAGTTTTGAGGTACAAACCGTTCTTGCTACAGATCTCTGCGAAAGTACACACGTTCGTAGCCTGACTCTGTCCTCCGCCCAGTCTCCACGAACCCCATTTTCGCGTAGACCCAGATTTTCGTACATCTTGATGTTTGTAAAGAGCGTGAGGGCCGGGCGTCCTTGTGATCGCGCCAACTCTTCGGCATGGTTCATGAGAACTCTTCCGTAGCCACGACCCTGAGCGGTAGGGCTTACCACTAAATTATTGATCTTGATGGAATCGGATTCGCTGTCTATGCCAAGCACAATTGAACCAACGATGGTCTTGGTTGCATCGGTTCGGAGGACGAATATGTCGTGCGTGGTAAGAAGCTCGTTGTAGTCTGCTGTCATCGGAGCTGGTTTCTTGCCAATACGCTCAATGTATTTTGAATACGCATCATCGACGATGGCCCTGATGGCTGGTATGTCTTCTGGCTTGGCCCTTGCGATTGTAGCGCCCCCAACGGATGTAGGTGGTAAGTTAGTCATTTTCTGTCTGTATATTATGACAACGATAGTGGGTGTGTACGGTAAACCCGAAGCGAGATGAACTGATGAAAAATCAAGTAGTTTCAACGTCGTGGAGAGCAACGACACTTCGAAGTTCGCAACTATAAATCAAGCGTCGCGCATCAAGTAATGAGTCACGTCAAGAGGTGTCGGACCAAATCGGCCCGCTATGAGTGAAATTTGACACAGGTGACAGGATTCGATCAACCGAGCATCTAAGTTTCAGTAGTGCTTATCTTTTGACCCAATATTTTACTACTTCATAACGACGGGCTGCAAGAACTCGCGTTTGCCGTACGCCCATGCTAATATTGAAACAATTAGTTTATGTTTCAAAACCCATGGATGTAAAGAATTGAAGATAGCTAGCGTAATACGCTCTGAGCCACTTATGATCCACGACCCATGAATCAAGAACAAATCGTGAGGCCAGAATGTTGGAAATGATAGCACCAGAGAAAAATGCTTCGAATGCGAATAATGGTGCTGATTACGTATAAAGCTGCGAGGTGACGCTTACACGGAATCTTGCAGCTCGCAACACCACTAAGTGCCTTGACGAGATCCCAACCGAAGAGGAAATATGTGACGATAAAAAAGCCAACAAAAAGAAACGTCATCTCATATCCACAGCCTCACGTAGATGAGCTTCTCGCCAATATCATATAGTTCCATTAAGCCCTTTCACGACGCACCAAATCAAAATTTGCTTGAGGCCCCTGGGTACAATGTCTTCTGGCGTTGGACCACTGCAGGATGCAGAATAGCACCAGGTTTAATCTTTCCGAAATCCAAATCCACATGTTCCTTGATATCAGGGAACGGACCCACCGGGGTGATGGCGAGTGGATTGATTTTGTAGTGACTCTTGGTGTACTATTGTAATGGTTAGTGTCTTGTTTCGTCTTGCAGGAACGAGAAATTTCGACTCACGTTCTCCTTGATGTGCCTAAAGTCCGTTGTCTCTCGGAACCCTTTGATATTCCAGTAAAGGTTCTTCAGCCACTCATGAATAACTGGATAGTCGCCGCGAATGGTTCCGAGGTTGCACTTGAAGTGCTGGACGTAGACAACGTCAAACCGAATAACAGTTGCATACGCCCTGATGTCAATTTCGGTCAGCTCCTTGCCGAGAATGTAAGGTCCGCCATGCTGATATATCAGTTCCTCCAAGTGGTTCAGAGCCGCGAACACTGTAGGTAGGTTCTCCTCATATGCTTCCTGAGTAGTCGCGAACCCCGCCTTGTAGACGCCCGAATTGAGATCCCGTTGCATCCACACGCTTATATCATCAATCGTGGTTCTTAGATGCTCTGGATAGAGGTCCAGTTCACGGCCGGGACTGTCATCGGGCAGAATTGAGTTGAACGCTGTCGGAAGCCAACGCAACATCTCGGCGCTTTCGTTGTTCACAATTTTCCCCGCTTGTTTATCCCAGAGTAGAGGAACGCTGTATCTTCCCTTGTAATCCGGATCGTCCTTGAAATAGACTTCATGCAGGAATTTCGACTTGAACAAATGATCCTCGGTTGCCCCCTCGTAAAGATCATCTGGCGCCGAAGGAAACTGCCACCCGGGCCAACCTTTGTCATCTCCTTTCGGATACGGCTTGACGATGGAGATGTCAATAAGAGACTCTAGCCCCTTGAGATGGCGAACCAGGTTTGCGCGATGAGCAAAGGGACAGAATAACCCAATGTACAGGTGATATCGCTCGGCCTCGGGGGGAAATTGGCCGTCATTGGCGATGACCCCGTGCCAGGAGTCATTTGGACCGTCGTGGATTGACATGGTTGAGTTATACGAAAAGTCTGATGGTTGTATTATAGATCAACGTCGATAGCTCTCGTGTGAATGCGTCGTCAAGTCGATAAGAATGAGTGATGGGCAAGTATTCGTCATGACCCCGCTCGGAAATGCGGAAATGCGGAAATACGGGCAGGCCGCGATCACGTCAACAGTTGGATTACAGTTGAGGTAGCTAGTCTACACCAACTGAACTGTGGCACGCTAGAAATAATTCTCGCTACTTTCCAGTCAAGCTTCAAAATCACTGAACTTTTGCAAAGTAAGCTCCCCAAGTAGTGTTATGTTTCCAATATGCGATATTCCAGCCAGCCACGGATAGTTGAGGAGATGCTACTGGTCTATACCTACTCCTCTCCAGAAGTGTCTTGAGGTGTACACAAATACTAGCAGCAAAAGAAGACATGACTTGTAAGTTCATTACTGCTTCACAAACCATCCCGTTCATGCAAGAAAAACAGTCTCCTTCTTTTTCACCTCGAACCAACGCAGCCCAAGCCCAATACCAGCTTCCAATTACCTTCCAGCCATAAGAGAGATTACAAATAATAGAGTCCTTCATGAACCTTGAACTTGATTTCTATAGACAGGAGCTGAATGAAACGGAGCAGCTTTTGATTCCAGTCTTAGTGTTTAAGCAACCTCGTCATCTTGGTGCATACGAAGAGGTCGTTTTAAAATCATCGTTTGGCTGCCTCCACCTAGTCAGGAAGTGGGGCCAATTTAGTAAAGTAGGTTGGAACGGGAATGGAAAACAAGAGTATGCAGGCTCCGGGAGACAAAGCGGCAATAGTTGAACATTTCAAGGCTGTAGGGTACGGCCGTGAGACAAGCCGAAAGATTGAATGACCCTCATATTTTGTAGCCTCTCTTGTGAACTTTCAGGACGAAAGGCCGAGGATGGCGCAAGATTTTTGCAATAAACAGATTCTCTACGATTGGTACGACTGTCCAGAGAATAAATGACACCTACTATGTCTCTGGGTTACTCACTCATAAGTCTGTAGACTCTGGATCCTGGGGACGCTGCTGAACTACGGCATAGCACATAGCAGACTCGTCATCCTAAGTCCGGTATCCCACAACAAGCCCCAACGCAGAGCGATCCTAACACTGGGAATGGGATGTATATAAAATAAGGCTCTCCAAATCAAGCCAAGACTCATACGATAGCACAAGTATATCATATGTTTGTGTCCTGCGAGTCGTCGCAGATGTGTTCCAGGGTGGCAAAAAACATTATCACGCAGTATGGCGATATCGCAGGTCTGCTCGAGGAGCCCTAAAATCATTCGGTGATTAGCGGGAGAGCCAGGGACCCTTGAAAAGCGATGTATCACGTCAATTGTATCTGAAAAAAGGCCGGTCTAGAGCGTGGAATTAGCGAAAAGCGATTTTCTTCAAAGCCAACTTGCTAGATCCCTGGGAAGTTTAAGCTGAGCATCGCTTAGGAAGTCCCAAAGTGACCAGACCATGAAAGTTCATTCTTCAGTACTTCACCACTGGTAATGGCTTGCCAGATGGTGAACTGGTCAAGAGGCAGTGATCAGGGATCAAATCAACCACAGATCAAGAAGACGTCAACAAACAAAAAGGCCGAACCTAACGATGAATAGACCACCAACGAGACCGAGCTCTAAGCTAAGAAAATTGCCACGTACCCGAAACAATCGAAAGTGATAACTTATCGTCGCACTGAGAAAGGTGCAATTTTATATGGGGATCACGCAAGACACTTCAGGAGCTTCACGACACGCCAAAAAATGGGGCTGGTAGAGAAATATCCGCTGACTGGGGATCGTCTCCAATCGGCTAGGAGATTCAAGTGTGGGATAACGTGTGGGATAATGGGGTTAGACGACAAGGGATACCCAACTATGTAGAACTAGTTGACTGACGCAATTACTAGGGACAATAGAGGAATTCGTTGCTTCCATCCGCATAAAACAACCAGGCTGTCTACAATTGAGCTAGCTGCTCTTTTCCATTTGCCAAGCCGGGCTTCAACAGCCACGTCCTGATCTGTATTGCAGACCTTCAATCACAATGGCAACCACCAAGGACGCCGACAGAGCGCAAGACTCCGACGCCCACAGCCTGGATGCCACCGCCACGCCAGAAAGACCGCAGGAAGCCATCTTTACCCAGCCCGTCAATACATGGAAGGGCTACATCTGGGACACCTGGGAGCTTCCGAAGGAGCAGCGCTGGCTGCTCTTCAAGGTAGATGCCTTCGTGCTCACCTTTGCTTCTATTGGTTACTTCCTCAAGAACATCGACCAGACCAATGTCAACAATGCCTTCCTCAGCGGCATGAAGGAGGATCTTGGCATGTTCGGTAACGAACTTGTGACAAGTACGTGACCCAGACTTTGCAGTTGGTCTATCCTCAATTGTTGAACGTGTTCCTAACATGAGAACAGGCACTTCTATCTGGACCGTGGGCTATGTCATCGGACAGATCCCGTCTAACCTGCTGCTTACCCGAGTCTCGCCGCGATGGGTCATCCCGTCTCTCGAAGTGGGATGGGGAGTCGCTACTATCTGTACCTCTTCTGTGAAATCGTACAAGGCTCTCTACGCCTTGCGCTTCCTCGTGGGACTGTTTGAGTAAGTGATGCCCGCTGCAGAATTCTGTAATGATGCATCATTCGCTGACACAGGCCACAGATCAGGCTTTTACCCCGGCATCCATTATATGTTAGGATCATGGTACACACCTAGAGAAATCGGCAAGCGGGCCATGGTGTTCTGGCTGGCCGGTTCAATCGGTACTATGTTCAGTGGATTCCTCCAGGCGGCTGCATACACGAACCTTCACGGTGTCCATGGAAGAGCCGGATGTAAGTGCTAAGTGCCATTGAGTCTTGAAGACCGCGCACTGGATTTAGGGACATGGCGGCTAATATATTCTCGCAGGGCGGTGGCTCTTCATCATCGACGGCATCATCACACTACCACTCGCAGTAGCAGGCTACGCCTTCTTCCCCAATCTTCCTCAAGACGGCAAGAAGACATGGTGGACGACGGAAAGGGAGCACGATATCGCAGCCAGGAGAATGCGCGCCGTCGGACGTGCCGGCAAGGAGCCTTGGACGCGGGCCAAGGTGCAACGAATTCTGCTCAGCTGGCACACCTACCTCCTTCGTACGTCTCGTCTGGCAATTTCCGAGTCTCAGGCTAATAATCAAACGCAGCGATTCTGTACGTCGTCTGGAACAATGGATACCCTCAAGCCGGTATGGGTTACTGGTTGAAGAGCTTTAACGCCGATCCTCCGCCCGTTCCCGGCAAGTCCTTCTCTGTTCCTGATATCAACAACTGTAAGCTCAACCAAGACCTCCGACTATACGCAGCTATGGTAATTGATGATTTGCTACAGTGCCAATCCCGACAACGGGTATTTTCGTTGCCATGGCCTTGGTTTGGGGCTGGCTTTCTGATGGTCCTTTGCATGGCCGTCGCTGGCCATTTATGTACGCTGGTTCAATCATCACGGTAAGTTCAAAATGATGGTCTATGACATCATAATCGTTGATATAGTCACTAATGAGACTCTGTATAGCTCATCTTCCTGGTTCTCCTGCGCCAGATGCCTCTCTACTCCAACATTGGTGGCCGCAAGATTGTCTATTGGCTTAGCCAAATTGGTGTATGTTCGCTTTCCAAAGAATCCGATTGCGCATGCTTACTCGACTTATAGCTCGGTGCTGGTCCTCTCATCTTGAGTTGGATCAACGAGATTTGTTCCAATGACACAGAAAAGCGAGCTTTGCTTGTCGGGATGGCGAATGACTTTGCTTATGTCGTCCAGGCAATCGTAAGTCTTGCTCCTCATCACATCGAAGCGCACACTAACAGATGCATCCTTAGGCGCCCAACTTCGTGTGGAAGACCAAGGACTTTCCTGCGGCTCAAAAGGGCTATCTTTATTCAATTATCCTCCAAATCTTTATTAGTAAGCATGTACGCATAGCCTCAAGTAGGCAACGCGCTAACCACTTACCTAGTTATCGTAACCGCTACTATTCAGCTGCTCCTGTGGAGAGACCAGAAAAGAGCGGCCAAGGCCGATGTTGAATCTGTCTCAGCTTCTCCTGGTAGTTCCGACCTGGATGGAGACGACGTCGATGGGAAGCCTGGCCATACTAACCAGGTCAAGACTGTCAGCTTGGACTAAGTCAAAGAAGATAATGATCGGTAAATAACGGAGTGTGCATTATCTAGTTTGAAGACCAACTTGTAAATACACAAAATCACAATGTGCAACCACACTTCATAGTTTCAAAACCCCTTTGCGAATCACGCACAGTTGAGCATGGTACTTCAATCGTAATTTTGGCTTCAATGCGCCTGCAAAATTGTAAATTGAAATGTGCGATTTAGCTATATCATGTTCCTATTCTCTATCTAAATTGTGTAGTCTAGGCTCGCTATCGAAGGTTTATACAGAGAAATTCCGGATAAGAATTCAGGGCCACTAAGATTGGTAAATAAGTTGATTTGGTGCTTGAAATAAGTTTGTGTGATGGACCGCAGAAGCCGTGAAATGAGCCCGAGGTGAATGTTGTCAAAGCGGTGAATAGTGGGCTGGAATCACGATTTCTTGGTGTTCACATTGTTAATCACATTGAAGCAGGTTTGCCTATATAGGCATCCATTTTTACTTCTTTGTATCTCTTTAATCAGCTCAACGCCGAACTCAACGACCAACACCAAAGTTCATTAAGAGACCTACAACCTGAACCATCATCAGCTTGATCTCTGCATCACGAAAAAAGACGACAAAAATGTGCATCAACCACTACCTCAACTCCGAATGCACAAAGTGTCCCAGAAGTGCACGCACGTGGCAATGGTTCCGTCAGTGTCCTATCGCAGAGGAAGCAGGAGTACCGCACTGTGACCCCATTACCGACAGTGAAGCCATACTCAGAGTCATATGCGATCCGTGCATTGAAGCCGGCCCGCAGGAACCACCTCTCACAAACGGGGTTTAAAAAGCCAACATGGGAGATGCCGCACAGGATGGAGTTTTGGGCCGGGATCTGCAAGGTCAAGACTCAAAGTTAAGCCAAGACTACATTCAACTGCGGGCTCTGACTGATTGAGTGGGCGAGGCGACGAGAAGCTAAGAGGCAAGCAAGGTGCAGGACCTTGTTATCGTATGCTTAGGTCTTCGCGGATAATAAACAGAAAATACGACTCGAAACTCTCTCACTTGGTCGTTCCTTTTTCCCGTAGTTGAAATCACTAAATGATGTCTTGAATTTCTGATTCCTCACCAAAACCACAACTAAGCAACTTCCAGACACCCGCTCGTGATTATGTTCTTGCTTAACTACACGCAGTGTTTTGACGTCAATTGGGGCAGTATTGACAGTAGTGAACGCCATTATCTCCAAAATTTGGAATTCTACATTAATAATGTTGGTGACTTTCATCCCATATATCGTCTCACACGTTGAGTTTTGGACTTTGGGGCATTTTGGCAGTATCTTACGACGTAACCTATGGTTCAGCTTCACTGGGTGTGCCGCAGACTGGAGCCTCTTTAGTATCTCATGAGCAGAAACTAGCCAAGATGGAGCACAAACAATCAAGCTAAAACTGGGCGCATGATCCTTCCGGGGTATAATGCAGTGAAGCGAGCGTTATAACTTCTGGGCAACATTTAGACTACTCTCGAGTGGATTACCTGGTTGGGAATGAAGCCTCAATCCTGCCTCATCGCAATGCCAAATACGTCATGACCAAGGGTTTGGCTTATTTTCAGCACCTGCGCCACATCCTACCCCGTTTTACTGGATGCTATCAGGCAACAAGACCTGATTCACGCTGACCGTGAACTGACAGTCGCTGTGTCAGTCGTCTCACGTTTGTCTGCGATTGCCGCCATCGCCAACTGTTGGTCGCTATACATCACCACTCTCAAGTCATAGCCATAGGACTAGAGACGATGCAGTCTCTGTCAGTTGAGAATGGCAACCTCTGCTCCTTCTGCGACGAAAGCCTCAGCCATGCGCCCGCTGACCCGGGCACTCACGTCCGAAAACTCCTCGACCTTCTCGAAGCCGCCGAGTACTGTGGCTACTGCGCCTTGTGGGTGCGCTCTCTCGAGGCTTCGGCTCACGCCCTCGTCGAAGACGGCCAGGACGCCGCGATGAGGTCGCATCCGCTTCTGCAGGGAGTCTTTGAACCAAGCGAGGTAGAGCTGCAGTATGTCGACCTACACGACTGGGTCGGCGGGGGGATTGAGCAGCGCATCGCTTGGCCACGAATGGGAACTATCTGGGCGACTCTGGATCTCGTGCCCGCTCGTGGTAAGTGAACCGGTTTGTCTCAATTGCGGCATTAGACTAACATCAGGTGAATGGAAGACTCGTCGTTGATCACTCTGTCGCCTTTGGTGGGCTCCGATCAATCCGAGACCGTTTGGAAAGGCATCAAGTGGTGGCTTTCCGAGTGCACCTCCGAACATGAAGAATGCCGCGGTCGGCGAGACACGTCGTGGAAGCCAACCCGACTATTGCACCTAGGCACACCGTCAGAGCCGATGGAAATACAGCTCATCGATGGGAAATCTGCCCCAGATACTGTAGAATACTTGACCCTGAGCCATTGTTGGGGCGATGTGGTGCCTCTCCAGCTGACAACGGACACGTTTGAGGCGTTCCAGTCTTCAATCCCCATCGACAGGCTGCCCAAGACCTTTCTCGACGCTTGTGAGGCGACAAGAAGACTAGGTTACGAGTATCTCTGGATCGACTCCCTGTGCATCGTCCAGGACGACCGCGCAGACTGGGTATTCGAGACAGGCCGCATGTCATCTGTATTTGGCAACTCGTTCCTCACCATCGCAGCCACGGCCGCAGAAGATGCCTCCCAAGGCCTCTTCTGCCCGCCCGACCAGCGCGACCCGGCGTCTTGGCTCCCCGTTTGCATCCGCCGCGACTGGGGCGCTCAGTTCGCCGGCGACTTCTACGTGTGCGACTACCGCGACTGGTGGACGAAGCTGGACAACTCGCCGCTGAACCGCCGCGGCTGGGCCTTCCAGGAGCGCATCCTTGCGCCGCGTGTGCTGCATCTCGGCCTTGAGCAGGTGGCGTTTGAATGCCCGGCCATGTCCGCGTGCGAGCGGCTTCCGTTTGGCAACCTCGGTCGCATCAATGGCCAGATGGGCGGGCCGGGGAGCAGGATCAAGCGTTTCATCATGGAGGGGGACGAGAACGAGAAGAGATTGAATCTGGGTGACATTCTTCGTCAGTGGAACGAGCTTGTGCGAAATTACTCACACGGCCAGTTCTCTGTTGAGACGGACAAGCTGGTTGCTCTTACTGGGGTTGTAGACTTGTTTACGAGCTTATTCCGTCGGCATCTGAGAGACATATCAGAGGAAACGCAGAATGAAGGTGACCAAGATGATACTTCTGACGCACCAAAGCAGGAACCAAAAGATACCAAAGAGGCAGACAAAGCTGAAGAGGAAGGCCTCTTTGTCGGTGGACTCTGGAGACCGCAAATGGAGATGCAACTAGCCTGGCGCGCAACATCCAAAGTCCAAAGCCAGCAGCTAAGCGGAAACGCTCCGCCTGGATTTGGACGACGGCCACAGACCTACATCGCGCCAACTTGGTCCTGGTGCTCCCTCAACGACGCCCTCGTTGAGCCACAGCAAGCAAGCCTCGGCGACCTGATTCTCACCAAAGTCCTCGAGGTGAAGATAAACCACCCGTCTGGGCTCGACGCAGCCCATGTGGACAACGGCCTCAAATACTGCTGCGGGCCATCATCCTTCGTCCGCCTGCGGTGCTCACAGCTTCCCCTTTCTGGATTCGACCGCATCCGCTCGCTGGGCTTCCCCGACTTTGACAACATGGGGGCTCACAGCGTAGTTGAGAGCATGAACTACTGGGACGTTTCATACGAGGACGAGGCTCTCAAGGCGGAGATGCCGTGCATTGTGCCGGTCTTTGTCGACATATCGCGAGTCCGGAGGCCGGTCCATGGCATCATTGTCGACCAACGCAAGGTGGAAGGTAGCGACGAGAGGTATTACGTGCGCCTCGGAGCGTTTGTTCTAGAGGAGGCAGACTCTATCAAGGCCATGTGGGATGCGTTGGAGAAGTTTGATCGGTTCAATCCGGGGACGACGGGGGTTAAGCTCTGTGATGGGATGCATAGGCCTGCAGAAAATGGCTACGACTACGTGAAGAAGGATGGGGTGTTGCAGCGTGTTATTTGTATCCGGTAGAGAAGCTCACAGTATGTAATTTGTGTGATATTATCATACTGTGGGCGGTAGTGTTTCTTTAGATGATGAATCTATGATTTCTTGATGAGTGTACACCCTGGTATCCTTGGACTCAAAGCCGTCCTGTTGCCTCCAAATATCGCCCAAGCACACCATAAACCCATTCCATGTTTCCGCTGCTCAAAACAAGCAGCCTTCAATAACCACAAGCAAGAGCAAGAATAAGCAACGCTAACAACGGAGTGGAAGCCAGTGAGGACTTCTACCCATGCATGGACTCCCGGCAGTGAGTATAAAAGTCTATGTGCTGAAAGAAATATGAAAGTCTACTTCAGTCTTCACGAAGATGAGTAGGGTTCTCGGCATCCGGCTGGACCTGCTCCTCGGACAGTCGCGGATTCCTCAGTGCCAGGGCAAAGGCAATCATGGGAACGCACAGGCACATGCCAGCAATGCACAGCAGCTTCTGGACGTGCGAGTAGCTGTCGATGATGGCGTCCCGGATCTCGGTCCCGACTGGGTACTGCGGCACGATAGAGAAGGGCGAGTCGTAGATGGCCTGCGCGAGGGTTTCGTTGGGTTGGAACGCGAGGTTGGATTGCAATGTTCCGTAGAGCGTCTGGGTCCAGATGGCGCCGGACAGACACGTTCCAAAGGCGCTTCCGACGTTGTAGAAGGATAGGTAGAGGCCAGTGAGGATGGCCACATGTTCCCGCGACGCTGAAGCCTGGATAGAAGCCTGGGTGGGATATGCGAAGAGGCCTCCAGCTACGCCTAGCAAGACCTGCGCGCTGATGAGGCCCGACTTGGATGCCTCAGACGCGCCTCCCGGGTATAGGATTAAGAGGCCAAAGGCCGCCATGAAGAGACAGGTGCCCCCGACGATGATGTACTTGAGGCGGCGGATCTTGAATATGACGAGGCCGATCAAGATGCCGCTGACTACGCCAAAGAAGGAGAAGAAGGACAAGATGCGGGTCGCATTCTCGACGGAGAAGTCAAAGGCCACGATGAGGACGGTAAATAGGTAGTTGCCCTGAGTGTACCACGCAAAGTTGAGCATGCTTCGGACGGCCAGGGCAGACCAGACACCTCGGTCGCGCAGAAGATGGAACGGGATCAGGGGATATCTGGCTCCACGCTTTTCCCAGGTGACGAAGACGGGCACGAGAAGGAGGCCAAGGACGAGAGGGAGGACGATGTTCCAGTTGCCCCAGTGGCTCACCTTGCCACCTGCGACGGTTAACGGGGCCAGGATCAGTGAGAAGGCTCCGATGAGGGTGGCGAGGCCGACGATATCTAGTTGATGGAAGAGGTCCGCGTTGAATCTCTTGATGGACGGAGACGGAGACGAAGACGAAGACGAAGAGGCATCGGATTTCCCCGCTCGGCGCTCGAAGGAGTAGAGACAGGTGAGAAGCGGCAACGAGGCGATCGGGTAGATGATGGCCCACATGCCGATTCCCCAGCGCCAGGTGGTGGCCGCGAGCACGGCAGACGTGATGTTGCCGCTGATCCAGGTGTTGACCAGGAAGGGAACGGCCGGGATGTAGCTGAAGAAGACGCGGGCTCGCATGGACGAGAAGTCGGCGATCAGCACCTCCATCAGCAGCACGATGCACGTGTACCCGGCCTGGTAGATGATGCTCCCGGTGCAAAATGCCTCAACGGACGTGGCGCTGGCCTCGATGGCGATGCCCGCCGTGTACAGCACCGTCGACACGGCGATGACCTCGAAGCGGCCCAGCACGTCGGCGACCTTGGCGGCGGTGGGCTGGACGGCCACGGCGACGACGCTGCGGAAGACGTTGATGGTCGACAGGTACGAGTGCAGCGAGAAGCTGGACGTGGCGTAGGGCTGGTAGGCCGAGCGCACCTGGCTCTCCAGCCCGTACGCGTAGCCGACGAGGAAGATGCCGGTGAACAGCCAGATGCGGTCGGCGAGCGTGAAGCCCGCGGATACGGCGGCCATGCGCTCGACGCCCGAGGCGCGCTTCATGGTGAGGGCATCGCCGCTGTCCGACGACGCGTGGCCGAGGGACTGCTCGTCGTCGGATGCGCGAAGAAGCGGCGCTGACTCGTCGCGGCGGCTCATGCTCGTTGCTCAGCTCAACTCAAGAGCTCGACGACGAGTCGACGATGCTGAAATGTATGTGTATGTGCGTGTCTTTATGTGCGTGTCTTTGTGTGTGTGTGTGGTAGAGCATGTACGCCCACGAGATGGGGTTGCACCCATGATCATCTGAGAGAGACCACCAACCGATTTGTCACCGGCCGTCGGGTCACGCGGCAAAAAAAGGAACAAACAACTCCCACCACGCAGCCCACCAGAAGGCCTTGTGATGTGCTGCAACAGTTAGTACGTACCCGTGTGATTCAGGAGGATCAGATAAGATCATATCCAATAGCGGCGGTTCTAGCCGAGACTACGGGACACCATGTGGACACACGGCGTCCAGGATCAAGCGTCGACCGGAGCACGACCAGGCCAGAATCGGAACGGGAGTGACGCACCTCGGCGAACTCTCTGGCATTCACCAGGCCAGTGAACTAACATTGTTGCAGTTAACAAGGTTTCTGCATCTCTGGCTCCGATCTAAATTTATCCGGGCAACTTCAACGCCCGCTTCTAGAATGTGTGCCGCCTTCTACATAGAAAGACGACACCCTCTCTATCCGAGCCCTATCTGCATCTCCACTGTTTGCGTTGGACATGACTTCTTGGCACGGCAAAATACGTGGGGGTCTGGGTTGCAGTGAGCAAACAATAACCGAAGAATCGCCCTGTTTTACCTATTCATTTACTAATCCTATGACGCCAGCTCTCTCCCCAACTCCCTATTCATCCGTTCCTCGCTAGGCGCCCACCCCAGCCGCGTCAGTCCGTCTACATCCAGAATGAGATCCTCCATCTCGAATGCGGCCCTGATAATATCAGTACCCGGCGTGCTCGTAAATAGCAGCTTGACGGTAGCCCGTAAGCTCTTATCGGCGACAAGCCTCAGAAGTCCAGAAAAAACGTCTAGGGCCTCCATCTCCTCGCGTTCGTAGAAAAGAACGGCGTCCACCATACACACGAACGTGATGGTCTCGGGTAGCCGCCGAACAAGCCACTCGAGTAGTCTGAATAACTCGTCCACGTTTCCGACCTGCACGAGGTCGATGTTGATGCCATCCGCCACGAGCGAGTGCATGTCGAAGGCGTGCTGCCGAAGAACCTGGTCGATCAGGCTGACAAGCATCGCGCGGGCACCAACAGCGCTCTCGGATGCATCCAGGTGCAGTCCGCAGAGCCATAACGCCGTGACGAAGAGATTGTTGGCTCGCTCGCAGCGACGTGACTATCGAGGTACAAAACACTGACAGCGGCGAGACTCCAGCGATTGTCCTTGGGAGCTTCCGATCCCAGTGCACTAATAGTTTCGTTGAGGAGGGCGACGTATTCCAGTTCCGGAAGAGATGATTGTTGACCATCTGTTCGGCCTGGACTCGATCCCGTGTTGGAAGCTCATTCTTTTTGTCGGCCACAAAAGCCTCATCGACAATGTCAGCATCACCGTTGTCGAACATCTGTTGCAGACTATGCTGGTCGATATACCATTCCAAGGCTGGTAGTGCCTGTGGAGGTGGTGGAAGCGACATGCTTTGCGGTCCTGGCGATACGCTCTGCAATCGGATGTTTTCGACTTCGAGCAAGACAATTCTTCTCTGGACAACTTGCATCTCCCCTAGCAAGACAGGGAAAAGGGTTAGAGAGTCTAACAATTTCATAGGCTTGGAATCTAGTCGACCGTTGAAGGAGCTGCAGACCGGACCTGATAACTCACTTGTCGTCTCAGATGATGAGTTGGTCATCATGTCGTACCGTGTCTCTGAGTTCATTCTTCGTAGCCGCAAACGGGGTAAGCGGTTTCTCTAAAATACTCCTCGTTGTTCCTTTGTTTGTGCTGACCATACTTGCTTCACTTCAGCTCAGCTAGATCTCACTTACCTCTCTGATGTTCAACCTGGTGATCAGACTAGTGTAGAGACAGAAGGAAGTGAGAATCAGTACGAAAACGAAAACAGCAAAGAGGAGTCCGCCACGGCCTTTGATCGGCTTGTCCTCGAGGAAGGGCACCGACCGATGATCGTGTCTCTGATTTCTCAGCACTTCCGAAACAAAGAGTCCAAGGGCAGCCAAACCGAGCAGGTTGACATCGTAAAAGGGAAAGGTATGTTTAGCTTCCCTGTATTTTAGGGAGGCATATGACTGACTTCAACCTCAGGAAAGGGCCCGATTCTGCTGCTTCACGGAGCTCCTGGAGTAGGAAAGACTTCTACAGCCGGTACGTGCCCCTGTTTCTGAATAAATTCAGGGCTTTAGCTAACAACATTTGTGTTTTTTCTGAAAAGAGGGCGTAGCGGAGCTATTCAAGAAGCCACTTCTACAAATCACCTGTGGTAAGTTATGCTCTGCTCGTTGACAGTGGTGATGATGGGAAATTTCTAACTGGGTGCGCGTTTGCAATGTCTTTAGGCGACCTAGGAACAACTGCAAAAGAGGTTGAGGAAACACTCGAGACGAACTTTGCCCTTGCTAGCAAATAGGGATGCATTCTTCTTCTCGACGAGGCAGATGTTTTCATTGCCGAGAGGACCAAGGAGGATTTCAAGCGCAATGGGCTTGTCGCAGGTAAGTACATACCCGGAATTCGCCACAATTTTAAGACTGACTTATTCTTTCCAGCTTTTCTTCGTGTACTTGAGTACTACGCCGGCATTCTCTTCCTGACAACCAACCGAGTCGGCGACTTTGACGAAGTCTTCACGTCCCGAATCCATATCAGCCTGTACTACCCAGAACTCAACTCAGACAAGACGGTCGAGGTCTTCAACATCAACATGGAACTGATAGAGGAGCGGTTCGCCCGAAAGAAGCGCCGAATTACCGTCGATAAGCTCAAGATTGGGAGCTTCGCATCCAAGCACTTTGCCGAATACCCGCACACGCGGTGGAACGGCCGCCAGATGCGCAACGCCTGCCAGACGGCTCTTGCGTTGGCCGAGTTCGAGGCTCAAGGAAGCAGTCATGAGGCCATCCTCAACCCGAACGCCGCCGTTGAGCTTACCGTCGACCATTTCAACACGGTGCGTAACGCCTACCTAGAGTTCAACAAGTACATGAACGACATATACGGCTCCAGCACCGCCCGTCGTGCAAAAGAGGGCAAGCTACGTGCGTTTTATCTCGATGAGAATAACCACGTTGTTGGGATGGGTGCCGGTAGTGGAGGGAGTGGTTATGATAGAAAGGCGGCTTTTGCTCGTGCGTCACAGCCTCAACAACAAGGTGCTGTCCAGCAGTATGGAGGCTTTCAGCAGCCCCAGGCATATCAACAATCCCAAGGGTACCAACAACCACAGACTTACCAGCACTCTCAAGTCCCTCAGCAGTATCAGGGCGTACAGCAATCGCAGGCTTACCAGCAACATCATCAGCAAGGGGTTCAGCAGCCGCAGGGTTTCCAGCAGACGCAGAACTTGCAGCCTCAAAGCTTCCAAACACCACAAGGGTTTCAACAACAGCCTAGGTCAAGAACGCAGCAATCGCAGTCTCAGAACTACCTCAACATTGTGTCACCTCAGCCAGGTTATGGTGATCATCCACAGATGACAATGCAAGGACAGCAGCTTCCTAGCAGCCAGCAGGGAAGCAACCCAGGTTCCAATGTTGGTAGTTCCCCTTTTCAGAGGTCCCAACCTGGACTTGGAGAAGGAGAGAACCAGACCCCACTGCGAAGTACACGCAGTCCTACCTGGTTCAACTAGGGTATCAGTGATATGTATTCTGCTTCTGAGGGGCAAGGGACTGGCCAACTACCACCAGGCAGTCATCTAGAGGCTGGAGGAGGTAGCTTTGCGGCAGGACATCAGGCGGGCAATCAAGGGCCGCCCAGAGCCCAGTGAATTCCTGGCATGGTTGCTATTCTTCGCATTTATACTCCATACTTCTATACCTTGAGCAAAAACGCTTTCACTCTGTCAACATCAAACAGCTCAGGTCCTGTTTTCCCCTGCGTTGCTTTGAGACGATCACACTCGCTCAGTAAATCTTCCATCTTGAACACGCCAACTCCGGTAAGCCATTTCCAGAAGTCCAGTCCGCGAAGTTCCCGGTCTATCCGATCGACAGGCCTGTGCGGCTCAATCATGGTCTCAACTATATGGGGGTGGCTGCTAAACATCAAAGCAACCGCCAACCATTCCCTCGTCGTGCAGCAGAACCCAGCTTCCTGTAGTAGAGTAGTTAGTTGTCTGGTCCCTCGCCATGCACACAACCAGAGAGGCAGCAGTGTTGGCATCGGGCTCTTCTCTTCGGTTGCGATAGCAAACACATGAGCGCGCCCTGTTATAGACACAGATTGTCGATCAAGACTTAGATCATTGCTCAACAACTGCTTTAGGCAAGCCATGTCTCTGTTTTTGATGCAGACTCCCAACGGTGACATTACCCCATCCCCAGAGAGCCAAGCCCAGCGACGTCTGAATGACTTATGGCCGAATACCCTAGACGGCCGGCTAAGATCCCAAGTTTCAACGCAACCGGAACACGTTGCGGTGTACTGTCGGGATAAAAGAAGGGCAACCGACGCGCTGTCTCTGTGGCTGCATGCTTCATGTAGCGCATTCTCCATGATATTCGCCTTGTCCCCAGAGTAGAGGTTGCATTGGCCCTGAAGAGCAAATTCTTCCAGTGGAAACAGGTGTGTGAGCAGCTTGTGGGTCACATCTTTGTGACCGGAGCAGATTGCACTCTGTGTGAGCTCTGCTGGTTTGATTCTGTTTTTCATCCGTCGCTGCATGAGGACATCGATTATGTCACAATCACCAGCGTGGATGGCCAGGTGAAGGAAGTAGCCATCGTAGAAAGGCTCTGTTTTCTTCTTTACGGCGCCCTTCGTCTTCGGTTTGGGGTAGGTTATGTCGACGTCGTGCGCCAGAAGAAGGCGGACTAGATCCATGTTTCGAGTGCTGATTGCAGCCTTCAGGAAGCCACCGAAGAGCGGCTGAGCCCTCTTTTGGACCGAGCCGAATGTCGAAAGCGCTTTGGGTCCATGGTCGAGTAAGAAAGACCGAACTTTGCTCTCAACATCTGGTTGCCTGAGATAGATGCGAGCTAGTAGGACATGTTGTTCAACACTGGCCTCTGTAATGAACGGATGAATTGGGAACAGAACGGACCGGCCACGTGGGGTAAAGAGGTCCCAGATTCCAAAGTTGAGGTTCTCAAACCCATGCGTCATCGGCAACGTACGGGTGAGTTCGCTGACATAGTTGAACCTTTCTGCACTGTCAAGCGCAAAGCCATCTTCCGACATGAGATGGTCAGTGACAGCCTTGATGACGGTACACACGTTGGCGTTCCATGCCACGGCTGGGTCTCGAGATTGGAGGAAAATATACCGGGCCAGGAAAGGCGCTGCGTTGCCCTTCAGAGTTGCGACGCAATTTTTCGAGGCAATATCTCGGTCCCAGGCCATTTGATGAAGTTGCTCGATGGAGGAGCCTCCCTTCATTTGCCAAAGCAGGCCAGTGAGGCATATTAGATGCGTTACCTCGGCGTCAAAGGCTCCTTTTCATTGTCAAATTTAATTCGCCTGACTTGAGAAGACGATACTTACGACATACATATCGCAGGCGGAGGATCGGACAAAGATTGACGCAGCCTCGTTCATCGTAATCCAGACATTCCTTTAGAACAAGGCGTATACAATCCACTGGAAGTCTGGGCAACGCCTGCGTCTGAGGTGCATTGCCATGCGTTGACGCTGACGAGCTATCTGAGGACGTTTCAGTAGACATTATTAGTAAACGGGTCGAATGCGGGTAAGATTTGACTCCGTTTATGAGCTTATATAGAACACTGTGGTTCATACTACTGGGTTAGAGTCATCAGCGCCAAGTCTTGATTGATAGTGCTGCTTTGGACTTTGGAGTCATCGATGACAAGTCTTGTATGTAGTGACTCATTCTTTGGATTACCTGTAGTGAGGGGTACTACAAGTCAGGCGATCTATTGGACATCACCCCAGCACCACTAAGAGAGACTAATGCTCCCTTCCCCCTCTCTCGGCAACTTAGCGTCGTATTCAATAGACGTGTTGATGTTACTAGGCACCTGGCGTGAAAAAGAGATTAAATTATATGTGCTAGCTTATCAAGATCATGGGCTGAAAAGGGCGTTAAGGCTCAAGAAGGGGCTGACTACAGTCCTGAGATGAAAATTCAGCGGGAAGACATGAAGAGAAGCAATCGTCACTGCTTGGACCGCTAATGTAAGAGCATCGTTGTTTGGTAAGGCCTGGCAACAGGAGTCAAGAAACAGAGAATTTCCGCTCAATGCGCTTCGCCAAAGACGACTTGACATCGCGGCATGAAACTGATGGAAGCCGTGATCATGACCGCCCCGATTGCTGCTCACTTCCGGGATACCAAGTTGTAGTCATCAGAGCCCATAGTCGGCATCCAATCGAAAGCAGGCGTCGTTCCTGTCCCTCCACAGGGTACGATGCTATGTAGAACCCGATGATCAACGCACTGATAAAACCTCTATTCAGAATCATGCGACTCATCCTCCAGTTGCTCTGATACCATAGAACCATACTATGGCCCTTCTCAGCATCCGGACCTAAACCTGGGGCATCCACTGCTTCGAGATTGCCAACGAGCTGCTGGTGTAGGAGACTGCTCTCCGCCAGGAAAAGCTCCTGCCATGAACAAAGCTACGCCCCATTGCCGTTCGGCCATACAAAAGACAAATAAGCCAGCCACCGTTGCCATCCGCACACCAGACGTTGATGTCGCAAGACCCAAAATAGTTGCAAAAAGGACAATTGGTGCGCCGAATTCGACTGGGATCGTCCATAGGTGTTTATTATAGGCGTATTCCGAGAAGATCTCCCACACAAACGGGTTCACCAACCAACAAAGATCGTCCAATAAGGCGTGGATGTCAGACCAAAACGTCGAAACATGATCTCGCCTCCCCTTGATGATCCCAAGTCTTAACGCTAGGTCGTATGTAAAGGGTAGATAATTGATCTCACTTGAGGCATCAATAACTGCGTTTCTCTTTTATCTCATTTCAAACTTTTTCTCAACACAATTAGAGTGCTCATGACAGGATCGCCAGCGCCTCAGTCTTGGCAACTCAGTTAACTGGGACTGGGTATTGAACTGGCGCCTTGGATCACATGTATTCTTAAAATGAAGAGTTGTCGCCACAAGAAAAAGCACCCTTGACTGTGCTGCTTTCACTCTCGAAAATGCTCATGAGCTCTGTAATCGAGGACCACAGCCCACCAGCGTTCATAAACAGGGACTGAACAATAAGTAGGACGTTGAAAATAGTGAGAAGGATCTTCTTCCAGTCTTTGAACAGGCAGTCCCAATTCAAGTGAAACCAGAAGATCGCGCTCAGTCCGAAAGTAAACCAGGCGATTGTTGTAGCCGATGAGATGGCAAGAATAGAGTCGAAGACAGGAATGGCGTTTGAGATGACCCAAACAACAATCCAGTACAGGGTCACACAGGCAATCCAGGTGCCCCAAGACTTGACGCTACGGTCGGTGACCTGATGTGTGGACTTCATCCACCTCATGGCGACAACATACATATACTTGATGCCAGTATGCCCGAAAGCCATGGCAGTAGCAAATACGGCAGGGAGTACTATTCCATAGGCAACCTTTGCTGGGATATAAGGTGCAGAGCCCAGAGCGGGAGAAGTGGTGTAGTCTCCAGCGAGACAGTAAATGGCGATGGCGACGATAGTGTAGATAGTGATGGAGAAGACCTCCAGGCAGGCCAAGGCCACAGGGAAGTCTCGATCAGGCGACTTCATTTCAGCCATATCTATGTGGCACAAAGGGAATTAGCAAAACTTAGGTGGTTAGTGATGTGGCAAGCTCAAAAGCAACTTACACGACACAAAGCTAATATTGCCGGCATAGGCGTAGCAGATTTTAAGACAGGCGTTGACACCCTCGCGGAACGTGGGGTTGCCGATAACCTTAATCTCCTTGTCCCAGCCAGGCGGGGCCTGCGTAGGGCTAGCAACACCTAAGCTGATCATGACAATAAGAGAGGCGGCGAGGATGCTGATGGTGGAGGGAATTCCGCTCTGAGACACAAACTTGACGGTGCGAGGAAGACATAGCACCCAACAGGCAATGACAGCAATGGTGATGAAGGCCACAGTACAGAAAGCATGGTTGCTGAGAGTGTTGAAGGAAACCGAGAGGGTCACGCTCGCCGAGGCGCAGGTCATCATCACCTTGATCATCAGCCCGATTCCGGCGATGATCTCAAGGGGTCGGCCACCAACGATACCGCACATTTCCACGACGTTCACGACATGAGGGTAACGACGATAGAATTGCAGGAGTTGATACGCCGTATATGCAGAAAATGAACCGAGACCGATGATAGCAATGACGCCGGGAACGACGCCGAGGACCTTGAGACAAGCCGGGAGAGAGAGGATACCGAGGCCAACTTGGTTAGTAACCAGGACGAAAACCGTGTCCCATTTACCGAGAGTGCGGTAGTTCTTGCCGCCTTGACTGAAGATGTTCTCGGCGGGCGCGACCTCTTCGATCTTGGTGCCTTCTTGTTCGACGTCGTCGGCGGCGTTGGTGATCTGGTCGCCTCGAAGCGGCTTCGGGGTGTTGTCTAGGCTAGTGGGTTGGCGCTGCTCAACGGGGACGGATTCGTTGTTGATTCCAACACCCTCTTCGGCCGCCTTGCTTATATTAGCCTCCACACTCATTATTGTGCTAGAGTTGTTGTAGTTGGGAAATTGTTGGTCGAGGTTGGAGTTGATATTGCCGGTGCTGGCTAGGTAGGAACAGATCAGTGGTTGGAATTTCTGCACAATGTGATAGCCGGTAGAATAGAAAAGAGAGTTGACAGAAAATAAAAGATGAGAGAAGCTTGACACTATTTAAAGAGAACCTTGGCAAACCTTCTCCAGCGGATCCTGGCCATCAATGTGGTTTGGAAGATGGAGTCGCCCACAAAGGTCGCTCCCCGTCTCCGCAGCAAACACTAATTATGCCATTCTCCCTTCAGCCAGCCCAACAAAACCGCCCTATCTTCTACACTACTGCGCGAAATCCGCCGACCAAAATGCCCTCAGAGGCTCAGATACAACCCGCAACTCGACACCCGAGTTCACTCTTGCCCCATTGCGGAGCCCCGTCATGGAGCCCCACGAGACACGGCGCTTGGCGGATAGTCCGTCCGGGGTGATGATCCCAGACAGACGCTGTCACGTAACAGTTAGCAAATCGATAGCTTTCCATAACATAAATATCAAGTCATATAACCGGGGCCGTGGATTCATTCCTCTCCGTGCGCCGCTTCTATAGAGCTTTGCTTTATACTCATTCTATACTCATCTGACGTGCCCTGGCAAAGATAGTGATCTGTAATTAAATGTCTTGCTTTAATATCCAACCACCCCGGTGCTGAGTCGTTAATTCCAAAGCTCAACCAGATCTCATCGTCTAAAAAGCCGTGATTCCTATTGTAAATAATACTAGTCTGGTTCATAAAATACACCATACTTCCAGTCCATATATACCTGCCGTCCGCCTCGCCATGATATATAAGCTTCTTGCTCACACTCATCATTTTGTAGGGCGGCGTGGCAGCATAGACGACTATGCGGCGGTCATACCAGGTATAGGGATAGGTCGGGGTATCGTAGCGGCGGTGCACCATGCCCAGCATTACTGTATTACCGCCGTGAGGCTCACATTCCCCACGATCGCAGAGCGTTAAGACGAGCATCGGTGCTGATTGGTGTACGTTCTTATTCGTCATGATGATATCATGCACGCATGTCTTCTCTGTGCTGTGCCAGGTCTCTTCAGACTCAACCCAGGGGGGGTATGGTGCCTCGACAGCCGACTCTGATTCCACACTAATGTCCTCCACTGGCGCACTGCTAGTTGTCCACCGAAACACTTGGGCGGGCTCTACCATAAAAGAGAGCTCATCATTGTCTTTGCTGAAAGGTGACTGGAAGGGCGCCCAGTTCTTATCGCGCTGATACCGAGGGTCTGCCTCATGCCCTGCTGGGGCCTGGCGACGTAATCCTGTCGGCTGCTCGAATTGGATGAGTGGCATCTGCCGCGTCTGGTCGCCTATCGCTTTTGCCAGCTCCGGCACAGCAGCACGCGCGTCTATCAAAAACATGCCTTGGCAGAGGTTTTCGTCATTGACCTGCATGGTAAATATGAGCAGAGGCGCACCCTTATGTGTCCAGAATAGCTTCATATCCTCAGGTTCGATGTACTTGTCCATGTCAGGCTGGTGCTTGCAGTGATGTTCTGGCCCGACAGAGTCTTGGACCAGCAGCCTAAACCATTTGCCCGCCGTGAGCACTGGCCGCTGAGCTTCGTTGTAAGTGAGGTTGGCGAACATCGCAACTTGGCGTGAGAGCTCGTATTTGATGCCGTTAATTTCCTTGTCGACATGAGGCACCCTTGCTATCACCAGGAACTCGTGCCTGCTTCCACGTGGCAGCTCGAGAAGCGTCGGGTTCAAGATTTTGAGCCCCGTCTTCTCGACATTGATTGCATTGTAGAAGCCCATAGTATCTCGTATACTCGTGAGAATTCGATAATCATCGCTCTTCTTGCCTATAGCGTTGTTTTTGGAATGAATCGAGACTTGTTTGACGGTCAAAGGGGGCTTCCGTACGTCAATAAGGTGACCAGTAATGCTAGTTGGAGAGGCGACAAAGATGAGAGAGATGATGGTAGTAATCGCAGCCACGGCTACTAAGCGCATTCGCCGGGAGCCCATAGTGCTGGTAGGTATGAACTTCATAAATCAAGGAGGACAATGATCAACTGGTAGTCGTAACCGGATCGGGAGGTAAAGATTTAATACATACTAGTTTGCAAACCACCAAGTTAACCTGTTTCTCCTTAACATCATATGAGCGTTTTCGTTAGCCTGATACAGCACTCGATTGACTCGGCGGGCGCAATTACCCGAGGTATAAAGAGAGGGTAACTATTTAATAGCCCCCGGGTGTCCGCTATTGGATTATTCATATCACTGACTAGTAGATGCGGTGGATTCTATCGGCTAATAAATAAGTATTTCGACAACAAGGCTCTCACGGCATCTACTATAGGACATCCGGGCAGATAGATTGTTTGGTCTTTTTGAAGTTTACAGGCTAGTTACGCTAAGCTCAGGTTAGGCTTTCATAGTACACCCAGTACATCCTATCTTTGCTTGTCACGGCATGACGTACTGTCAAACGGAATGCCCCGGCCGGGTAGATCCCTCGGGCCACAATACGGTCTCGGGTGGCAACTCGAAAATGCCTCGCTCGACAGGGTGATCAGATAGAACACACACCACACATGTGACGGTGTCCAGCATAACACCCGTAAGGAGTGAACACAAATTTATGGATTTTTTTTGCGGGCACATTAGAGCCCATATATATTGTAGGTAAGCTATTTCTGAGGCTTTACAGGTGCTATACGATCTGTCATCGGGGCTCATTGTGGTGCACATCGATTAGTGCTGCGGACGAATTAAGTGATTGGAATTTATAAGGCCTGATGAGTATGTCGACTGCCATAGCGGACAAGATGGGCCGAGAAAAAGGAAATCCGTAAAACCTAGAGTTTAGAACTATATTACAGCTGTAACAAAAAATACGGTCATCGGGGGGGATCAGGAAAGCTCGCTGCGCAATGTAGGTTATGCATAGCTTGAGGATTGATGTGCAAATTTAATTTGAGCTAAGCGTAAGAGACAATGGCCAAGACTATATTGTTCGAGGTGGTATGCGATTTTTGGTTCAGCAAAGTGCTCCAGAAGGTGACAGTTATGGGGATCTTGAGAAGCTGATCTAGATCAACCATGTCAGGGGCCAATCAACAACCCATTGTCGCAGTCCATTGTTACGCCAACATTTCACCGTAAGATAATTCTTTAGTTTTGGGAATCCAATCGTTTTTTTTTCTTACCTGGAGCTACAGTTGACCTAAAGCTGCAAATGCCGGCTGACGACATGACCCCTTGACATTTTTGCCCATGCATGCAGTAAATCTTTGCGAAATCCTTCGAACGACGTCCTCTTACGGACATAAGTTTCAATCATTGCGGAATGTTTCTGAATCCCGTCCTTGTAAGCATCTTCAACACTGGTGGCAATGCTTTCTGCGTCTGAACCAACACGGCATTTTGGTGGAAGAAAAGCGAGAGCCCCTATGTTGGGTGTCTCGATTATGAATGTAGTCACGCCACATGCTGCAGCTTCGAGTGGGGTTATACCTAATGTTTCATATCTCGAAGGACATATAAAGATGCCCTTCAAGCGAACCAAGGCGAATAAAGTATATAGATGGTCTTTAGGAAAGCGTGGGAGGATGAGAAAGTTGTTTCGTTTGTCTGCTGGCACAGAAGCCAACAATGCTTGGCGACGAGTGGAATCGCTTTCAGGGTCCCCAATCACCAAAAGCCTGGCAGGTCGACCTCGGGCAATGAGGACAAGGCATGTTTCAACGAGAAGATCGACATTCTTGAAATAGTCAAGTCGTGCAACTGCTGTGAAGAGGAGGATTTGCGAGCTTTCAACGAACTCCTTTATTTGTTGAGATAGAACCACGCGTTCTCGGCACCTCGGCACCCCAACTGGTGGTCGTAATACTTGGAATCGAGAGGGGTCTAGCCCTTCATGTTCGAGTATTTGTTGCTGAAACCTCGAGTGGGCTAGAACCGTTCCACGCTTATCCATAAGGAGACGCCGATGGCCTTCTCTCTGTTGACGAAGGAGGACCGCGACCTTTTCAGGATCACTACCGAATGCGAGTTGAGCAGCTTCGAACGAAAATTGCCCGACAAAATGCGAGACGAGAGGACCATGATGGGTAACACAGAACTTGAAGTCCGCAGGATGGTACGGAAGGAGGGTGTCGGTCTGGTAGTATACGATAGGAGCTGACATTTGACTCGTGTGATTCAAGCTCAAATCGAAGGCTCCCTTCAATGCTGAGACGATCATGAGGTGGCTCATCCGGAAGTGAAAGTGAATTGTAACCACCGGAATACCATTCCAGCGACCTTCAGCGTGGTAGTATGCCGTGATCAAGGTTTCATCTCGGGAGTAAAGAACAATCCCCAAGAGAATTTTGGGTTCGGAAAGAACTTTTAACACAGAAAATGTGAAAGAACTTGAGCCGACTTGTGCTGCGCTGCGCTCGACTGCCGGAAAATATTTCCGATTAAGCACCACAATGCCTAAGGCCAAAGTTGACTCCATCAGTATAATTGGCTGCTGCTCTGGTGGACGCCGAATTGGATGCGCTTAACTTAACACTATGTTCATTGTAGTGGAGGAAGTCTTGTTGTGCTAAATATATGATATCTATACGTACTTTCTGCTGAAAATGACCCGACGCCTGTTGTTAGCCCCTGCGTAATGTACCGACCAACCATATCCCAACTAATCTTCTATGCGTTTTTCGAACACCACCGTCCATTCCCCCAATTCTTTCTCCGTATTAGCATTGAGAAATATGTCCTTAAAACAGAGTTATTGAGATTAGACTGTGAAAGAAGGAAGCTTATTCACTATGACAATCTGTTATGTTTCTTCCGATTTCGTAAATGATATACGGACGTCAGTGCAATCTATGATCGCATAGTTATAGTTTTGGTTTTTATGCTTTTCTAATGGTGACACAGACGGTAATTGAAGGCAATCCTCTAGCTACCTTGATGTAAAAATATAAATGCTTAACTAGCAATAAATTCGTTAACCCTCCCACCCCATCTTCTACTTATGCGCTTTGCATTTATTATCTTTCACACCCACGGATCGCGCTGGATTCGCATAATATTCGAGAAATTACTCCCGATTCGATTTTAGCATGATAATAATAAGGGTTTTAGCATGATTTAGAATACTGGGGTATACATCTGTGGGCTAAACGAGACCTGCCTCTTCCTCCCCCCCCCAGTCTCGGGTCTTTGTCCTTCTAAGTGCAAATCTCACAGCATACATACGATTACTTGCCTTATGGTTCTACCTATCTCACAGGAGTATTACGTCTCTACTCAGTTGGCGCAAGGCTCATCGGCACATTAACACCGATGAGCTGAGGGCCGACCCGCCGATCAGACCGGCCGAATCCACCGTCCAACTCGTGGGCACCTCCCCGGGGCTGTTGGTCCTTACTACACCGACGCAAGAATCACCCGTTCTGTTTAGCAGAAATTCAAACGTTGTACTTTTGGGCCGTGCCCCAAAACTGATACCGATCCGTTACGAATGAAGAAAATTAAATTAACCGGAAGCTCGGCACGAGCTTCGCCGGTGCTTTTCCATGCATCACCCTAGACATATTTCTTCCTTTACGTTTCTTGTGGAATCCATATATTCTATCACCTATTTGTATTCTTACTCAGTATCTGTAGAATCAACAAGCTCATTCCTTCGAGAACACTGCTATCTCCTTTGAACCTTTTTCTGTCTATCAAGAAAGAACAACCAGAAAGATGAACGATTATCATCTACGCTTTGGAATAGGCATTATCAACATGTCAGGATTGTTCCTTCTATCTTTCATACCATGGCCACGTCCACCCCCGCTCTTTACTGGCTTATCGGCGCTTGTTTTGGAAATGATTTCCATTTTTTATAAAATCGAGTACGCAAATATGGTCTGGCGATGGATCAAGTACAAACCCACGAAATCTGCTACCAAGGACAACGAGTTGCCCCTCATTAGCGTGGTCATACCAGTCTATAACGAATCCGATTTTATTTACAACTCCATCAAATCTATTGTGCTCTCGAACTACCCGAAAGACAAGATTGAGCTCATTCTCATTGACGACGGCTCTACAGATGATACATGGGAGCATGTGAACCAAGCTGTACAAGCAATTCCTTTGTGTGGGATATCATATCGGCTTCTACAGCATCCATCCAACTTGGGCAAAAGGCAAGCCATTCAATCAGGCTTCACTACAGCACTCGGCAGTATCATTGCAACTCTCGACTCAGACAGCGTTCTAGAGAAGGACTCACTTCGCAATATCGTGAGCCCCTTGATGCAGGACCCTGCGATCGGTGCAGTGGCAGGACATCTGGCTGCCTTGAACGTCTCAAGCTCCAACACTTTCTCAACAAAAGGCCTCCTGCCGCGGCTTCTCGATATCCTCTACGAGCATATCGGTAATTTACCGCGCTCTGCACTGTCAGCTGCAGGTTTTGTCACCATTCTTCCCGGCGCTTTCTCAGCTTTTCGAGTAAATGCTGTCCGGGACCACGTTGACAACCTATGCACAAGCACCTTTCTTGGTTCGCCACTGAAACACGGCGAAGACATGGAGCTAGCATACCATATCCTCAGAGATGGCTGGAAGACGGTTTACCAGAGCAACGCCGTTGTTCACACAACGGCCCCTGAAACGCTGCAAAAGGCATTCCTGATGTTTTCCCGCTGGGAGCGCACTATGTATACATTTCTCTGCATGGGGTATCCTGCTTTGACGGCTCAGGAAGCCCTGAAGCTATTATGGCTTGTATTTCGACCGCGACGCCCACAATCTTTCTCATACATTCTGGACAAAGAAAAGCAGGAAGACGAATCCGTTATTACACAAAACAGAGTTGGAAGCATATATCCATTTTTGAACGTCAGTGGTATCTGGCTGAGAGGTCCTATGATGATCTTGATCACTCTCACTTTGACCAGAAATTTTATCTTCTATCCCACACATGCACTTTGGATCTTATTGGAAATTTCAATTCTCACAGTTTGGAGGAGCTTGTTGTTAATCGCGGATGCTGTCCAAGAGGAGGTGACAAGTGATCTTACTAATGTTGGTGGGTTACAAATCTATCATAGGAGAAGTAGATTGCTATGGCGACTGATTGATTCATGGCTTGCTGGGATGCTTCAAATGGTGGTTTTAAGTTGGACTTCTATTTTGGGTCTCCTGACTTTGAAAAGCCAGGGTTGGTGGACTAGGTAGGAGACTTTCTTTCTTACACTATATACTGTCGCCCTTATACACTCATTGAAATGATGGCAATTCAGGACTACACGCAGATGCTGTAGAGCCACCCAATGGAGAAGCGCCGGTGGCCACTTCTCCTCTCTTGTTGTGCTTGAAATGGCATAGTATTCATCAACGACGGTCCGGTCGAGCTGGGCTTGGAACTGGAACGTGTCGAGGTAAGGTTGATTTTTTTTTTAAATCCTGCCCTCAAAATCACAAATTGGATGTTAGCATGGCCGACTATCTGATCATATCGCTACTGAGCCGTCTTGATTCTCATATCGCTGGTACGGTCATGTAGATTTCCCCGTAGACATGAGGGGTACCACGATAACGGTTACACCACCCGGACAACTGACAGCTAGCAGCTGAAATAGCAGACTCTTGCCACCGGTAGTACGCATGATAGCAACGACCGGTCTCTTATTATACATAATTACCTCCATGGTCAGATGTTGTCCATCCCGCCCAGACCCTCATAATCAGACGCTTCGTCGTCCCTACCGTCGTTGCTGACCTTGCTATAGAGGACCCAACTAGCAATGAATGCATCCCGAGTGAACCCACGGCCGATTGCTGTAAAAATGTGTCTCTTCGTTTCTCAGAGCTCATCTTGGTAAACAACAATCGCTCCGAATCCTGATTATCTGTGGCAGAGTCCACTCTACAATTTCCACTGTCAGGCAGCTAATCAAAGTCGGAACGGCACGTCACGAGCCCCATCTTTGATTGTGAGTCACCACGGGGTATATCTTTGCACCGATAATTAATTCACCGATAGATATTTCGGGTCTTTAAAGGGTTTATTGCGGGCCAATTATACTAAGCTCCGTGGTTCTCTGACAGGCTACCCCAGTACGCCCGGACTCTGCCACTTCGTCCGTGCAGCCAGGGCTAATCAGCTTAGGCAGCTCGCTACGCAGCGGTCTCGGGTGATTGGCTCACTATGTGCCGCCATTCAGATGCTTCATCTCCATCAGAATGACTACCAAAAGAATGGTGAGATGAGAAAACCCTCAATAAAATATCTTCCTATATTACTCTCTAGTACTACGTCTTACAGATCTCACTCACAAATCATCTCTGATAACTGCGTACCTCGTCCTAAGCCGGTGACCCTCGAAAGAAGCCCACTTCTTTAAGATTTTCAGTTTATTTCTATGTACTTGAATACTTTCAAGTTGAAGTGCGACGGATATTCTAGGAACATGGTTCCGACATTGGCTCCCAGATCTCCCGAGGGTTTTCGCCACTCCCTACTACACACCCGCGGTCGACTTTTGGTTCGACTAGGGCCAAGAATAGGCTTATGTGTTACGACTTTTACGCTGATCCTCGTGTGGCTCGGTGCAGGCTTGCCAAGTAACGTCACACAATACAATGTCGCTAAATATCCTTCAACATCGCTTCCAAGTTCCGTAGCCACAAATCAAGGCCGATTCCCACGCAAGATATGGCAGATTTGGAAGCACGACCCGCCCTCCTTTGCGCAACAAGAACTAGAGCGCGTGCGAACATGGACCGAAAAGAACCCTGAATGGAGATGGGAGGTTTTGACTCATGCCAATGAGCTGGGATATGTCGAACACCACTTTGGGCCCCACGGGTTCAACAGACCAGATATCGTCGACTTTTTCCGGACTGTTCAGATCAGAATCATCAAAGCCGATCTACTGCGTTATCTCGTTATGTACGTTGAAGGAGGATTGTATGCCGACATAGACGTGGAGGCTCTGAAGTCGATACCTGAGTTCATCCCAAAGGCTCTCGACGAAGCAGAAATCGATATGGTTATCGGGATCGAGAGTGACGAGCCCAAATTCAAGGACCACCCAATCCTTGGAACTGTCGCATGCAACTTTTGCCAGTGGACTTTTATGTGCAAGCCACAACTACCTTTTCTGGTTAGGATGGTTGAGGCGGCCGTTGCCAGGCTTCACAGCCTCGCTAAACAGCAGGGTGTTCCAGTTTCCGAGGTAAACGTAGACTTTGATCAAGTCATAGGATGCTCTGGCCCTGGGGTATTCACGGATGTTATCTTGCAGTACATGAATGAGAAGAGGACTCAAGGGCCGCCCATCACGTGGGACAATTTTCATCATATTGATGAAGCAATACTAGTCAGCCGTGTGCTGGTACTACCAGTTCAGGCATTTGCGGCGGCGCAAACCCATTCGAGGTCAGGCAAAACTCATGAGGTGCCCGCGGCGCTTGTGAAACATCACTATGGTGTATCAAACTGGACGTCTCGACATTCACGATATAAGCATCCTGTGTATGGCGAAGTGGAGGGATGTCTGTTTGATGAAGCCTGCGTGAATCGATGGGACAAAAACGTCGAGGCATATAAGGACTCACAGGGCAAAGAGAAGTTCAATTAATGTATTTTGGAAGAAGAAAAAGGGATGTATAGGAAAGACGATGAAGAAATGGTCCATAGTAGGTCCTAAACTAAAGGAACAGCCTTCGGATTAGCAGATGATTTATTTGGGCCAATGAGTGACTGATATTACTGATATTTTTTGTAGCCCAGGTTTGAAACTACCGTTACCATCACCACCACTCTTTTGCTGACTCATCGTCGTCATCAGACATTGCTTTCCTTCTCTTCTATCTCAATGGAGTACTGTCAGAATTTTGTGAGACCCATCACACAGCCGTAGCAGTAGTGCAAGAGCAGGTAGATGATATATTGTTGGGATGGAAATCGAATATTGACATTTCTGATATTCGAGACGATTTGACGTGTCGAAAAGCGGGCTGGTCGTTCAACGATGAAACCGAGAACAATGTGACGGATATATGGAAGACGCTGCTCCATAAGTTACAGACATCGTCGTTTCGTGGCAAACCATTTACTAAATCCGGGCATTGGCAAGCAGGGACATGCCACGAATACCAACACCGGCATCGATTCCAACAAGCCCGCTTTTACAACAATTCATTTCTGAGCCAGTCTGCCCGGCCAGGGCACGGAGGTAACCAGTATTCAATGCCTCAACTAGAAGCTGGCCATACACAACGTTTTTCCTATGATGGACAAATGATCGTTGTTATCAGCTATAACAAGGCCCGGGTATTCAGTCATTATGCTTTCTATATTGTTTGCAATGTTCCTCTCGATCTGAGCCTTAGCCTCTTGCAGTATCTCGCTCTCATTCGACTGGTCTGGGAACTTTTAGTCAAGAAGATGCACATAGTACGTCACGACAGCAACAAGTTTTTTTCTTAGACCCCAGTCGCAGAAGGAAGCATCTATTATGCGAGTAAGTTTCGAGTATATTAACAAGGAGGACCCGAGACCTGATCACGCCATGTGCTTTACGCTGTATAGGTAAGCTGCTTTAGCTATTGCGAAAAGGTACCTGGCAAAAGTAGTCGAAAGAACTAATTTATACTACCCCTCTAGCGCAACTGATCCAATGCGCATGTTTGCGGCGGGCGCTGGCCATCATCCTCGCATGCTTCTGGCCATGTATACTATCGACCGAGCGCTCCCGGAAAGGCTCCAGCCGGAGCTCCTAGAGATGTATCGTCAGTAATCTAAAGTTTGGCAGGAATGGAGCCGACAGTATTATGAAGAATGTCTCACTCATTCGCAGGAAGAATCCCCTAGTGCAAACCCTGTTGTGGTTCAAATGAGGTACAAGAACAGAGGGTGGGCAGAACCTGACGACTAAGACCAAGCGTCAAAAGGAAATAATGGTTAAACAATACCGGCTCCTGTTATAACGATAATGGAACAGATTATGCTGATGGGTTTCTATACGATGCCCAGTATCAGATTCTTATTTGCATTGCATGCGAATCAATAATTAGTTAACCTTATCAACATAACTATCATAGCACCTTACTGTGTTTTCTGCTGTATGTCACGTACTGCGATGCTTTGATCTATCTGATGATATTGAATAAGGCAAAAAGAAACTATAAATAACTATGTCAGCCAAGTGTCAAGGCCTTTACATCCTCTTGTTGGATATAGGCAGTTAGCTGACTCGTAAAACGTTCAGCCCATGTGTCAACATATCGTGTCCATAATACAGCAGATCCATATACGACATATAGCCAAACAGGTAGGCAAAGCAGTAGCCTTGAATGACCCGGGTATGTCAGCGTTTGGGAAATCCGCTCTCCCTCCTCGGTCTGTATGTCAGACGGCAGACCCAGCCCATATACCATCCAGCATAGTAACCATCTCAGAAGCGTACCATGGAGTAGGTACACTGCGAAAGACTGCCTTCCAAGCCAGAGCAGGATAGGATGTGATAATAAGCTTTTATACCCAGGCATTAGCGCTCCGCCGAGGGTTACAAGGTCAAACCCGATGCTAGAGGCAAATTTAGGAAATTCAGATTCCTTAGGCAGAATCATTGAGAGAATCTGATGTTGCCAGTGTGACCAAGTAGCCCTTTCAGTTTGGCCTTCGGGGTATGACGCGATATACAGGCCAATTATCACCAAGAAGGAGGCGAGGATTAGGAGCAGTCGAGACTCAGCCCGTGAGACGCGTAGAAATAGTCGGGAGTTATGCAAATCGTTCATGAGGACTCCCCACCAGAATTGCATGAAGTATGCTGTAGACATGTTAGCTGTAGCTGTAGCTTAGGGGAATACCACCTACGTTCCGCACAATACCAATAGTAACCCCAGACAACTAAGGCTGCACTCATTCTGAACTGGCTCTGGACCTTAGCTGTCGCACTGACAAAGAGCAGCACAAAGACTCCGCCTTTCAAAAGCACGAAGAGGGTCCCCTGGTGTACATCGTATTCATTGTCAGATCCCGTCCAAGTATTGAGAATATTGATGAAAAGGTTCCTAATCGCGGGGAAAATCGGCAGTTTCTCTTGGACGGTCTGAGATAGATAATAACTATCGGTCTGCTTTGCGACCTGGTAGAGGCCTAGCTGCGTCACAGTCCATGAAATAGTTGTTGCGATGATACTAGGGTATGCCAGGCGTGGGAGTCGTCGAAGCGCGGATTTCGAGATAGAAGCCCATCCTCCTTCATAGTTACCCTGCCGAAACAGTCCCAGGGGCTTCAATGCACACACATAGCCAGTCGCATAGATGAAAATAATAACTCCCAGCCGTCCCTGGATTAAGATTCGGAGGAAAGGAAGTTGCAGTAGGCGTGGCCTCAATCCTTCGCCAGATGCCGGCGAATAGAGATCGTAGTCAAAGGCGCGTGAGAGATGGGCTATCCACACTAGAGTAGACGCAATGCCACGGAGTCCCTGGATAGAAGTTAGCTGGCAATCGTAAAATAGAGCTTGCTTAGCAAGCGAAGCTGCTCCATAAGCTGTCATTAACCACAAGAGGATTATAATAACCCATTGGTTTCCCATGTTAATTGGTAATTGATATTCAGGCCTAAACCGGTTTCGTGCTTGGAGAGCTGAGTTACTCTTGTTTTACGACTTCACATACCTCAATCCATTGGAGATTCCCCTCTTTCTTAACAGTCATAATGAACCAAGGTCTGAAATGGATGGTAATTATAAAATGTGTCGCTGCTGCGGCTGAAGACGAGAAATGAGATCGATAACTTTAGTTAATATGATGTCCTAAAATGCAGTTATATTTCATTAATTAGCCACCGTTTTCTCCTGGCTGTCGCTACACAAATGCATCCCACAATTGTCCCGATATGAGTTTTATTAAGTGCAAATGGTACAATAGCCGAGGTAGCCGTCAAATTACCCGACTTATCTAAATATCGACCGCTTATATTAAATAACCCGACCGGTTCCAAAGCACTTTGATTAAATACCCCGAAGGCTCAAATCGTTAGTCGCCGGTTCATTTGACGGGTAATAGTCTACGTCGGTGTTGCGAAAACATGTAGCTCCTCGGTATAATTCACCTTAGTTGAGATCAACGTTTTACCATGCTTATTAACCCCCTGAAAAGCTAAAACAAATTCTGCCTGCATTGAGAGCCAAGATCCCCACAGGCTCGGCCTCTTACGACGAGGTTAATCTCTTCTGCCTAGAATGTTACTTACCTGCAGAAGCCCCATGGACGGAGCTAGCTCCCTGCAAACGCCGCGCGGCAACTTATGCTCTGCACAACACAGCCCGCCTCGGGCAGAAAATGCCAAGGCCTATCCGTTCGCCACTAAAGCGCGATGGGATGCGCCACTCGGTAGGTTCTATGCGGTTGAAACGGCACAGGCTGTAAACAAGTTTTGTAATCAGAGCAAAGACGTCAGGGCATGGGCAAAGCTTCGTCGTCGGCTTATTCTGCACCTAAGTCGCAAGGCTCTAGATTCCGCCGCACTGTCGGAATTAATAGCTTTCGACATTGGCTCCGGGTTTCAAGCATGTCTGCCAATTTCCAACATCCTCCCTTCCCAGGGCATTTAGGAAAATATGCTTTTGCCTTTGAATAGTTGATTCTTTACAATGTATAGCAATAAACAGACAGAAAGAAGACAAGGTTGATTTCCAGTGTCTCTAACAAAACTAGTTCATACTTGTGACGCAGATTTCTATCTAGACCGAAGTCGGAAATTTAGCCTATGCTCCACTGGTTGACTGATCTGTCGGCTAAAATATAATCTTGGGTCTCTATTATTAATCCTAATTCCCTGAAATATGCCGAGAGATAGTCGTCAGGGATAAAGTAAGTCAACATAAGTTATCCACTCGCAGACACTACAGCGCTCTCCAACCCTTGTAACATACTACCTAGGACTAGTACTTAAATCTGTTTACATGGAATATGATTGTCCTCTTTTCAAAATTAAAATTGTATTCATTGGCCCAGATAGGAGCTTAAATTGTTCTGATATCTTTACTGCCCTGATTGTTCTACCTACTCAATTTAATTCGTGGTAAAATTTTCAAGACATGTCTGTTCCACAGATGATTTACAAAGGCATCCCTCTCATATTTGGGATGCTTTTTCTTATTGCATAGTAAGACACTTGAAAGAATGAACTACACTGTGTCTGATCCTCCTAAGCTTACAGAACAACTCACTTCGAGGCTGCATCTCAGAAAAGCCTCTAATGATGCATAGTAAGCTCAACTTTATATACCTGGAAAACAGCGAAAGTTCTCTACTCACATCAACAGGACTCTGTGTCACGCCACGTACCGTCGCCCTCACATATGATGACAATCCAAATGAGGAAATACATGACTTATTAGCGATTTTGAAACGCTATAATGCAACTGCAACATTCTTCCCCAATGCTCCTTACCACTTTGATATGTGGAAGCTCGACAAATACATCTATGATGCTTACGCAGCTGGGCACCAGATTGGACTGCACACGTTAGTTCATATAATAAATTACATTTATTGTTTAACTAATTCATTCTATAGATGGGATCATGTTCACATGGACGAAGTTGGGCCGGATAAAGCCTTAGAAAATCTTGTATGCTGCTGATATTCTTTTATTTTACTTTGGGCATATGTTAACAAATCATAGGAAAAGATGAATGCATGGCTACAGGAGGCAATCGGTGTACGATCAAGCTTTGTCCGACCGCCGTATGGTCAATGCGAAGAGGAATGTAGGAAATCCCTGGTACACAATGGTTACACTATTGTCGGGTGGGCTTTGAACCCATTGGACTGGATTTTCGCAACAGACCAGAAAGTTCAATCTAGCATTGAGATCATTAACTCTTGGAAAGGTAATGAGGTTGGGATCGACGAGGATAGTTACGCGGGACCGATAGTGTTGATGCATGGCCGGCTTCATACCAGTATCACGGTCATAACACCCGCCTTATTGGAATTCTTTACGTCTAAGAATTTTAGATTCGTATCTGTTGCGGAATGTTTAGGTTTCACTAGGGAACAATGGTACAATATAGCCTAGGTAGTGTGACATTGGTTTTATATATTGGCCAGAAAATCCTTGTTGGTGGAGGTTGGAATAAAACATTGGTGTTACAGACAGATGTATGAAAGAGAGAAATATCTACTCTACTCTTATACTACTAATTAACGTATACTACCTCGCTGCTTATACTGACATGCACTTCTCTCTCTGGTCATCAGTGACATCTTAATCTACGGCATAATATGCGCACAGACTATTCCAGTGCTTACTTCTCACCACACAGTTAGAGATATTTGCTAATATTGTACCTCAATCAAAAAGTAAGATCGAGAGGTAGATCGGATAGCGATGCCACCCATCACAGAACAAGAAGTGGAAAGAGCCATACAAGAAGCCTCGCCATTCAGAGCTCCCGGCCCCGACGGCATCTTGAATAAAGCACTGTAACTAGCAGCGTCGTAGATTAAGCCTCACTTCGCGGCGATCTTCAATCAAAGTCTTGAGATCGGTTACTGCCCTCAACACTTCAGAGAATCGACAACGGTCGTGCTGAGGAAACAAGGAAGGACAACTACACCGTCCCCGGTCCTACCTTCTCCAAGATATAACACGGCGAATACAAGAACTAAAAATTCAAGGCGTGGCCGTTGAGATTCGATGGATTCTAGCCCACATGGGGATACACAGCAACGAAGTGGCCGACCGGGCGGCCAAAGAAGCCACGGGATGGAGACAGAGAGGGCCACCAGGACCAAGGGCACAGCAACCGTCGAACATTGCACTCATTGAGAACCACGTTGAAAATGTGGTCGCGCAGAGTTGTCAACGACAGATGGAAAACACAGTGGCAACAGGAAATCAGGGGCCAGGCAATCTTCAGGTACACGCCGGAGCCAACACCAAAAGTACAACAGCCACACAAGTACTTCAGCAAAAGGCACAGCGCCATTCTAAATCCAAATCCGGACAGAGAAGATTGTGATGAACGACTTTCTCTCCAACCGAAGAGTGCTAGAAATCATAGGCCCAAGATGCGACTGTAGGAGCACAAATCTATGTACACTAGTATCGAACCGCGATTTACAGAAGATGACAGGCCGATGTAAAGAGGTTTGGAAGGAAAAGCGGGAAATTTGGAGATGGCTAGCCAAACGCCAAATGGCGTGGCTGGCTCTGGTATTTGAAGAACTCCCACCGCGGGATCTCCCAGGCCTCAAAACACCCATCATGGAAGAATTCTCCATCCACGAATGTGTTTCATCTCTAGAGCCTCACGGCAGCCAAAGCCCTTGGGTCACACCTGTAGAGTATGGACACTGTAGAGAATGACGTGTCGGACCACGTTCGGGCAATTTATCGACAACCGGAGACGCTAGAGTGTGCCAAATGGTTGAGTTTCTACGGTATAACCTTACCCGAGAAGATAGTGTTGGCGAACTGCCCAAACCAAAATCGGGATTGCCAGCAATGATATTTCCGACAGGGCCAGTAAGTTTAGGGCATCACGATCAAAATATGCCGTCAAAAGCTTGTCGGTCCCAACCACATCGAGTTAATCCCCGCGTCTCTGCCGTTGCTCCTCGGCTCTTTTTGCCCGAGCATCGGAAAGTTCTTGCGTGCCCAGCTCACATCGTTCACCGCCAACGATTGAAGGCATACCCAGGACATCGATCCTAGCCGAGGGAAGAGTCGGTAGTCGTCGCATCCGCAGCTCGGGCAGCAGGCGCCGGTCGGGAAGATAGCAGTTTAGCCTTGAGAAAAGGCTCACGGCGTCTGGTCTTGGGTGTCGGGAGAACGCGGGTTGGCGGTGTGCTCTGCCGAGCTCCTTCGGTGCGCCATTGCTGGAATTCCTCGTCCTTCTTCCGAGCTGCATACTCCTCGTCGGTCAAACCAAAAATCTTGATCATCTCTCCAACCTGTTCGACTTCCTCGCGAAACATATTGGAAAGCGGGCGTTTGACTGATCGGTCGGTATTGACACTCAGGCCGCGGAAGATCTCAGGGAGAATAGAAGTGAGCTGTCCCCGATGAATGTACTTGCAGTCCCTGACTCCCAACTCGTCTAGGATGACCGTGCCGAGAAACTCACAGACCCTCCCCGTCCCAGTGAATCAACCCTTGACTATCTTCTTTTACCATTGTTGACCGGCACCCTAGCAGCCCAAGCCAACATCCTTCATCATGCCTCCTCAGCAAGTCCAGCTCCAGGAACTCGCGCCGTTCAAGCATGACCAATCTTTCCGATATCAGGCCCATCGCCGAGTGTTGTCTCGAGGAGAAACACCTCTTCACTGGCTGAGGTCGGGATTTGAAGGATCGGGGTGATTTCCGAATCACCGAGGATTGTTTGAAGGGATGGCACCACCTAACTGCAAGTCCGACTCGTTCATCTATCTCCCCACCCCCAACTTCGTCTTCGAGAGCTAATCTAATGATGCTGTAGGTTCGCAACCATCTTGACGTGCGGATGTGTTCCCGTCTTGCCCTTGATCGTCTGGGGTCGCCCATGTACATCGAACTTGCTTTCAAAGGCCATGATGTCTCTACCTGCAAAAGACCTGCCGTCGAGAAGGGCAAGATTCATGAGGATCTTCTCAATAGCTCCACTTGTCCTCGCATTACCTGCGAGTGGCCATCGGTCGAGGGAGATAGGCGGAAACAGCGCGAGGACGCTGACCGCTACCTGCAATGTTCCAGATCACCCCTGCCTGCCGCGGGGTCCAATGGGGTCACAAGTGCCTGGAAAGAGAAAGGATCAGCTTGGAATGAGTGTGGGATGGTACAAGATGGAAGTCCCGCTAAATTCATGCAGTAGATGCATCCCTGGAAGTCTGATTCCAATTCCAACCGGTCCTCCCGATTACACCCTAAAGCTTTTACCCGCCCGCGACACACGGAGCTGGCACGAGTCATGACAAATGATAATCTCACCAGATTTCATGTCAAGGTGATCTAGGTGGATAACCTTGTTATCTAACTGAAGCTAAGGCATTGTTTCTCCTTAGTATCTGTCTACTAGACAAGAGCATTTCGCCCCTCGTTTCTCAATCAACATCCCGAATTCTCGCATTTACGTCGTCCTTAGCGGGGTGATACTGCGTTAATATACTTCCGCCCATCATGGTCCCTCCAAGACTCCGAGGATGCTGCGATAGCTGTACCAGGAGCAAGCTCAAGTGCAGCGGTGAAAGACCTTCGTGCCAAAGATGTCGGCTACGGGGCGAAGACTGCGTATACAGCAAAGCCCGGCGTGCTGGGCGTCCACCCCTCAGGCCGAACAGACGCAAACTATCGACTACAATCTCCACTGATCAAGAGCCACCAACGCCTATTCCCAGCCCTGGAAATCATCCGGTCAGCAGCGTTCATTGTTCAGATGGTGAACCACCTCTTCCCCCCATTCAAGAGCCCACCCTGCCTTCGCCAGACTCACACAATACCGCTTTGTCAATGCAAGATACCTGGAATCAAGAGCCAGCCCCCAGTGTGGAATTCTCTCAGACTTCAAACATTCCCGACCTTGACGACATGATGCTGCACGATCTACTATGGATTAACACAGAAGGATTTGATTCGGGGCCCTCTGGAAACGTGGGACTGGACTGGAATCGAGGAAACGCCCCTTTCAACGGAGTCCTAGGAGACGCTGATCTACAACATGACATGTCTACCGACCGACCACTAAGCCAGGCTTCAGCAAACCCAGCAGCTCCGTACTATGATACGGCCCAAAAGGCAACACATTCCAGGGCTCAGCCGACAAAAACCGAAGCTGAGATAAACGCAATCATTGCCAGTATCACAAAGATTGTCGAGAAATCAACGATATCGCATCATGTCCGGGAGGAATCATGCCCAAGCTTATGGCCACAGCTACTAAGCAAAGCCCAACTTCTCATGTCTATCGCGGGAGTTCAGGGATCCGAGAGCTCATTCTCTCTCCGTCTGGATGCAGTTTTACATGTCGCATCGACTGCTGAGCACGTGCAAAAGTGTGTTTCGAGATGCGCCATTTGCATGTCTCAGGAAATGGAAATATCCAGCATACTTGCCTTGATGTATGATTGGATTACGAAACGCATTGCGTGCGCCCTGGAGAATCCTCCAGCTATACAGAATCATCAACTTATCATCGGGGACTTAGTTCTGACCGGACATAAAGGCATGATCAGCGTATATGAGTTGATTAAACACCGGATTACCAGAGCAATAAATGTGATAAGGAGTATCAAAAGCCGAATTCTGAGCATAGGACAGCGTGATCCAGACGAGCTCTACCAAGCCGTCCAGCTTACGTTTCAGGGGGTTGAGAGCCGATTAGAAGCCCTGTCGGGAATGATTGAGTTGTTAGCAAGCGAACATTTCTATAGTGCCTTGGGATCGACTTAGGTGTGGGTTCTCGTTAGTGTATATGAAACTGCTTTACATACTAGATTCGCGGGATCTATCGGTACTAAGTTGCATCGATCAGGCGACCAGTTAACCAAAGAATGCAAGTAGGTTTGGCGTCGGGGTGCATTCAACAACATCTTTACCACACGCCGGATTTCGCACAGTAACACGGTAGTTAGTGTTCTCGAGTCATAGAGAAACCCTTAGTAGTGATTCATCTTCCCAATCACACATATCAAAGCGCCGGTCGTTACCGTCACCCTTGAGGTCGAGAAAATCAGTGTCATGTCCATACGGGGCGCTGTGGTCCTCCCACAGCTACTACAGCTTCACCTCGTTGTCTTTCTCAGGTTCCTGTGGTGGGGGTTGCTGTTTCAAGGCGTAATCGGAAGCTCCATGACCTCCCAGATGGTCAATCCAGACGAACTCGATCTGTTCACCAGACCAAATAGGGGTGTAGGAGGCATATGATATCCCCAGTACACGTCAGGGCCGGTGCTCGGGCGTCGACCGACCGCGAGGCCCCGAATGCGACGCTTTCTGGGTCTAGCCCTTGTCGTTGAACACGCAACCGCTCTTTGCCATCATCCTATCTTCTGTTAGGAATACGTACTACTTGCTCTTACCCGTCGTTGTTTTATCCGCCTAGGTCGCAGTCACGTGGGTAACTTGGACCAGGATTGGTCCTAGTCGTCTACTAGGCATGGCACATGAAGCAACTCAATCTCTGCGTTAATCCATACCGCTGCAGAACCCTATCACGAGACTGCGACAGCCGACTTAATAGGCCCGGACGCTAGTGGAATCAGGGTGCCTGACCCAACTAGCGGCCTCAGAGTTGCACGCTGCATAAGTACAAGAAGGAGACTGCCGACTGTAAAGGCGGGGGTGACACATGCCCTTTTTGGTGACTCGACGATCCGGCAGACCTTTATGGCATGAGCCAGCGGGTAAGGGCATGGACATCTCATAGTTTCGACCAAGAGCAGCCCGGGGAGCCAGATGGTAGGATCTAGCAAAGCTACAACGCAGCTATAATACAGGTGTGATACCAGGAGTGCGACTTTGAACTGTTTTCTCTGATTACTGAAGTAGCTTGGGTTTGGATCCTGGAACTGTGAAAGGAAATTTGTCCCTTGCAACCCAAAGCCATTAGCCATTAATGGAGAAGAAACACGCCTTGGCTGGCCAGCATCACAAGAGACTAAGCTATCTTCTGCTAGATTGGATATCCAGACCCTGCCATGCCATGCAGTTGGCAATCGACATCGTGTTTAGTTATTCCTCTATGCGAAACCGTTGGATCGCCATAACCCCATCACTCGATGGAAACTTCCACAGCGAAAATGTCTTGCACTGTAATGTTGCATTCACTAAACAATAGCCTAAAAGAAATACTTACTCGGATCCGAACTCGCTTCTCATTCGGTGATCTCTTCTGACTTGACAAACAGGAAAACTGGAGACCTCGGAGTATCAGGTTTCAGAATTCCCGATAAGCAACCGCTGCATTGGTCATGGCGTGCTGTATCGTCTGATGGATCTTTTTTGGCCGTACCCCATCTAATGGCCCGAGTCAGCTTAAGGATTGGCAAGATGACATATGAATTATAGTAGCGGAGTCAGCGCAGGCTAGGGCCCGCGTAAAGAATGACAGTATTGTATTTCGTGCTGTTGGTGATTGTGGGCTAGCCACGGAGTGGCCCACGTTAGCGATAGTCTCAGGCAACCTCAGATATTTGACATATGGCATTTCATGTATAAAGCTCTGGAAAATTTGTTATCATATAGAAATGCTTTTTAATGACGAACCAAAAGAATAATGTATGGTCCAGAGATATGCGCCTTCCAAGGCATAGCTAATCAACCCGTGTCTACACTCAGATGTGACGTGAATCGGTCTCAGGATTCAACAAAACAAGAGTCTTGCGTCTGTGCTTACTCGACATTAATACATATTCGGATCTAAAGGCGGTGAGAAAGGTAATAAGAAGATTATGTTCGTTTTTGGAATCTTGTGAACCCCTGTTAGCTGGTCCGTGGGTGATAAATGGCGGAAGCAGAGAGATCATAAAAGAAAACTTCGGATTATTTAGTAATAGCCTTCGTGGAGCCGGATCATTTGGCCCGCACATGACGTGTCGGTCGAGGAGTCGCCGGGGTCCGTTTCGCGTTTTCCATGTTCAGGGGGTCTCCAAGGCCGTGCTGAATGCTTGCACGGAGTTCTCTATTGTATCAGACAACAAAATCTTCAGTAAGTTATTTTACTCTGACCATAATGACCTAAGAAACTGACCTCCTGGCGCCTTACCCAACTATGAAACATTCTAATTGCCAGTGCCGCGAGATCCACAAGCCGAGGCAAACTACCAGTCGATGTCGTCAGACAGGCTTCATCTAAGTGTCTACTTACGGTATCCCGTCCTTGAGAAGAAACTCAGTCAGTCCGTTCTTCATCCCGGAAGAACCATTCTCTAACTACGTATGGCCTAATAGCCCGCAAAGCGCCTACTTTTTCTTTTTTTTGACATGAACTTTAAGCTGCTAAACCCGAAACGGCCCGTCTCTATCCCTGTGCTTTTGGCTTCTGCATCTAACCTCGGCACATGGCTGGTTACTGAGGCAAAGCCGCTGAATAAACTTTGCCAAGTTATCTCATCAGGAAGTGGAGTGGCCGCCTGAGGGGGTGCAGCATCGTCGGGCGTCTAAAGAGTAAACTCTAGTTGAAGTATAATCTTACAGTCTGTCAAGAAACGAACTTTATTCATGATTGAATAAGTAACTCTACCTATCCCTGTTCATGCCGGGTTCATAGGCATGTTAAGTCGCGAGACAGACCGCTCCGGACAAGCCGGCCTGTCAAGATCGGAAATGGCTGGCTACATTGTAGATCAGACTGCAATGGCCGTGCACTCGAGCTAGCCTATACAGGATAGAGAGGCTGGCTTGGGGGCAGGGTTCCTAAGAGATAGACCGGGGTCTATGTTAGCAGAGCGGTTAGTTACACTTACTGAGCGGTTCGAATTACTACGTTAGGTAATAGTCAAGGTGCGATGAGGCGTAGTAATCAGAGTAAATTGAGGTAACTAGGGTGTAGTTGATAGCTGAAGAGCTAGTGCCCTAATGATAGCTAGTTCCTTAGGTTAATATACTGGAGTGATCTGGAGCGATCACTCTTTCGGTGACCGTGATCATACTATCTTCCGTTCCGAAGGCAGGAAAAGGTGGGCCCTATCCCGGGTTCTGATGCTGGTCGCGACTAGACCGTGACACAAACCATGTCTAGCTTCACCTTCAAGACGACTAACGCCTAGAGAATCATGCACTGCCATAGGTGGAGTAGTCATTTCAATATACAAAGGGTACCTTCGAAGCTCGCTCCCAATTCTTCTATCAAGTTGGGAAGACTCATTGAGGAGTTTTGTTGCATTTCACATTTAAGACTGCAGGATTCAACAGCAAGGAATTTCCAGGTGCCTGTACCGATATCATAACCCTTTCCGGAACGTAAGTGAAGCAAAGGAAGTAGAACGGCTTGTTCAATGATTAATTCAAGAGGCATACAGTCTATCAAACGATCGACTGAACGGTCAGATGGAGCTCGAATGGCGAAGAGAGTTGACGGACACACCCTGTCCTTGCCAAAGTGGCACTTCCTTTTCACAGCTCCTTGAGATCAGTCCGGAGAGAGGCACTTCTTTAAGTGCTGTCATGGGTCTCGATGCACAGATCAGCTCACTATTGCTATCCGTCCGTACATGCAATCAATGTTCAAACGATGCGCGCATAATTCAAGATGCATTCTCCGCTCTGAAGAATGTTTTACTGCGTTTAGAAGCGGAACAAAGTGTCTATATTCCAACGTCAAGACCTCAGACTACTCAAGACGGCAACGGGAGACCAAGCTCTCAGCATTCAGCTTTCGGCCTGTCAGATGCAAGTCGATCGGCGTCCACGTACCCCCTGAGGGAAAGATTCAAGTTTGGAAATATTGTTCTCGATGATTGTGAGAGCACAATTATAGCGAAAAGGCTTATACGAGATACTGCGTTAAGAATTGGACAAAGTCTTCGGTGGATCAGTGTGAAGTGCAAGTCCAGGATACTGGGATCGATTCACCAGCTGGAGTTTTTCAATCAAGAAATGAAAACAACAACAGATCGCGTTAAGATAATATTAGCTAGAACTGCTTGATATACATATATCTTAGTAGCAGTCTAAAGGTTGGGCTTGGTTATGTATAACTTGCTCTACAAGTGACTGACTTAAAAATTCCTCAACCTCTGCTGTTACGCAATAGGACTGCTGTGCTGAGATATGTATGTAGAATGGCTTGTTTCCTATTCTTAAGAAAAGAGCTTCCAGCCCCTGATAGTTCTAGCTGCCTTAGGTGGCTAGCGAGCAACCAGCTGGCTTCTGTACACATAACAAACAAGTGCCGCTCCTTACAAGGAAAAGCGATTCGTCTCGAATAGTCCTACTCAATAGTAGGAACCCTCACTATCAGAGTCATAGAATGAGCTGGGCTGATGGAAATCACTCTGCCTATAGCTAGGAAGAGTCAGGATCGTAGCTGCGGTCGGCACCGTAGGAAAGATCCGGACTACGGCTGCGACCGACAGGATGCGGGCTGCGGCTGTGACCAGCATCTCCCCTAGTATCGCTGTAGCTGCCGCCCTCAAAAACCTGATAGCTGGCAACCTTGGCAGCGCTGTTCGGGCTGTAGCTAATTGATAGCCGCAGCAGTAGCAAGGTCTTGCTACGGAAGGTCCGTTGCGGCTCGAATGAGCGGTCTACGGGCCGGGCTGTCGGAAGGACCAGGTTCGCATGCTTACGAGGCTGGCTAGTTAGCTGGCTACTACACCGGAACCACAACGCGGGGAGTTAGTCCATGGCAGTCACCCTGTAAACGTTATCAGGGTGGTGAAACACTAACAGCAGACATTAACTTTCCGCAAACTCGGGCGGCACCGATCCCTGCCGTTTTGAAAGTAAATCCACAGTTGCGGAATTCTCGGGTCCACTGAGGCCATAGTCTTGCGCCCTTGGTAACAGGGTGGCCATATTATGCCTTTATCTGCGGAATCCTTCGTTTACCGTGATGTGCTGCCGAAGTCAATACTTCTCACTAGCCCCATCATTGCGCAATAATTAGCCCTGATTGTCCGTTGAAGCTTGCCCATCCCGGAAATGCTCCACTATAACGCTTGACACATAATCGTGCCATCAAAGAGCTACTATTATGCGAAGAACCTTGTCTAGGTACTTTTGCCACCGAGGAGTGTAGCTTAATACGAAGCAGGGAGGTCATTAATTCAATTTCATCAATCTGGTGTCCACATTGAGTTGCGTTGAGAGCTTACTCACCATCTGACCCGTGGAGTTGAACCACCGCATCTCCAAGTTGAATTGATGGCGTTGAATGGAAAAGGTTGAACCAGAACAATGCGTCAGCCCCCGAGCCGCCCAAACCCATCTCTGCTTGCCAAGTAATGCTACTTTCTGCCTCTTCTGACTTCTGACACGTCTATCAGCGCGCCCGCGGCCTCAATTAGTCCCCTTCGCACCCACGACCTCAATGTTTGCATAATCCCAACCGTACTAGCTTCTAGCCGAGTCCGAAGTGGTGACACCATTTGTCCAGAAATAATACTAAACAGTCGCTCGCACTATGCGGACGTGGGTGGGATCGATAGTAAATCGAGAGCCATTCGCGACAGCCGTGGATAGTCACTCCGTCTCTCCCACCAATATCGTACCGGATCGGTCATCAGTGGATCGTGCTTCCCATCGGGGTTCAACAGCCAGTGATCATATTCATCATCGTCTGCGCCCCACGAACCTTTCAAGTAGGAAGTTCCGCCTGGCAGCGATGAACTCCTTCAGGACCGATGTCTCTCAAGCGCACCCATTACCTTCAAACGCTTCAACGGGGGTTCTGCATCGGGCATCGAGAGTCTCGGTAATGATTTGTTCTCTTTCTCCCATAGTTTCCTCACTGTCCGTTTTGCCTCCTGAAGCCAAACCAACTGTGCTCTGTCGGATGACGTATTTTTGAAATATGCCGAGCGCGAAACTAGATTCAGAATCGCCGAAGCATAGTACGCTGGCGTCTCGTCAAGCTTCGTGTGTTAGTCGTTCAACTTTCACCATTCTAAGTTAATGTTGACCTTGAAGTGTTCGGGTCCGGGTAGTTCTCCGCTGCTGCTTTTCACTCCTCCAGCCTCTCCATCGGGAATTCGTAGGTTGAGGCAACGTCCCACATGTTTCTATATGCCTCAATAAGCCCCCCTTTGCGTATTCGTGGTTGGGCATCGTCCTCAAGCATTCGGAGTGTCTCCTCGAATCAACAAGCACCTCGTCCACCCACCCAACACCCTTCTAGTCATTCTCGCTCAGAAGGCTCTCCTCGCAGAGGCACAGGGGCATCTCCTTCTTCCTTCTACCACCATTGCGGCGTTCTCTATTGAACCCCACCGTAGGCTTCTCAACCATATCCTCGAGGAAGAGCCGCAGCTTCAGGCCCCGCCGCATCATATAGAGAGTGGACAACCAACGGATCTGGTCATCGCAGACGACGTCCAAAGGTTTTCTCACTCGAATCCTTGGGCTGTTAGAGTGTTGAGGGACTCTTCCTGAAGGGCACGGAGCCTATACGTCAGCTTTTCGGATCGATGGATCCAGTGAACCAGGTTGTGAAGGTTGCCGACGGGGCCTTTCATCCGCTGGATTTTCATGTTGAACAGCATCAAACCAAGGCTAACCATTGACCTCGGCTTCGAAGGTTTTGGGGTTTTGCCCAAACAACAGGGCTTTGACGGCTAGGTTAAGTACGTGGCTGAAGCATCGTACCCTCCGTTGCTTCAGGTCGACGCCCAGCGCCCTTGCGATATCCTCTGTCGCGGTATCCATGCTGCCAGCGTTGTCCAGTGTCATATACCCCACCTTGTCAAGAATCTCATAACTCTCCAGAATCTCTAGGATCTGCGCTGCAATATTCTCCCCAGAGAGAGAAGTACTCAGCTCCGGCAAGCCAAGGACCAGCCGTCGAACGCAACATGGATTTGGCCCGGGACCTTCCTCAGACGGTCGATTATGTGCGTCTTGTGTTGCACATGAAGGTTGACAATTCGCTTCCGAACGGTATTGTGGGAGACATTCGTCGATGTGACCGATGGTTTCTAGTATTTGAATACGCGCTGAAGCCGGCAGTGTTCGGACTGGCGAAGGGGAACATTGGCGTGGACTATCCACTCGAGCAGTCTCTGGAAATGGTCCCTGTCGAAGCGTTGGATGAGAGCGTTCGCGATAGCTTGCTCTTTAGCGTCAGAAGTATCAAGTTGAAGTATCTTCCCAGTATTTCTCAAAGGAATCTTCTCATCCAGCCCTGTCCCGAGTGCAGGCTGCCTCTTCCCGGACTTGTCGATCAGTTTATGCCCCCTGAGCAAATACTTCTCGATATTCTGTTTCCCAACGGAAGAGAAATCTGGTATCCTGGGCTTGGGCTTCTGGAGGCAAGGTCTGCAAACCCGTTTTCTCTTCGTAGGAGAATTTTAGTCTTGGATATAGTAGCCATGCAGCCAGATCCACGAATGCCTGCCAGCACGCTCAGAAATTGCAAAGCCAGGGAATTGATTCCACGAGAAAGATCTTCCAATCTTCCGGCAGAGCATCCAAGTCAATCAGCGGCACACTGGATACGTCAAAGTCCAACGTCCGCTGGCGTTTGGCAGATACGTTGGCGTTCATTTGAATCCTAGGAAGGAACGGTATGCACCCAAATTGTGGGATAAGAAGTACCGAGACAAAGTCTAGCAGACAAGCCCAGCAGGCCTACGCTGAACCGTCGAAAACTTCAACCGGTGATCAACGTTGAAGGCATCGAGGTGGAATTGAGTAGACGCTATAGACACAGTTCCCAATCAAGGGAACCCAAGTTACACTCTCATACCATCATTAAGTCGCAAGAATTTTCTTACACCAAGCGTACAGAGATGAGGCCAGGCAATCCTAGGGTAACTTGTGAATTAGGATAATTGTGAAGTAAACAAAGGACTTGATACTAAGACGGAACAACCTTGAAAAGATAAAAGGTTCGGGAATCTACCACATATAGGTAAATTCTTACAGTGGTTCCCAGAAGGACATTACATAATAGACTAACGATGTTCCCAGATTAAGCAAAAAATATTTTTAAAACGCAAACGACAACGACGCTGAGGCGTCTCTAGAACAGATTGCTCATATCTATGGCAAATCAATCATTTCCCTACTCATCGATATCCAAGAAAGCAAAGTTGAATAGGAGAAGTTCCTTCCATTTGTTGAGAACTTGGAATGTCTAAGCTCACATAGACATCAGCCCACTTTGTTGTCCCGTCGGGTGGTTAATGCATTCGAAAATCCATCCTACGTCACTTTATCATACACATGGTATGCAGACCAAGACGAGGATCCTAGTAAGGGTCGATACAAGGTTCAAAACAGGGACAGAGACAGAAACAGTTTTACTCCTTCTGAAGTGAGAGGCTGTGTTTTCGACCGCATCCTCAAGTACATGCAAAGGTTTCGTCTGAATATGGATAGACCAACATAGCATCAGGCAACCGACTTGCAACCAAAACAAATGGCCACTGGGGATGCAATAAAAGACTTGTGGGCTTAAACACTATGGATCTTGCCTACAAGCACAGCGAGCACTCGGTCGCTTTATTGACGACCAGTGTCGAATCTCGGAGCGACCTGAAACTCCTAGTCAGGATTCTCAGTGGTGATCTCGTCTCCAGCGGTCGACGGAAACCACGCTTCCAGCTCTCCGAAAAGACAACTCGACGAGAGGTGACTAAGGCCCTTAGGCTTCTGATGAAGGTGACGAGTGATCGGTGGTGGACGAGGGGATGGGATTTCCAAGAGAACTATCGAGCCGATATTGGAATGAACCTGCTCATTCCTCATTTGGCCGATCTAAAGACACTGAAGCGGTCTTTTGGCGTCACACTTTTCAACAACATACGCGGAGAGCTTTGCATCAACATCGTCCATTCTTCTTACGAGGTTACGCGGCTTTGTTTGGCCGTCGACAGCCTAGAGTCCCCGCCACCCCCAGCACAAGAGGCAATTCGGCAGATCATCACCACCGCCGAGAGGTACAATCTGTTTTTGGGAAAACACGAGTCCATATCACCCACAATTATCTCAGACATCAGTAAAATGGACATAAAACAGGAATGGGATTGACTCGCAGTTGTTGTCAACCGTTGCTAATATTCTACGCATCTGAATGCTGGGGAGCTACAGCAGAAAGGACAAAGCATCAGCCTCTCCATATTGGCCATGTATCTATTGAATGGAGAGATCATTTCTAATGAGAGTCATCAACAACTCGTTAAGAATGAATGTCTTGGACTTCCTCACCTCACATTCCTTCAAAGGTTTCTATGCTCCTTTGAACCGACGCAGTCTATCTTTCAATTAAGGTTGTCGATTCCCTCACGTCAAACTTACTCCCAGTGGCGTATTTACAAAGGTCAATTGTGGAAGCTTGGCAGGCCTATCTACTCATATGAGATGGATAAACAGCCATCTTGGGTCGATGATCCAACTGGGAAGCTGAGTCTGCATGAACGGAAGCGACTCACGCAACTGGCCAATAAGCTCCGAGTCCTGCGGTACTTTTCCCTCGAGGGCCAGCTTCGGAAATATTGAAACGCGACGCAAGGAATGGATCTGATGATCGTTTCAATGACACTTTTGCGGGGGGCTACATGCGAACAATGGCTTTGGAGCTTGCTGACGCGATCGACGAAGGCATGATACTAAGATTGGCATGTATGTGGGAACCTTCGCAGCGGAGGTCCCCGTACCGAGCTATTTTCATTTGTGATCACGATAATGAGGGCCCCGAAGAGGAAGCGGTGGGTTTACAACACGATGTCATGGGAAATGGACCTTCCCTGGTCTTCACGGCCTCTTGCCCCAAAGGTGAAGGCTCTGTTAACATGAGGTCAACGATATAGATCGTCATGTGTCCTTGGAAGTACAGTATGTGGATTCTGCGAGGGAAACCAATAGAACAGTTCCTCGGCTGAAAGTCAGGCGCTGGACTATGTTTTTTCGAGGGCTTAGAAACGACGAACGTCGTGTTTCCATGTCCCCCTAGCTTTAAAAAATGTTCAACATGTTCGTCTATTTGAAAGTGATGGACTGAGATATTGTCAGGAGAGATATATTAGGTGGGTTTCGTTCACTCTTTATGTTCTTGTTGTACTTCTTGCGCGGTTCCCTCAAGCCCCCAGGTCATCGGGAAACCACAAGCTTCTATAAGATTAGTGCTTAGTAGAGCCAAGGCTCTGAATTAGCGACTACAAGACCGATGTAACGTAAACTAATATACTAAATGAACAAGATTATGTTACCACACAGCTCAAACTATGTGGTGGCCATCATTCCGGTTTTCGCCCCGTTACAACCACGAAGTCGAATATGGGATGAACTGAACGTTGGCGTGATGCCTCCCTAACACTGGCGTTGAATACCTCGACCTCCTCCCTCGACCAACCCAAGACCTCGATGAATAATACAGCAGTGAAAGCAGAAACGCCTTCGTAGAAATTCGCTCCCATAAGATTACCGATTTCCTTCAGCCGTTGGTCTTTCGGCCATGTGCCAATCGGGAGCTTGAAACACTCCTGTCTAAGCTCTGTGAAGCCTGCTTCCTGGGCCCATTGCCCAAAATATGGCGCCGGGTCGATAGTACGGCCGATCTTGTCGCAGGCTGATTGTAAATAATCCATCATCTGCACCATCGGGTTGTCCGGCGCAAGAGAGCCATCGTCGGAATACAGAGTGTTGGCGGATTCTTGGAACTCTATCCACCCTCCGGGCTTGAGGTTGGCATATGCCTGCCTGAAAAGCCTAGGCCAGTCCTTAATGGAACCAGCCATATAGCGGCAATGGATGTAGTCGTATTGGATCGGCTCTACCCAGTCCATCTCGACGTCGTCAATAACGAACTTGACATTTGGGGGAACCCAGTCCGGTTGGATCGGGCTTAGATCGTTTCCCACTATCGTAGAGGAAGGATGCTCATCCCCAAATTGAATCGCCCAAATACCAGTTCCGGTGCCAATGTCTAGGACGTTGAGCCCGGCGGGCTCGATAGGGGCCAGGAAAAGACGATCTTCGAGCAAGCGATAAAAGACGTGATGAACCATGTCAAGGCGGTCCTGCTCGGTATCATCGTTGGGGAAGCTGTAGCGCCCCGCTCGGTAACTGTGGTATCGCCGTCCATGCTTCCACTCATACTTCCTCACACTACCGGCGATGGTGTTACTCGTGGAAGAGATGTCATTACCGAAGGCAGCATCTGAGTTGGCGTCGTCGTCCACCAGTACTTCGGAAGTTGCCTGGACCATTTCCATCGCCAATCACATGTGATTTGTCGACCGCCGACTTCTATTTGAATCGCGTATCACCATTAGGAATAACAAAGTGGGAGTAAGATGGTGTGCGCAAGCTTGCCAGCGTCGAATCGTGAAAGCGGGGTTTCCGTAGAAAAGTGCGACCGAGCCCGACCAGGGTAACAATTGGAGCGCTCACCGCCCTTGCTAGGAGAGGTTTTCTAAATAGCGTGAACTCTGTGTGAAGTGCGAGGCGTATACGGAGTATGGTGGTGAAAATATATTGGTGCGGTAATACTGTAAGTGAAAGATTCATTGCGAACCTTAGTACCCAGTCGGGTAAGACAGGATCATCGCAAACACGTCCTCCATGATAAAACTATGCGCCAACTAGTTAATCCTTGCAATCAAACTCACAATTGACAATCACTTCACATTCTCTTAGCTAGTGAGCTTGCCCGATGCTACATGCCTTGCAACATTTTACCGATCATTTCACAAGAGGTGCTTGCAGTCATATTGGGACAGATTCTCCGATATTTTCAGTTGGTCCAGTCTCGAAATCAAAGCCTCAATGAAGGGAGAAGCCAATTGATTTGCATGTCGCAACACTCGATCTCTTCACATCACAGACCAAAGAATTTGACATGCGACGCGACAGCCCGCAGGTACACCGTATGAAATATTGTTTATAGTAATATGTACAAGGAAATGCCAACTTCCGAAACTTCACCTAATCTCCCATTGCTCAAATGGACTTGAAGACAGACAGACTCGAGAGTGCTTTTCCGGGCCAAGAGAACAAGGTGTTGGAGTCGCACGAAGACCCGAGAGCCTGGTTGTTCATCCATGCCGGCTCCCAGTAGTACAACCCGACGCCGTTCTTCACGCCAGTAACGGCCTGGGCAACACGCTTGAGGAACGTAGTCTGACCCGCAGCCGAAAATGGAACGTCCTTCAAATCGCTAGGGAATGCGTAATCCGGCGACGGGCACGAAGTGGGCCAGTTAGTCTCGGCAACAACAATCTGCTTGCCCCATTTAGAGGACATCTTGCCCAGCGTCGACTTCAGCGCGGCGATGGTGGCGCCGCTTCCGTAAAAGGGATAGTACGAGACGCCCATCATGTCGAAGTCGTTCGTGGTGATGTAGCCCTGGGCCAGCACGGTGGTGTAGAAGTACTCCTGGACGCCCCAGTCCCAGCCGCGGTCGAGGTGGATCATGATCTTGGGCTTGGGGCTCAGCTTGGAGTCCTTGATTCCCCACGCGGCCGAGTTGAGCAGTCGCGCAATGTTGGAGTACGAGGAGGTCGACCCGACGGGGAAGAGCAGGCCGGAAGGGATCTCGTTGCCGATGGAGATGATGGCGGGCGGGACGCCGGCGCTCTGGAAGGCGTTGGACACGGCGGCGGTGTAGTTGTACAGCTTCCAGGCGAGGTTCTCAATGTCATTTGGCCAGCCCTTGGGGGTCTTCTGGTTGGCCGGGTCGGCCCAGGTGTCGCTGAAGTGGAGGGTGAGATAGACGCTCAGTCCGGCGGCTTTGGCGCGTTTGGCGAGTTCGAGGTTGTAGTCCAGGTTGTAGTCGCCGTTGGATGGGTTCACCCAGACGCGCTGTCGGACGGAATTGACGCCATTTGCCTTGAGGATGGTCTCGAGGGGCTGGTTTGAGCCGCCGTTGGAGTACTTGATGCCGTTGTCTTCTTCGAGCAGCGTCGAGGACCAGTCGACGCCTCTAAAGGCCAGGGCCGCCGAGACGGTCGACGAGAAGAGGAGCGCCGAGGAGAAGAGGGATGCCAGCATCTTGAAAGACGATTACGTTGGACCAGCCGATGGAAGTCACCTGAGTACAATGCGTGTAGATTGAAGAATGGCGAACCCAAGTTGAACAAACCGCCAGCTGAAGTTGGGAAGCCTCCCTACTAATAGTCGTTGTCTTCATCAACTTGCGGCGGATCTTTCGGGGCGCTAAGGATGTTTAATTTTGCTCCAATGACTACCCTCGTCGTGGTGCCATTGGGCCGTTTCATCACGAGCAGCCTGTGGAGAGGTTCGTCCCTCAAATTAGTCCAAAACCTGCGGCTGCGATCTTACCCTGCAGCACTTGACGTTCGCCTCAAATCCGGGGTGCATGATCAAGGACGGAGTATTATTTGGCGGATTCAACCATTCCGGATTTTCTGCGATCTTCTTGGAAAAAGTCATCGTGAATACTGAGGACGAAATCGGCAGCTCCGGAAAGAAATTAGAGGCCCGCGTGCTCTCCCAATGTGTGCAGTAATTACCCGTGCGGCCACGCATGCTACCAGCCGTTTTCGCTCACGGCGAAGTTTCTTCCGCCGCTACAAAGCTTATTTTCGCCGAGCCCTTTCGTTCGGAACTTCGGAGCCCTTTTCTGGAAGAGGCATCTATCTCGCAGGTTTATCCAATTGGTTGACGACAAATCACTTGATGCTCCTTCCATCCGTTCGCAAGCACGACTCCGAGCGCACCAGGCTGTCCCTATCCAACACAGACGTTCACCACTTGAACAGCGATCCTCAAAGACGCTCTTTGCCCGTCACCACAATCTTAAGTATCGATTTAGTCAGTGGGACCTACCGCTTAGTACCAGCTTAGTCTACTTGGTAGCTTACACTTTTCAAATTTTATTCATCACGATTGGGTATTCGCGAGTTCTTCTGACATGTCGGTCACTTCTCGGAATTGTCTTGCCGTTAGTGGGCTACGAAACTACCCTGTACTGCATTCTCCCCAAAATAAATCGAGAATATATGACTGTTGCAGAAGTGAAATGTGGTAGTTAACTACTAGTCGCGCTTGACTGAAGGAGACGCTGCATTCTCTCTAGTTTGACCTTATCAAGGATGACAATTAAAAGTGCGAATGCTGTTTTATTTGAGAATTATCCACTACATATAAGTTTGACCATTCAAAATTACCATGATCGTCATATCTTTCTAAACGCGTGGCATATAAACGGATTAGATTAGTCAGAGAGGTACAACGCCAGGGATCTGGAAGAGGAGGAAGAAGATCAAGTAACAAAAAGTCGAACGACATCGCGGCGTCTCTCGCACTCGTCACTGACAAAACACACCGGTACGCGCATCATATAGTCAGCCTTGAAGAACAATTGCAGCGTGAATTTGCTCATGATAGGGTTGGACAGCCTCGTGGAATTATAAACAACAGCCCTGGAAAATCGGTTGATGTGGTAGGAGGATTAACTATCCCTTTGAGTGTCGTAAGGTAACACTTATGTCACGAGCAAGGATTTGGTCCAACCAGAAAATAGCAATTGAAAGGTACATTAACCCTTACACAAATTTATGTGGCGATCTAAGCCCTCACACTTCTCAGATCGACATATAGATACAGTATCATTAAACTCAGCAGCGATCCCTATTTCTGCAGCTAATTTACAACATCAGTGCCAGCTCAATGTCACTGCATGTATTTCTCTGCCTTGGCTGGGCTCATGTGGGGCCCGGTACGGAAGTGTTGCCTTACGACACTCAAAGGGATAGGAAACATCAATTCTAGACACGGTCCGCTGCATTGGTACACGGTGAAGCGACGCTTGCGGGTCGAGCCCTCGTTGGTAGATTGAGCCCATGAGGGGCAGTTAGGATGTCCCGTCGAGATGTGTACCTGAGACTTGGTGAAGAACTATGATCAAATATATCGAGTACACAGGATATTAATTAATGTCAGAACCACTAAGCAATGACTCGGAAAAAGTAGAGGCATTGCGTCAAAATCAGGATTTTTTTCAGCGGGCATCAATACTAGGAGTCTGGGGCGATTGAATGACTGATGTCGCAAGGACCCGGAATGAGCTTAACGCACTTGGAGCTACAGACGACCTCTATGGGATGATCAAAGTTACAGCGCTTGAGAACAAGACTCCTAGGTACTAAAGCTCTTACGCATACTTCTTGACCATCTTCAACACAGCCTCCTCAGTCTCCTTGGGGTTGGTCGCGCTCAGATAGTGGCCGCCGCCTTTGACAAAGGTCAGGGTGGCCTCAGGGGAGGAAGTGAACAGCTTAATGTGCTCGGCTGGCACAATGTCACTGAAGACGGGATCCTCAGTGCCCTAGAAACCAGAAGTCATTAGCATTTAGTCATCCATCAAGGCAGGACACACTAACCTGGAGCCAGTAGACTGGACACTTGATGTCTCTTATACGCAGTAGCAAGCCGTCTCGATCCAGGAGACACGCCACGGCGATCCTCAGCTTCTTGCGACCCTCGTCGCCGACATAGACGCTCTTGAGAGTCTCGTCCCAGAAAGAGAGCGTCTCAGGGGCGACGGACGTGCCGAAACCAACAGAGGAAACCATGCCTCGCCAAACGTCTTCAACGACAAAATCAGGCGTCGGTGTTGCGCTGGACCAGCCCTCGTAAAAGCCGACGAGTTGCGTCTTGGGGTCCCAGCAACCCTTCTCGCGGGACACGGCGGACTCGTAGTCCATAGAGGTACCAAGCGGAAGCAGGCCGATAATCTGAGGCCGGAGACGTGATGTCAGCTTACATAGCTCATTTCCCAGTACCCGGAGTATTGGGTCTACCGAGTGACCGGGGGAGGGATCTGCCTTATGGCCCAGTTCAGCGGGACATAATTAATTACCTTGTCGGGGCCCAAGAGGGCCATGCGGGTGACTATCCAACCTCCTTGGCTGGTCCCCAAAGCAAAGGCCTTTTGAACGCCCAGGGCTTCCATGACCTGCAGGGCCATGAGAGCCGAGTCCCAGTAGGTAAAGTGTTCCGTAGGGCAGCTGGTGGCGCCATGGCCCAGGGGCTCAATGGCGAGCAGGTTGACGGCATCGGTGAGGGTCTTGCTGGAGAACTGGGCGTTGAAGAGCGACGAGGTGGTGCACATGGAGTTGACCAGAACCACGGTGGGCTTTCCAGCATCGATGCCATCGCCCGAGACTCGATAGCCGGCGGTGATGCCACCGAGGTGGGGAACCTTGATAGTGGTGGTAGCAGCCATGTCAAGGGCTGGTATATAAACAGAAAACGTAGGTAGGTATTAGGGTGTTCGTGGGCTAGTGAACTCTCTTTGGACGACGAGACGAATAACTTGACAAACGTGATATTATATCGGCCAAAAACCGGCTGGACGGATGAATCGAGGGGAAGAGAGGGGAGAACAGCCATCGCCAAAACCTCGGGCGACTAAAGTAGACAAGGCGTCGGCCAAAATGACGACACGGGGAACCCAAACTAGTTCCCGGGATAGCACGTCCCTCCTCGTTGAAGTCGTACCTGGGCGGAGCTGTCGTCGGTCGTGGAGTGGAGATGGGGGCCAAAATGAGGTTGCACTCCGCGTTGGCCGGAGCTGCATCCGGACACAAGGCCGAGAAGTACCGAACCACCGCACCGGGCTAATGTGAGGGTTTCTCCCGGATCCAGTGTTGGGGTTCGCCGGACTGCGCTAGAGTGGTGTGGCGGGCCGACCTGAAAATCCAGCCGGCTACGAGGAAGGGTTGAAACGGCCTGCTGGAAGCCGGTGCTCCTTTTAGTGCCACACTCATCAATAAGGTAGGTATTCGTTCAGAGACGGACTTTGCTAGTTTAGCGGACCGGACCGTTGGGTGCTCTTAGGCTCGAAGAGGATCACCCAACGGTCGTTGGCATTGCGTTGCGTGGCGTTGCGAGGCATTTACTTGACTCGAGACAGTGGATGGAGGAGATGATCGCCATGGCTATCTTCAACGCCGTTCCACTGTGCAAAACACACGACGGAATTGCCCCGGAGCGTCGCATCAACCCACCACGCCACTGCCGGACAGAGTAAGGCAAGCTGAAACCTTGGAAACACGCGAGACAGTCCCACCAAAAGCAAAACGTCCGAGAAGCTACGGCACAGCAATAAGCCGAGCTCGTTCTGGGGGGACGTATTGCACTCGTTTCTAGTCTAGACTCGCCTGTGTGTGCCCCTTTCGTTCTCTGCAGGGTTCGGTTCCAATCCTTGCTGGGGTAGTTATATGTAACCCCCCCCCCATTGGGATCGGCAGTGGGCAGTGGTAATGGTTCTGGTGGGGAGGCGGCGACTAGTCCTTGACACGCGGGCTTGGTACAGACGCCGGACCGTCCACTATGTAACATCCCTGGATTTATAACGGATTATTAGGCGAAGGATTTTCTGTTCATCTCGATCGATAACACCACCAGGCTGCGGCCCCGTTCTGTTGTTTGAACTCGGGATGCTAGTTGAACTCGCATCTCGTGCTTGAAGAACTTGAACTTTGCTCTTTGATAGATGCAAGTTGCAATTGCAGAGTGCACGCCAAATGTCGTCGTCTTCAGAGTCTCAGCTCCCCGGCCTGCCGGGTTTCAACCAGCACGACATCCAGCCATGGATCATGCAAGTCGTGATTATCATGACGGTGCTGGCAGTGGCGTCCGTCTGCCTGCGCCTGGTGAGCCGCCATCTCAAGGGCCAGAAGCTGTGGTGGGATGACTGGGTGATTCTGTTCTCCATGGTGAGTAGCGCCCCAACTACGCGGCCCGTTTCTGCCATGTTGACGCGGCATAGGGCTGGAACTTCGTCGTCGTGGGCTTCATCTTCGCCATGTACAAGTGCGGCATGGGCATCCACGCCGACTTGGTCGAGATGGACGACATCGTCATGATGGCGAAGTGGCTGGTCGTGGCCGAGATCCTCTACGCCTTCAACCTCGGCTGGACGAAGCTGAGCCTGCTGCTCATGTACTACCGCATCTTCCGCGTGCCGTACTTCAAGAAGATGGCCTGGTACGTGGGCACCTTTGTGCTGGCCTGGGTCGTCACCGTCACCTTCCTGTTCATCTTCATCTGCATCCCCGTCGAGAAGCTCTGGTACCCCGACTTGCCCGGGAGGTGCATCAACCAAGTCGGCACCTGGATCGCCAATGCCGCGTCCACCATCCTGACCGATGTCATCATCTTGTTGTTGCCTCTGCAGCCAATCTGGAAACTGCACCTAGGGAGGCAAGAGAAGATTGGTATCTCGATCGCCTTTGGCCTCGGATTCTTGTACGTTGAGCATATCTGGCTCCTCCTCGAAATGGTGTTTCCGAGACATGCAGCTAACAATCGCCTCAGCGTCGTTTTCGCTTCTGCATACCGAACCAGCGTCCTCTTTACCTATTCTAGCACGGATCCGACCTACACTCTCGCCCCGACAGTCGGCTGGACAGCCATCGAGCTGTCCGCCGGCATCATCTCAGCCAACCTTCCCACCCTGCTGCCAGTGCTACGGATCTTGGTTCGCTACACCGGACTACAACGCCTGGCAGGCACTGTACGCAGCACATCGAGATCGGGCTTCGGGTCCAAGACGGATAGATCCGCCTTCAGCAAGGGACTCTCGTCGCGGGAGGACACCGAAGCAAGAGCAGTGCCGCCATCCGAGGCCAACGGAAGGGGGGATGCGTTTTACAGGCTTCCCGACGACACGGAGTCAGATGTCGCAAGGAAAAGAGACGACCTGGCGTCTGCACCGCCAGTTGATGCAGCACTGAGGCCCGATATGAAGGGGTACGAGTTCACGGTCAAAAGCTTCAAGTCCAGCACCGAACGATCGGACGACAGCGGAGACGACATCCCACTGCACAGCATTCGAGTGCAAACGCAGTTTCGGCGGTCGATATCGAGCGCCTAATCAAAGGAGCGAACGCCGGAACTTGTATTATTAAACCATGAAAACCCAGCAACGCCGGGTTATGTAGCGATCGTGGAAGGGAATTTGGCTTGAGCTTATTTCAGAAACTCCTAGCAGTCCTATCACGTTTATGAAGAGAGCTAGCTAGTCCGTATTAAAAAGCAGTGAGATTTTGAACAAGAGAAATGCAATCTATTTGGTTATCTACCCCTGTCCACGAGCATCTGATTGAGTTCTTCGCATATCAAGGTCCCACCAGCAAGCCAACGGAGGATTCGTCATCCTAGCGTCTATCTTTTTACTCTCCGAGCGCAACGTACCGGGGTATCGTGGGCCACAATGGTGCAGTTCATAAGCGAAAGCTTCAGGGTTGCTATTTACAGCTTTGTTGTTTGGTCGCAGTCACAAATAAATCTTGGCAAGAACACCTTCTGATCCCCACGGACAATTCGCCAGCAATCCTTGATCCCCCATCAGCCACATCTCAGCACGAGCCTAAATACGATACCATTCCAGCCCATGGGTACTCGGGCGAAAATTATTTCTCTCGTGGATAATTTAAAGGTGGCTAAAATCAACGTGGAGATTCGCAAGCGCAAGGATGAGAGAATCAGAGACTGAGCCCATGAAGCACGCAGCTCAGATAAACTTGGACATATTTGCTCATCACAGCTCTGTTTAGCATCCCTTCATAATTAATAGTTCATTCCACCAACGTGCATTTGATCCTTCCGGTCATGACGTACTAGACGTTAATATCAATTGTGCGCCCGGTTCTTTTAAATTCTAAGAGGCAATACTGATCTGATTCCCAAGCAGGGCTTCCACAGTGGCTGACAAGAAAAAGCAGACTTGTAATTCACCGAGTCTAATAATTTGTCATGTCGTCTCCTCAGAATCCTCCATTACTGTCCCGGGCGGGAGCGGGACAATTCATCTCCGTGTTCGGCCAGCGTAAGACGCATATCCAGCCAATGAGCAGTCCGCCTTGCTCGTGTCAGCAGCAAATTCGGCTCCGTGCAGCATGTTCGGCTCCGTGCGGAGAGAGCCGAACATGCTGCGGACAATTCACTCGGCCGAGTGAGAGTCCTCCGGGTTTTCCTTCACACTCGGGTCGAGTAAGCACTACAGGACGGTACATCAAGGAATAATCACATATAAATACGAAGGTAGCAGCACCGAGATGAGAAGACAAACAATCTTCACCTCCAACTTCATCAGTGCTGAGAAAAGCAGAATCATTCTTATCTTGACCAAACTTCAACACAACAAACACAGTCACATATCATCTTTACCATAATCGCATCATCTTTAATCAAAATGGAGTCCACAAAGCCCGTTGCAATCATTGGCGCTGGTCTCTCAGGACTCAGCCTAGCCCTGGCTCTCCACCGCCAAAACATCTCCAGCGTTCTCTATGAGACACAAGCCGCTCCTCTCGACATTGGAGGCGCCATCATGCTCTCGCCCAATGCCCTTCGCATTCTAGACCGCTTGGATGTACTAGCACCTGTCGAACCCCGAGGATTCAAGTTCGAGAAGAGCTACTTTAATTCTGGAGATGAGCTCGTCGACGTCTTTGAGTTCGGATCCGCTGAGAAATATGGCTACACTGGACTCCGGGTTTACCGATACGAACTGATCAACGTGTTGCTGGACTTGGTCGCCAAGGCTGGCATTCGCATCGAGTACGGCAAGAAGTTCGACCACATCGTCAGCGAGACTGAGCAGGATGTTACCTGGCAGTTCGCTGATGGCTCTGAGGGCAATGCTCCTTTGCTAGTTGGCGCAGACGGAATCCACTCTCGCGTGCGCCAGTACCTCTATCCCGACTTGGTCGCCAAGTTCACCAACATGGTTGGTATCACGGCCGCTATACCAACAGCCCAGCTTCAGGCCGACGAATATCCCCTCCCAGCGACAATCATGAACCGAAAGCAAGGCGCTTTTGTCATTGCGCCGCAGCAGGCAGATGGATCCGAGGTGTTGATCGGCAAGCAGTTTCGCTTCACTGGTCCTGAGCCTGATCGCCAGGGCTGGAAGAAGTTGACGTCGGACAAGAAATGGGCCGTTGACTTCCTCCGCCAGGGCCACGAAGACTTCCCTGCCATCGTAGAGCGGGCCACGTCATCTGTACCGGAAGAAAATGTCAGTGTGTGGCCCTTCTACCTGCTCCCCAAACTCGATACCTGGGCCTCTGAGAAGCATGCTCGAGTGGTCATCCTTGGCGACGCAGCACATGCCATTCCTCCCACAGCTGGACAGGGTGTCAACCAGGCGTTTGAGGACATCTACATATTGGCTGGGGTGCTGGGGAAGCTCGGCAGCGAATCGAAGGTCGGAGCTGATGAGAGAATGAAGACGGCTCTTAAGAACTGGCAGAATGGTCGACAGGGACGTATCGACAAGGTTCTGCAGTTGAACGATCAGATCAACCAGAGGAGAATGCCCTCGGAGGAGAATATCGAGTTCAAGCCGTTTGACCTCGCTTGGCTGTATGCGGTCAACTTTGACGAGATGGTTTCAGAATACGCATGAGACGTGCTACAGTGGATGAAGTCTTAGCGTCATTCCCTTTTTTCGAAAATAGTTACAAATATACATGATCTAATAGCTTCGAAAAGACTCCCTCGAAATCTCTCTCCCAATCTCGATGTCAAAATTGATATGCATTGTATTTGGTAAATTATTCTGCTATTAGTTATTTCCCTATTCGTACTTTTTTTCTAGACTGGTATCTTACGCGGACAGGAACTACTTGAGTGCCTACCACGTTCTGAAAGACGACCTGCACAAATCTGGTGTTACTAAGATCCGGTGTCGTGTCAAACGCACATAACAAACACCGCCGAATGGCTTCTGCAAGTCCACTAACAAAGTACTCCTTCACGCGCTGATACTATCGCAAATAAGTGCAAAGGTTGGTCACTTCGGTTGGCTGGCCCGTCCTTCCGAAGTACTCGTCTCGGTACGGCTGTAGCTCAAGCGCCTCGAGGAATATGAGCTCCATCAGGAGAATGCCTAGGGACAGGAGGCTCTACTTAACCTTTCCCTTTGTGTCTGATGCCGTAGGTATTTTGTTCTTTAGCAAGGAATGAACGGAATCGTGCAACATGTAAAGTAGAGGCACGGGCGAGTCTGAGTTTCTTAGAAGAAGAAGCTCTTTCTTGCTCCGTGCTGCGGGCATCCACGACGATGCGCCCGAGTTGAAGACAAGTTAATATCATGGACAGGCCAAGTTTCAGCCGGGTGTCTCGTCTAGGTGTAGTTTTGAGAAAGGCTTCCAGGCTTTCTACTTCCCTCGCGGCAGTTAGTCTTAATCGTGCCATATCTCCTTATAAATGTCCGTTTATTGCCTTGTCAATCGGAATCAACTCATGCAGCTCCGTAACAGCGCTAATAATATCGTTCAACTGACCATCCGTGGCACTGAGTCTGGATTCGTCGCCTCAGCCTGGATAACTGGTTAGTGCCAGAGGGTCGAGTCTGGGTCGTTTTGGAGCCTCTCTTGGTCGGCATCTCAAATGTCCAGTGGCGCAATTTCGATGGCCTGGGAGAAGAGAGTGTCCTCTCGCTCGGCTGCCCAGATGAAGTCATCGAATTTCGTCTCGAATCGTCACCCCATCCTCGTTCGCTCAAAGACAACACGAGCCGCTACATAATCGTGCACAACCGCGTGTACAACATAACTTGATTTTTCGAAGAACGTCCATAAGTTAAGTTCATATAATTCTAGTCCGACTCTATAAGCATCAGCATGACTGGTTGACGTTTTACCACTCAATAGCGGGGGTGAGGAAGTCCTATTGAACGTCGCCGGAACGGATGCCACAGAAGCATTTGAGGACGTTGGACATAGTGACAAAGCTCGAGAGGTACTATACAAGTTCCCCGGTAGAATAGTTTCGAGAGACGCGAGACCATAGTTAACTCTCTAAGTTACGATGGCCGACTCGAAGGGCAGCTCCATTTAGAGTTGAATATACTATTCTAAAAGAAGGACTTTGCTTCATCCTGAAATAGTGGTACAGTGACTTTAGACACATTGCCTATACCAGTGCCAAGTCCCAGAACATAGTCGCCTTTGTCTAACATCCACTTCCCATCGATCCACCGAGCCACTTCGCGTTTTCGAATCACCACGTCCACCGCAACCTTTTCTGTTGGATGAATAGTCGCTGTTTTCTCAAACCCAACCAGGATCCTATCTTCTTGTTTTCCCTTCTTCCAAATATATAGCTGGACGACTTCTTGGCCAGCCACGCTTCCGGCGTTTTCCACGGAGACGGAGACGCTCCAGGATTCATCATTAGAGCTTACTGTAGAAATGGTCGATGTAAAGTCAGTGTAGCTTAGCCCGTAACCAAACCACCACTGTGGGAGAGTGTCGGCTTGGTGGCTGTACCATCGATACCCGACCTGAACGTCCTCCTTGTAAGCCACTGTTCCGTGGACTCCGGGCCAAGACTGCAGATCAGAGGAGAAAGGAAGATCAGAGTAACGTCGCGGCCACGTAATGGGTAACCGGCCAGATGGGTTAACGGTCCCAAAGAGCACATCTGCTAGAGCATTTCCCGCTTCCTGTCCTCCATACCAAGCTTGCACAAATGTTGACACTCCATCGATCCATGGAAGCTCAACGGGAGAACCGGACTGGTTGACGAAGACCAAGCTCTCGGGTCGTTTTGTGCGCTGAAGCAGGGCCTCGACAAGCTTATCTTGGTCACCTGGCAGCGCCATGGATTGTCTGTCATAGCCTTCGCTTTCCCATTCATCACTCAAGCCTAGTACAACGACGGTGACCTCACTTTCATCAGCGAGAGAAATTGCTTCTGAGATCAAGGTCTCCGCGTCGGGGACTGGTGGTGAGAATCCGATTCTGACTGAGGGGTTGGAAGAGAACACGTGGTTGGCATCGGATGATGAAGCCTTGGATGCTTTGGAGTCGGTGTTCACCCAGCCTTCAATGGAAACGCTGTAAGGTTTATCGGCCTCCATGAAAATGGGCTTGATGCATTCGACGCTCCCAAATGTGTAGAACGTCTCTCCAATATCCTTCCAGTTGCTATTGTCGACAACGAGCTCCCCGTTAACGAAGAGCTTGGATCCCCCAACGCTGCTTAAGCTGAACAAATGTGTCCCCGAAACTGAGGGGACCACTGATGAGGAGACCCTGAAAGAGTATGGCGGGATAGGGTCGACCTGAAACTCCAACGGGGCGCTGTCTGACAGATCAATGTTCGAGCTGTCGCGGAATTGCGTCTCTGAAATGGGGCCAGATAAATCTGGCGATGCGAAGAAGTCGATTTGCACCATGGACTTTCCTTTCGCATCAGCTGATGGGTCTGAAGTCCACTGTGCCTTTTCGAAGAGAGGCAACCACTTCAGGGCGTGTGCTCCAAGAGCATACTTGACAGATAAGTCAACACCCTGTGCTTGAGCCACGGCTTTGAAGGATTGCATAGGCCGACTGAAGTACTGCGGGTTCATGCTCGCTGAACCACCACCACCTGGAGTTCCTAACAGGGCATTCGGTCCAATGAAAGCAACTTGCTTTCCGGCAAGTTTTTCCACTTTCAACGGCAGTGTTTGGCTCGAGTTCTTGAGCAGGACAATGCCACTTGCCGCAATCTCGCGCAATAACCTGGTGTCTTCTTCAGTGGTTGAAGAAATCTCTTCGCGGTCTCGAGACTCCTTTGCAGCCTCTGGGGAAAGTCCCAGAAGATTAAACTTGCGCGCAAGTGATAGAACGCGGGACACCGATATGTCTAAAGCCTCCAAGACCTCTGTCGTCGGGTTTTCTTTGATTGCCTTGAGAAGGTGGTTTCCGCGTTTCTCTGGTGGTCCGGGCATTTCCAAGTCAAGACCAGCAACGAGACTCTGGAGGGTCGAGTTGGTGCCACCCCAATCACTCATGACGAGGCCCTTGAATCCCCATTCTCCTCGAAGAATGTCACGGAGTATAGGCGTGTTCATGTCCATATGCTCGCCATTGACGACATTGTAGGAGGTCATGATACAGTCGGGGGGTGATTGCGATTTAATGACCATCTCGAAGGGCTTGAGATAGATTTCTCGCAGGGCGCGCTCGGAGATCTTTGCGTCGATGATAAATCTTTCGTATTCCTGTTCATTGGCAACGCTGCGCATCGTTTTGTCCATTAGAAACTGTCATGGAGGTGCATGTGACTAGAAGGACAACAGATAAAAACAAAGACAACTCACAAATGCTTCGCAGTAGCAGACACTTCTCCGGTCTCTTGAACACCATGGATGTATTCCACAGCTAATGTCCCACTGAGAAAGGGGTCCTCGCCGAAACACTCAAAGTTGCGTCCACCCAAGGGGTTCCTGGCACAACATATTGTCGGCGCAAGCAACACATGCGCAGCCTTGGTCTTGGTCTCTCGACAGAGCAAACGGCCCAACTCTCGCATCTTCGGCTGCCCAGGTCACCATGATCTTCCTTTTCTACGGCACCTACTCCTTCACCTGGACTCCTCTATCGATTGTGTACCCCGTCGAAGTGCTCTCCTACTCCATGAGGGCAAACGGTCTTGCCTTTTACAACGGTGTCTGCTATGGAACCGCCTTTCTCAATACCTTCGCAATTCCGTATGCTATGAAATGGTCGAGCTGGGGTTTCTATCTTATCACCGCCTTCTGGACTCTGATCTTCGAATGCGGCATCATTTATTTCTATTTCCCGGCCACAGAAAACAAGAGTCTCGAGGAGATTGACATCATCTTTGAGGGTATTAGGCATGCAGACTTGGATGTGACATTGGCAGATGTTCTCGAAGGCAAGGCCATTGATATTGAGGTTCAGAAGGGAGTGTTGGCAGATAAGTCTTAGCACACAGCTAGCCATAGCTTCACGCCTACATACAATCTTGTTAATCTCTGCGTGAGCTTGATGTAATTACGTACCATCATCGCTTGCAGATGTACCCAGAAGACAAGAGCTGCCAAAATAAAGCTGTAGCCCCTACCTGATATCACATTGCTCCTGGCCTCTTGAAAAATACATATAAGTGCCAAGGGCAAGCAAGTACCGTGCGAACGACAGCACTGAGAGTAATAGCTCACTGCTCTTTTAGCGCATGAAATTATATATTATATTTATCTAATAGCTAGCGCAAAACCGTTCGTATTCTAGCTATTCGTCATGGGCGACAGTACAGAAGATTGAATTGGTTGTTGACGCAGTCTCCGGAGATCCAGGAACACAACAATTAAACCCGAACAACCCACCCATGAGGCCGGTCGAAATGGTCAGAAAATAAGCTTCAGAGAAATTTTGTAAGTGGTTTCGAGAAATAATGAAAACAGTACGTCTCATAGGAAGAAATGGACTCACGGCGGGGATCAGTCGATCGGAAGGAGGATCAAGAATCTTTCAACAAGGATGGCCAAAATTATACCATAATCAACAACATGTTCATAGCTACCGTCAATCCCCATCACATTAATAACTCTTGAATCGTCTGGAATTTGAGCGTCCAAATAGAAGCAGTCCCTCGGTTCATCGCTCAACACACTGAAAAAGGCTAACATCAAACCCTGTAGCACTGCCGTTGACGGCATATCATCAGTCGACGCTTGCAGGTGCGATGGCCATACAGCTGGCGACAACATGAAGGATGAGAAGGAGCCGATATACTTCATGATATCGATTATTCGCCGCCGACTATCACGCGTAACTATATTTGAAGATTTTGGGACTCATTGCCGAATTCGAAGCAACCCAAGTACCCATTCTGAAGCCCCAAACGATTTTCCTTCTGGCGTGCATGTGAAGGGGAGTCCTGTGATAGTAAGTGCTCGTATATCTGAGTTGTTCCTGTATTGGTGCGCTAATGCTAGGTCAGTCGTGCTTCTGGTTGACCCCCCTCTTGGCCAATACGCAATGCGAAAAGATCATAGTATCCGTGAAGTTGATCCCACTTCTATTAATCATCCTATATCTATGAAATAAGGTGCACTTCAGATCAGATCCTGGTATCCGCCTTGCACACCCACTACACCTTTCAGTCCAAATCCATCATATTGGAAAATCACACGACAGACGCTCGATATGCGCTCCCTTCGACGACATTGTTCGCCTTTGTCCGGATACCCAACTCCAATCGACCATAGATCCCAGAAGCTCTTTTGATATATGTAGAAAACTTGCCATGTCTGCTTGGACAGCTTTCCTACGCGTTGTTGAGTCTCAGATCATAAGGGAGCATTATCCAATGAGTATTGGTGAACCGACAACCCAAGGTAGTTCCGCAACATGGCTGGACGAGTCCTGGTCACGGCCTTGGGAACCTCGGACGTTTGGCCGCTTGATACGCGCAAAGCGAGCACTAGAGTCAATTAATGCAGATCCTTACGGCAGCATGGATGAACTTGGGATAGGCGGGACGAGCCAAATCGCCGAGGACTGGGAGGCAGACGCATAGGGAAGCTTGCAAAATACTGTTCGAACCTTGAAGGCAAGAGAGTAGACATAATGTCACAGGTTTATGCTCAAGCTGTGTTGGTGCAGGAAGGCATCGCTTCAAACAAGCAGGCGCGACAGGTTGGATATCTAACATCCTTAGCTACGCTATTCATCCCAACTTCCTTTATAGCGGCCATTTTCTCCATGGGCGGGAACTTTTCTGGGTGTACTGGGCGATTTCAATCCCCGTGGTGTTGGTCAGTTGCATTTTGCTCTTTACGAAGCTTGGCGGATGGATGTTGAAGCATGGTTCTAGAAACAGAAATGGGTCTCTTGTTTAGGAATAAGACAGCTTGGACAACGTTTGGCACACGTTATATTCTAGCATATTCTGTATGCTGCCAGTATATTGCATCACCGACTACTAGATTACGACAATGGGCAGGAAAGGCACAGGAACACAAAGGTCTGACCAAGATTACACTCAAACTCTCCTTGTAAGACACATTCTGACAGAGACATTGCACGCCCTAAAACGTCTAGGCACATCGCCCCAGACAAGTCATGTGTATCGTGAGCTGATATGTGTGCATTCATTCCTGAGCGACTAAACCCAGGCACATGAAAATTCCAATTCGTTTATCTGTTATACATTTCTCGATCTTAATTGCCTAGTCCAACTGACACCCAAGTTTGGGGTTTGCGTCTTCTCAGCTACAGCAAGACCGCCACTATGGACGCTTTAGCAGCGAGGCTTTCTTCTCGCTCCCATAGCCTAGCCTATCACTTGGCGGATTGAAACCACGCAGCCCAAGATGCGGGCCGCTAGCAGCCCGTAGTCGCTAGCCAGCTGAAGGCCCGGCTCTCAATAGTCTGCTTCGCTATTGACGATATCCAGGGGTTGAGACGTGCTACAGGATACTGCCTGCGTCAGCTGTTCCCGGTAACCCCCCGCACTTCCCCTCAACCCCACGTAGAGCATCTCATGTGGTGCAGACTTTGTACTAGCGGAGGAAATAGTCTACTTTTCAGAAGTGGTTCGCGCCGACGATAGTTTCATTCACTGAGATCTAGAACTAATCTCTCAGCTCGCCACGGATCGGTACCACTCACGACGAACAAGGTCGCTTGCATTGAAACTTAACAGGACGATAAGTATAAAGTGTGCGCTCACATCCCACAGAGTTGGTGTTCCAGACAAGCCCCTCCATCACTCACGAGTCTACAATAACTTCTTCTCGACTGTATTCTTCAATCTGCATCATGTCCCGTAATTACCGCGAGTTCGCATCGTGGCTCCAGGTAGCTTTCTTGCCATGCAGAGCGACATGAATTCGGCTAACGCTCCTCTAGGTCATCTACACTGACGACGACGACAAGCCTGATAATACCATCAACGAAATCAATGGCCAATCTTCCGATATTAACAAGGGCCAAGGAGGATCGTGAGTGTTTCTGACAGGAGCACTACCTTGTTAACCGTGCTCTCAAGACACTAACGGTTACTTTAGCTACGTTTGGCTTCGCCTCCACCAAGCGGATAGGCCATCCATGATCGTGAACAACTTCTGGCTGCATCTCAGCGGCGACTCGATCTCTGGGGCTGATGATCTGGCCAAGGGAGCTGGTGGTGATTACCGCTACATCCAGTGGTCCAACGATGTGAACGCCGCCACGTAAGATCCTCACTGCGCCCATGCAATAATATCTACCCAGCTAAACTTACGTTTTCAATAGGCACATAACCGATGTCGCGCTCTGGCGGTGTGACGATAGTCAGGATGGACCCCCTAGCGGTTGGGATGGCAAGACTAAAGACATCAACAGTGGTCGTGGTGGTGATTACCTCTACCTTGTTTGGCGAACCAAAGTGTACGCCGGGCCCAAGAACTTCTAATCTTTGTTGGAATGAAGTTTGTACGGGGTTGTTTAGTTGTTGGCTAAATCTTGAATTTCTTCTCACCAACAACAGACATTTAGCCCGGCTGGTGCGGTGAGATGAGAAGAATATGATGATAATGCATACATATACTAGGAGAGTACTCTGCATTTAAATGATGAAGAAATTGTGTACCGCCGGGACTTGGAGTGGTTCCCTCTCTACTCATATAGCCCGTGCAGCTTCCATCTTAATCCTCGTCATCGTTGTTGTCCTCATCCCCGTACTCGTCATCGTCGTCATCATCCTCATCGCTGACCCAGGGGTCACTATCCCACTCTTCCCTAGAAACGTCGGCGCCTAGGCTCTTTTCATAAACGGATGGCTGTGCACAAACCATTCCCGTGTGCCCTGGCAGATGCAGCTTGAGTTGATCATCGCCAAAGATGTCATTCTCGGCAAAGTGCCGGGCCATCTCGCTGACCTTGCCGCCTCTTCGCTCAATGACTGACTGGACTCGAAACGTGATGGCGACGATGTAATAGTCAATCCTGCCTGGTTCGGTCTCATCGCGGATCCATCTCCGGTTATGCCAGTTGCTCGTGCCGCTCCATCTGCTCTCCTCCCAGCCCCCACCCTCAGTATCAGCGTAAAGCACAACTCCGTCCGGTCTCTTGAAGAACCAGCGCTGAATCATCTGCTTGGCAATGAGGTCGATCTGGTCCTTCTTGCGCACGAGAGACTCAAGCTCAATGCAGAATTCCCTCACACTGGGCGACATTTTTTCGCCGACGCCCCTGAGCCACTTACTCTCGAAGCGCAGCGGCTCGTCGTTCTCCCAGAACCACCAGTCCGCATGTCGGATGGTCAGGGTCAGGCTGCGAGGATGGAGATAGGGCGTCGATAACAAGTCGGCCAGTTCGCCGGCCTCCAGCTTCCACATCTGCGCAAACACCCGCAACCTGTCGATCTCAACCTTCTCCTGGCCCTGCTGCTCCGTGATCTGTCGGAGCGTGCGGGTAAGTCGCCGGAGGTTCCGCCACGCGTTGTACTCGGGCGGTGCGCGGTCGCCGACCGTTACCCAGTGTGTTTGCTCCTTGAGAATAAAAGGCATGAACCAGCACTCCCGATACACGGCTCGACAGGTTTGCAGGAGCTGGATGTCGTTCTTGCGCGGTGCAAAGTATGACGGTCGCGTGTAGCACGTCGTCGCCTCGTAATGCTTGTCCGGCGACGGATCTGGGTAGTCGGTGAGGGCGAAGGCGTAGATGGAGCCTCGCACCTCGGCCGGTAAGACGCTGAATAGTGGCGAGCCATCCTGTGGCGCGACGGGGCTCGAGAGGAGCTGCTTGTAGAGCGCGGTACCTGCCATGATGATGGTTTGGTGTTTGGCTGAAATGGATGCAGTGTCAAATTTCCAGGACTCGTCGTGAAGAAATAGTGACGGCTTTGATGGCCTCACTTCAGGCAGCAGTGCGGGGGCGGATCATTTGCGGCCTATGGAATGTTGTTGGTTGTGTTGCCTTTATTGCATTCACGATGGAGTACTCAAAGATACCTTGAGATACGCTGGGCCACGGTGCTACGTGGGTGTAACTGTGGATTATCTCGCCAGTTGTAGTCGATACCCTGCTGGGCTGCCAATGCCGTGAAGAAGGCGTTCAGGTCATCAGTTCATTTCAGCAATCGCAACGGCCCACGTCTGGTCTTTTGGAGTCATCGGCGGGCTCTCGTCCCTCAGCACTCAGGTCTAAAGTCTTACCTTACATTTTCCCCAAATTCTCCGCCATGCGTCTTAAAACGGTTGAAAATCTGTTAAAGACTTAAATACATGGGATATAACTCAAGTAGTGCATATTCCAATTCAACTTTGATGCAGTGTTGATGTTGGGACGGAGATGGAATTATGGACATGGTGATCCGCGTACTGGGATGTTTCTTTTTCTTTGCTGCGCCCAATCTTCCACCAAGGTTCATCGCCTCGTGCAAAGCCTGATCTCCCTGAATGAACTTTGATATCACAAGCAACCTAAATGCATTAGGTTACACGTTTGTTATCTCATCCAAGGGATAAATTAGTTTACATAAGCAAGTTCCCCTGCCGTTGGAACACCAAGGAATCAAGAGGCTCTCATCACACTGGATCGCCATCACCAAATGGGATATATCCCTTTTCAGAAGAAAGAAAAATCGAGTAGCCGAAGCATCCTTGAAGAATGGATTATGAGGGGCAATACGGCAGATTATTGCGCAGAGTAAGATCCTCCATGGCGGAAAATGGAAGAGGCTCCGTTCTGTTCTGAGACACTCGGCGCTACACTCAAGGCACATTGGATGCCAAGAATATGGCTGCTGCTTTCAAATCGGGTAAAAATAGACCAATTCTGATCAACGGCGTTTTTTTATTACCCGAGGCGTCTAGAGAGGCTGGCTACTGCACCGCTCCATTTCCATTTGGCTGCTGATGGTGGCCGTCATAGTATTATGTCAGTGTTTCTCGTATTACCCGTGTAAGCCACACCTGATTTCCTTCACCTGAAAGCCCGACCGATAGCTATGCAGATTCTGGCAAGGCTCTCTGGATACAGCCTAGTTCCGACTTCAGGTGATCACCGATGCTCTCGATCAGGCAGTTTCTTAGAATAATCAATTGACTTCTTTGTTGTATGACAAGTTCGGCTCCGGCTCATCGGGCCTGGACACTCCATTCAAGGCAGTGCGACGAATCGTGTCGAGATGATGACCTATCAATCTAGCCACAACAAAACGCAGTACAAAGCTTCGGGAAAGACTAATTTGGACCACGAGCTAACTTACGGTGTGAGAGGACGTGGCGAGATGGGCGTTCAGGTACCTACGAGCGCCACAAAGCCGTTGGGCTAAAAACAGTTGAGTTTTAAGCCTTTTCAAAGAGGGGAAAGAACAAGCTGAAAAGCCCACCTTCCTCGTGCATATGCGCTGACTATAATGTTTCAGTCTGTCTGTGATCGACAAGGCGAGGGGGAGCTGGAGATGGTCGATAGCTGCATAAACCACCCCGCCTTTTACAGCGGCAGTTGTAGGCTGGGGGTGACTTGCCGACGCAACTGGAGGAAACAAGGAGCTCTGCATTGTAACCCTAGTGTGACGGTCTGCCGGATATGACGACATGAGAGATGCCCGCCCCTGCGTCTGCGTGCTTGGCGACTTGGAACCGGGGCACAAGTACGGAGTAGCTCCGAAAGGACTCTTATTAATAGCCCTAGACTAGAGCAGAGAACAAGCATGGATGCTTGGACTTCAAGAACAAATGTCTTGGGTTAATTCAAAAACAGCTTGGGCCTCACCTTTAGATAAAAAGCAGAATCAAGATTCAGTCCCCCTCCGCAATCAAAGCTTCCCTCTCGCTGTCAGCTTATTCTTGGTTCTGACAACGCCAGGTCACGCCTGCATTTCAGCTTCAATGGCGTCCACTAGCTCCGATCCGACGGAGCTTCTCGCACGTCCTCTTGTTCTCATCGAGCCAAACAGAACCAGAAGAGAGGCCCTTTCCGTTTCCCGAGCTGACCGTCCCCGTTCAGCCCGACTCGCTCCCGTTGGCCGTGGCCTGCGCCATGGTGACATCAAGGCGTTTCCCGCTCTTTTCGCCTTCAATGGCTCTCGGTTCTCGGCTCTGCAGAGTGCAGGATAATTTTGCCCTTGTCCGCGGCGCTAGCATCTTGGGCCGTAATTTTCATGTCATCTCCTTCGTATTCCGGCATGGCCAGAAAGCCAATCGTCGCCAATGACGCCCACTGCCGGCAGCCCTCTCGACGACGCTCCTCGTATTCTGGCTGCACAGGGAGCACAGCCAGCCAAGCGTGGCTTTTCTATTTCGCCTCGTGGCGTCTGGGTGCATTCTACGGCCGTTGCATGCCCGCCAGTTATCACTCAGGGGCCGTCTTTTTATGTGTCACAATGTGCAGGCGTGGCTGGCCGTCTGGAGCAAGGGAGGTCCTCAGGGCAGTCAAAGACGCAAATATCCTGCCACTAATCCCGCTGTGGTGCCCGATTCCGGGGTAGAGTAGTAGAGCTGATCCAACTGGAAGCAATGGATGGTGCAGCCTTACCGGTGCTGGGCTATTCAGAGCATGTAATAGCCCCGTCCGTCCCCAAAGGCCTAGACCGGAGCCATCTACAGCCAAGGCGAACTATTGGTCGGTCGTCTTGAATCTAGTCCTGAGGTGTCCGGCTCCTCGGAACTCCACAGGATCGCCCGTCTCACTGTCTCCCGCCCACAGCTGTCCGGGGGCATCATGCATGGCGTTACGAGAAGCAAGGAACATGTCTACCCGTGTGCTAAATATACGGCCTGGCTAGCTGGGCTGAAAACTAGAACTAGTCGATGTCGAGATGCTATAACTTCCGGTCCCTCCCCGGGCTCTAACGCCCTTTTTAGGTCTTGCCCGTCCTAAGCAACTGATGCCAAGACATTTGAGAATCGCAGCATGCTGTTCCGGCTCTCCCATTTGATCTCGGCGCTCTGCGGAGTGTCCGCTGTGGCGGCTCAGGCATACCCCATCACCGGAGTCAAGGTTGCCTCTGGTAGTGACGTGCCAATCCGGAAGAACATCAACGACCTCCAAGCTGCTGGTGGTCCGCAATGGTTCGTTACTAATATCATGCTGTCCTTGATGGCGACTTCTTACTCGGTGCTAGGGACCTCTACATTCGCTCTATTATTGAACTGCAGAAGCAGAGCGCCACGGACCAGGGAGGCTGGTTCCAAGTCGCCGGTATGACGTCCCTGTGCTGTTTGAATTTTGTGATGGTCCTAATGCATTTCATATAGGCATCCACGGCAGGCCCTATGTCGAGTGGAACGGTGCTGGCAAAGAGACCTCGAATGGTTGGGAGGGATACTGCCCTCATGGCGTAAGTCCGTTCTTATTGTATGCATTTACATCGTACTAACAAATCCATCAGGAGAATCTATTCCTTCCGTGGCACCGGCCTTACCTGATGCTCTATGAGGTATAACAAACTGTACCAATCTCTTCTGAAGAAACCATCTAACCGCTCCACAGCAACGCCTCGTTGAAACTGCCACGAAGCTGGCCAATCAGTATCCCACGAGCTCTCGGGCCAAGTATGTCGCAGCGGCCGCGACTCTTCGCTCACCGTACTGGGACTGGGCAGCAACTTCTGCTGTTCCACAGGCGACCGTGACCAAGAAGTTCAACGTCAACGTCCCCAACGGCAGCGGCCTGAAGGTGCAGTCAGTCTCCAATCCGCTGGCCGCCTATTTCTTCCCCAAGGCTGCTCTGGATGGCTCCATCGGGACATTCGACCAGCCGGAGAACCGGCCCCAGATCTACCGTTGCAGAAGTCCGCAGAACTATCCCAACTCGGCCAACAAGCTTATCTCGGGACGGTCATACAAGCAGTGGGTGGTGAGTAAACGACACGCCTGAGGTCGTTGAAGATTGCTAACTTGGATAGTACGATGCCTTCTCCGCCTCTACCACCTTTAATGAGTTTGCCTCTACTGGTAGCTCTGGTGTGAGTCTGGAGCAGATCCACAACACCATCCACTGGGATGGAGCTTGTGGCTACCAATTTGTCGATGCCGACTTTGCTGCTTTCGATCCTTTGTTGTATGTGTCTCCATTGTAAGACTATGAAAACAAGCTGACTAGCCCAGTATGTTACACCACACCAACATCGATCGACTGTGGGCGTACTGGCAGTTCATCCGACCCAGCGAAGCCAGCTTCAAGGGCTCGTACCAAGGCAGCGCCCGCTTCAACACCCGCGAAGGCACCACCATCACCCCCAACTCGCCTCTGCAGCCCTTCTTTGCCTCCCCTGGCAAGTTCCACACATCCGCCTCCGTGGCGAGCATCAAGGGCTTCGGCTACACCTACGAAGGCCTCGAGTACTGGAAGAAGTCCGCTTCGCAGCTGTCCACCGACGCCACTGCACTTATCAACCGTCTGTACTCCACCAGCGTCACCCGCCCGACGAAGCAGAAGCGCGCCGACGACGACTTGACGCGATACTTTGCCCAGATCAAGGTCAACGTGGAGGAGCTGAACCGGCCGTGTTCAATTGGTCTCTTTGTCAACACGACCAATGTGGGTAACTTTATCGTCTTGAAGCAGCCGCAGGCTGGTGTCTTCTACGGAAAGTTCGCCCTCGATAAAGCCGCAAACCCGAACGAGCTTGCTGGTGAAGCCCCCAAGGGCGTCGTGGACGATATCCTAGCCGGTCTGCGGGTCAACATCGTCAAGGTATGTTTCTGACTCTTTTACCCCACGCGACACACATGCATCGGATAACTAACTTCAAGTGACTTCCAGCACGATGGGACTTCGCAGGCTGTCACCGAGGTCCCTAGCTTGAAGATTGAGTTGGAGAATGCGGCCCTCTTGCCTCCCGACAACGACGATCAACTGCCAGAGTACAAGGACTCCAAGACGGTGACGGCGCCAAAGAAGCAGAGGAAGCCACCAACGGTTTAAGCTGTTATTTCGGAAGATTAGCTATGTTTCAAGAGATTGTCGCACAAGCACACCGACACATGTTTTGCAATGATTCAGTGCCGCCCTTACTCATAATGACTGTCCCCCAAGTGCGTAATCGTGCCAAGCTTGCTACGCATCAATTCAAATATCTCGCCTAGCTTGTGATTGCATGAGGTGCCTGCCACTTACGTCAAAATGTCACACATACTGTTCGAAGTCGACAGAATGAGTTGATAGTAGCAACATCAGCTTGAACCAACAAACAGGTAGACTCCTAACCTACAGCAAATGACTTCAGGGTTTCAGTGAACGCCAAGGGCAACTGGCAGAGGCAAGCAAGTTTGGCTAAACCCCGGTTTATCACCGGCCAAGCTCTAGACTCCATCACGAACGAACCTTATTAATTCTCCACGTCCACTTTCTCATTTCTCCGACTCAACCGGACCCATCACTCGCTGTGACTAGGGTGTCCACTTACACGGAATTATCTCAAGGTCGGATGATCTGACGAGATGTCTAGTTCCAACCTTACCTATGCTATACAAAACTGACTATGGCGGCATAGACTAAAATCGGGTTGTACTGCACTTCTCGTCGGCTATCAGGACAGTTGTCAATGAAATACACCAATGGCGGCTTCTATTAAAAGAAGATTCGATATAAATTTATCACATGTCTTAGATAGTTGACCCGAGCTTGGTCGATACGTGTGACGTATTGCGGGGTGCGGGGACCCGAACAGCCGGTAGTCTACTTGATAATCTGAGGGGTTGGATGACAAAACAGTTTCTGCGGAGTTAAGACACGGGGTAAAAACGGGAGATGGTCCCTGTCCAAACAGGACCTGTTCCTCGGCATCTCCCACGCACGACCTTCCGTGACCAGCGACTGGCTATGCTTTGGGTCGATGGTTGACCTAAGGTAGAAGTTCTCTGAATCGCTCAATCCTACTGGGACAAGGGTTGTATCGTATCGAGTGGCTTGCTTGGAGGTTTACGTAGCACTGCATTCAAAGAGATATAAAAGATGAAGACTTCCCTCAGGCGCTAAACGGCAAGAGAAAGAAAAGAAAAAAATGTTCGACGTTGACAGCAGGGATCCACCATTGCAGAACCTCACAATGTAACCTGCAGGTTCCCGGCAAGCTCTTTGACGCCGCATGACTCAGTAGGGAGTGCATGAGCGGACGAGCGGAGTGCAGGTTGCTTATGAATGCCGCCAGGACAACCCTGTGCACAGTAAAACAACTCCATGTACGATGCAGCTCTATTTCTCAATTGAGTGAAGGTATCCATTTCCACAGGACACAGGCGGCGGCACGACAGGGTTCTATGACTTATGCTCATGCCTGCTCACCCGCAACAGGCGCTGTGCCGCTCGTCTGCCTTCTTCACCCAGAGCGGCTCCGGTGTGGAGTTTGACCGATTTACGCCACCGGAGCTATGCCATCTCTCCGGTTCCGAGCGTTGACATAATGGCATCACTGATAATAGACTACCCCCGGATCGTTTTCTATGGAGCTGCCTGTGCGGAGATGAGCCCAGACCGAAACCAGGATGTCGCTCCGGGCGCTGCAACCTCAGATCTACCACGTTGCACATGCCGAGGCATCTGCTGTGGAGAGAGCATGCTTCCGGCCAAGTTCCGGTACGAAGTGCACAATCACAATCGGGCTGCCAAGGGTTTCTGATTTGTTTTTTTTTTTTCTGTCTTAAAACTGTGCTCTGCCCCGGAATGGATGTGCCATGAGTTTCGTCAGATCTTTACCCACTTATCAACTCTAAAAACAGACTCCAGATCAGATCAATTGTTCGTCCGTCCGTCAATATGGGGTTTAGTTCCACCGCCTTCGTCGACGAGGCACACTCCACTGTGTCCCAAACCTTTGCCGCCCAGAAAACCAAGCCCCTCAGCTGGCGCATCGAGCAGCTCCGGAAAACATGGTGGATGCTCGAAGACAACAAGGAGCGCATCGCCGAGGCGCTGTTCCGCGACCTGAACAAGCACAAGCATGAGTCGCTCTCCTTCGACATGTCCGGCATCCAGGCGGCTTGCCTCGAAGCCCTGAATGGCCTCAGCGAATGGACCGCGGACGATAGACCCAACCGGACGGACGCCTTCAACTTCTTTGGCGGTGCACGAGTCCGCAAAGAGCCCAAGGGTGTCGCCCTGGTCATCTCCGCCTGGAACTTCCCCTTCATGGAGCTGTTTGAGCCCATGCTCGGTGCCATCGCAGCTGGGTGCAGTGTGATCCTCAAGCCCAGCGAATTGGCGCCGGCATCCCAGGAGCTTATTGAGGAGATCGTGCCTATCTACCTGGATCAAACGGCGATCCGGGTCGTCACGGCCGGGCCCAAGGAGATGGACTACCTCCTGGGGAAGCACTGGGACCACATCTTCTTCACGGGCTCGACCGTTGTCGGCAAAATCATTTACGCCAAGGCTGCCGCCCAATTGACGACTGTGACGCTGGAGCTAGGCGGAAGAGGCCCAGCCATCGTCTCTTCCAACGCCGATGTCGACCTCGCTGCGAAGAGAATCGCGTGGGCCAAAGTGCTCAACGCTGGACAGGTGTGCATCGGCGTGAACCACGTCTTTGTCGACCCGTCAGTCAAGCCGCAATTCCTCTCCGCCCTGACTAAATACCTCGACCAATTCCTACCACAAGCCGACGGACGACCTAGTTACTACTCCCGAATCGTCAGCGAACGTAACTTCAACCGCCTAGAGAGCCTCCTCGAGCAGTCCTCAGGAAAGGTCATCTACGGCGGAGGCCGAGATGTCAAGACTTGCTACTTCGCCCCGACAGTCGTTGACGGCGTCTTGCCATCAGACTCCCTCATGACTGAGGAGCTCTTCGGACCTATCCTCCCCATTTTGGATATGACTCTGGACGAAGCGGTAGCCTACACCGCCTCACACGACCACCCACTCGCCATTTACGCGTTCACAAGCTCTGAAGCTGAGAAGCAAAAGATCCTCAACGAGACCTCTTCCGGTGGTGTGACGTTCAACGATTGCCTGCTGCACATGGCTGCTGCCAAGGGAGCTCCATTCGGCGGCGTTGGAGGCTCAGGAACCGGTGCCTACCATGGAATTTACGGCTTTAAGGAGTTTACTCACCTGAGAACGGTGGTAACGGTCCCAGGCTGGTTCGAGATGTTGGTCAAGTTCAGATATATGCCATACACGGATTCCAACGCAGCGGCGATGGTCAAGTTCACAGGGCCTGTAACAAAGGTACCCTTTGATAGAGACGGTCAGGCCACGGGATTGTGGGCAAGGCTGTGGTCCATATTCTTTTAAGTCTATTCGTGAAACGCAAGGGCTGTAATGAACACGGAGGAGGGTATGGCATGAGAGACGACAGAAAGTCGGCTTCGGTTGCAGATTGAAGCTTCTCTGCTGTGTGGCTTAATCAAGCAACGACAGAGTAAAGACAAGGAGACAGGGAGTGAGGAGGTTCTGTATGAATAACATCCTAAGCTGTGATTTAGAATAAAACATATGCGTTGTCATTAAAGTATGTTCCACTTCAGCTTATTCCCAACTTCACGCTAATGAGCAGAATGCCAATTGGTAAGAAAACCGTTCTTTTCTACGCATCCAATCAAAAATATTTCTAGTTTGCTTCAAAGCTAGCTGGCGCAAACCTCAAGCTACGGCCCCCGATTGAATCATGCCCTTACTGGACAACTAGCACCACATTTCTTGTACAACAACCTTTTGAGTGAGAATCTGTTTTTGTTCTTGCGATTCTGCACGAAGCCTAATGGAAATGTCCTGGACATATTAGTCATACTGCCACCAAAGGTTTACACTGGTACCACGAAGCATGTGTACCTCAGGCACTAAGACCCAGCCTTGTCTCAACACCTCAAGACCGACAGATCCAGAAATCAAGCCTCATTTCTTCATTTCACTGTTGCGGTCACGATGGATCCATTATCCATCGCCGCAGGCGCGGCTGGGCTCGCTACCGGTTGTGTCGCTATCGTCAGCACCCTCTACACCTGGATAGATGACACAATAGAGGTCGACCGGAATATTTCCAGCCTCTGCGATGAGATTACTGGCCTTCTGCGAGTCCTGGAATCCATCAGCAGTGCGTCCGTCCAAGCTTCCCAGGTGGTTATTGCCGAAATCGACCCCGAAGGTAATCTCTGGACGAGCGTGATGGATACGCTGAGAGACATCAAAGGCACTCTTCACAAGCTAGATCTTCTGCTCGCCGACATCGAGAAGATCAGCAGCGTCTTCAGTCGTGGATTTCTTCGCAAACCGACCAAACAGATGAGACTCAGTATGCGAACAAAGGACATCACCACATACAGGAACAGGATCCAGGCCCACAGCACTGCCATGGCCAGCGCCCTTCAGATGATGAACCTGTTCGTGTCCATCCCACTGCCTGACTCACCTTCCGTTGCTAACTTGTAGTATCAGCTGCCTCCTACTTCAAAGTAACTCGTCCCAGGAGAACCTATATGACGTTTTGTCCGGCCTTAAACGTCAAGTTCGGCGAGTCGAGCTCGCGCTTCGAGTCAACCCCCAAGATGGCGAAGGCTCTCTCGAGGTGAGAGAAGAGGACGATCGCATTTCACGAAATTTGCAAAACCTCGCCCGTGTTGCAGAAAGCTTTCACTCGAGTGCCAGTACCATCGTCAGAGATGGTGCTAGGTCAACTGTATGGGGGGGTAGTATGCTAGGAGAACCCTTGTCGGAGGAACAGCTCTGTCATATTGAGAGTTGGATTCCTCCCCCCGTTCCGGAAGAAGGCACTAGCTCTTCACGAAGTTACGCAAAATCAGCCACTGCCGCGGACACGGGCCACAACTCGGATTCTGACGACGACATCGATCTGGAGCTTGCTAAGCGGCTAGAAGAGCTCGCACTCCATAGCTATCAGAATGGAGACCATGAAAGAGCTGAGTACTTCTACCGCCGAGCTATTGACCGCGGACAAGCCAGCCACAGATCCTCCCACGACATTGCCATGATGAAACTAAGTCTTGCATACGCGTGCATACGGCAGGGGAAGTGGACCGATGCCGAGGGAATCGTCTCCCCAATGGCATTTGAAAGCAAAGCAAGAGACATACTGGTGTTCCACGCCATGCACGCTTTGGCCATAGCTTCTATGGAAAACTCGGATTTGGACGCTGCCCATCGATACTGCAAGCGGGCTTTGTGGGGGAAGAGAAAGCTCATGGGCAAGAACCATCCTTCATGCTGGGATACTTCGGCCTTGCTTGCTTCTATCTGTGCTGCACGGGGGGATTCTGCTTCAGCGGAAGCCCACCAGAGTTTCATACCCTCTTCATACCAAGCAATCGCAGACGGCAGTGCTTTGGCTTATTTAGATCGCTCAGCCGTCGACCACCGCGATAGCCGGACGCCATTCAACCCAAACGAACCTGGATCATCAAGTTGCGTCGAAACTTCTCCTTACTCTCAAGCAATCGCAGACAACTGTGGTTTAGCCTCTTTCGATAACTCGCCTGTGCGTCGCCCAGGTATCGATATGCCCCTTCTAACTAGCAAACCTGAACCATCAATTCGAGTCGACACTTCATTTGTCTCCCAAGCCGACGACACTGGCGCTTTGCCCGGTTCAAGCCGCTCACCCATGGACCACCGAGATCTTCAGGTACCTACTTGGAATAACATGTCTAGATCATCAAGTCCGACTGAAACTTCCTCCTCCATGAGTGACACGGCGGTGGGGTCCCGGCCCTCGCCTACCGTTGAGGAAGAACACTCCGCTCGATTTTCTCAGCCCCCAGATGGTTCTGAGTCATACCACCCCATTCCTACGACATCGTCGCAATTTCCAGTTCCAAATTACAGCTTGCCCCTTATCGCCAAATATCGTTCCAAGCGACAAATCACTATCGGTATTAACTATGGGATAATGAAGACCGTCGTTTCCTTTGCTTTCGCTCACGACTTCAGAACTAGAGAAAACCTTATCACTGAGTGGCCCGGTGCAAAAAGCCATACAGAGTTTGCGGTCAGCTTCCCCAGTATTCGATGCCCAAGTTGTCCAAGTCTAAAACACCATAGGTTCCCACAGTTCTCTACTATGATCAACATCAGAGGGTGGTCGGCTGGGGACATGACACCGCAGACGCGTTGACCCCTGCGGGAGACCCGAAGCCAGGCATACGAAAGGTGGAGCTGTTTAAGCTCAAAGGAAAAGACACCATAGATGTCGTTGTGGACTATCTTCTCCGCCTCCGTCTAGCTATCCGCTCAGTGCTAGAGGAGACGCTAGGCATGGTCTTCACTCAGGAGGAAGAAAGCATCCAGTGGTGCTTTGTTGTGCCCGTATTCTGCAGCGACTACGAAAAAGCCGTTTTCCGGACCGCAATCGAAAGAGCTGGCTATCTCCGAGACGAGCATGACCCACGCCTTACATTAGTTGCTGAGCACGTTGCATTGCTCCACTATTGTGTGAGCTCTGGTCTTCGTAGTGTGCTCAGTCACGACGCGATTCTCATCATCAGCCTCGACATAGGAATGGTGGGTATAGTGGAAACCTGGCTGCCCTCAACCGTCAAGGGAGATAAAAACGAATCATGGCTCCGTTGCGGAAATCGCTGGTAAGTCGCTCCAGAGACAGTTTTATTCTATGGTCGTGCATAACTGAGTGCTAGGTCATTGGATTTGAGCCAGAACTTTAGCAACATGTTACGACAAAAGCTTGGTAAGACCAGAATGCATAACCTCTCCTTCATGCAACCATCCAACCGCGTCGTCATGACGGACTTTGAGCATCGAATCTCGCGTGACTTCAGCAACAACGGGCAAACTTGGGCCGTCTAACTAGGCCTCGAGTTAGATTTTCCGGAAGCGGGCATTGACGAAGGATATGCGGTCTTCACAAACGAGGAGATTTTGTCCTGTTTCGAGCCAGAGGTGTCTCAAATAACTGACACGATAAAGTACCAAGTGAACGTGATGCACGAGCAAGGAAGAACCCTAAAAGTAAGAATCACTTCTCATAGCATGTTTCTTTTTTTGACATGAAGCTAACCCAGGGTTCCTGGATCTTAGTGTGTGTTGCTTGTGGGTGACTTGACAGAGTCGGAATATTTGTTCCAACGAATCAAGACATCTCTACCTCTAGAAGCTCAAAACAACATTATCCGCTTTTGGGATCCAAAATTGGCTATTGTGTCTGGAGCCATCGCAGGAGACAGCAGGGACATGGAGGAGACTGGGGCGATGAGATACCACAGCGAGCGAGGAAAGACACGGGACAATTGACGTGAGATAGGCAGCATTTAGGTGTATCTCACAAATTTTCAGGCCAAAACGGCACCGACATGGTTGAGGTGTACTTCATAATAAGTAGAGAGCTGAAGGCTCTGTCAAATAAGGAATGCGACTCTGCAGATCGTGAAACGCTCGGGCGTGGCTGTGTCATCTAGCGCTGAGGCCCAAAGTTCAGCTCATCGGGTCATCGGGTCATACGGTACATAAGCCGATAGCTTCCAAGTAGAGCCAGTAAAGAAAGACGAGCCCTGGCAACCTGGCTCATAAGCAAGATCAGCAATGCATTTTTGCAACCTTGTCGAAGCTTATTCCGTCAATGGGAACGCGCACCTGCGCAGCTTAACAGCAGGGATTTCCTAGCCAAGTTAGCACGATATCCAAAAGCTGGGGAAGTTGCTGGTTAGCTTCGAGGGTTAGCTTCGAGCTGCGTTTCCCGGTCTAGCCCATCCTAGATGCCGCTCGTACAACGCACCGTAAGCAACCAGGGTTTTTCGCTCTTTTCGATGCCTAGCATGCGGCTGAATATTGCCCCGTTCAAGGAGCGGTAAATGAGCGAGGATTCTGGGGATGCTGCCTGGCTCTGAGAGGAAATTATTTAAAGGCCTTAGTATGCCCTTCGAGGGGTCATAAGTTTGCATCTCACTTCACGAAACTTGAAAGTTATCCTCTTTTCTCCAGTCGTCACCTCCATTTCTCAACTCGGCAGCACGTCCATATACAACATGCGTTTCAGCGCCACTCTCCTCCTCCTCATCCCGCTCGTTGTGGCGATCCCAGCCAAGGAATCAGCAAAGGCCTTGCCGGATCTCTCTGCTGCCGGGGAATCGGGCTTCGACTTTGCCCCCGAGGATTCCGATGGCTTGAGTCTCGCAGCTGCAAAGGTCTGCCCTGCGAAGTACCCTCGCTATTGCTCTCTCGGTAACTTTTGTTGCCGAACGAAGAAGTGCTGCAAGAAGCAGTGTTGCCAAAACTCCGCCAAATATTGCATCAAGGGGCTCTGCTACAAATAATTCGAGCAGAATTCACGACGTTGGAATGGTTTAGGGTACGGCTTGTCTTGACAGTGGTTGATTTTGGGCTAGTCTGACTAGATTGCTCATGTTTAATATGGTCAATCATGCAATGGTCTTAATGTGGAAAGAGTTGCGACAACCCATAACTGTAGTTTCCGAGTGTCAAGTCGTCCAAGTCGTCACAGCGGTTTAATAGAGACCAGTAATCTGATCTTCATGCTAAAATACCATTTCATGAATGATATCCTTGACGTCTGCCAGACTTTGACAATCGGTGCCAAAGATTTGGGAGGCGAGTTAGGTACTCTTGAATTTCAGGCATCTACAGGGTGGCTGACTGGCCAAAACCAGCTGAACAGTTCACGACTCACTCCGGGCCGAATTGGAGTAATGCCGCCTGAGTCAGCGCCAAGGCAGCTTTGGCAGCCTACGGAGTAGTGTCACGTGGACCTCGATTAGATAAGACGCGGAAAGTTGCACGGAAAAGCTTAGCGCGCGCCCCAACGCGCGAGTCACCTAGTCTTAGTCAGCGAGAAATGTGAAAGACTTTTGCATGCACAGTTTTTATCGTCGCGCCGCTAAACTTGGAGCAATTCTTCACGGCCGCTTCCTACGTCCCGTCGATCCCAACCAGCAACCGTCAAGATGCGTGTGGTTCTTGTGAGTGGCGGAGTCATCTCTGGCGTCGGAAAAGGTGAGTTTCCTGATGTCCTGGTCACTTTTGCTGTTGTGCCTCTGTCGCCGTGCGCCGCGATAAGTCACGATGCCGCCGTCAACTCACCTTCAAACTCATCTTTGTTGGATCCAACAGACTGACACGACGCTTTTTAGGAATTATCGGTATGAAATTCGAATCGATCGCGGCTCTTCTTTTCGTCCACTGACGAACACTCTTACAGCCAGTAGCGCTGGACTTCTTCTCAAGACCCTGGGTCTCCGTGTCACGGTAAGCACAACACCACGACCAACTCACCGTGCACCGTCTCTTGCTCACACCACAACTTCAGGCGCTCAAGATTGACCCTTACATCAACACAGATGCTGGGTTGCTGAATCCGCTAGAGAAAGACTTCCCGAGTCCCTCATGACCCAAATCTCACTAACCGTCCTCCAGGCATGGAGAGTGCTTCGTTCTGGCCGACGGAGGCGGTAAGATAAGGCTCTGTCTTTCCGGTGAATGACGCTGACATAACTCAGAGACCGATTTGGATCTCGGCAACTATGAGCGGTTGGTTTTCTGATTTTCTGGGTTTTCTAGACGCCATTGCTGACGTCGTCGTCAGATATCTTGGCATTCAGCTGAGCCGCGAGAGCAACATGACCACCGGCAAGATCTACAAGCTGGTCATTGTACGACACCATCATCCTTTTTCCAAACTTTGACCGACTTTTTGATGACTAATGTTTCTTCTTTGTAGGATAAAGAGCGACGAGGTGACTACTTGGGCAAAACTGTCCAGGTCGTTCCCCACATCACCGACGCTATCCAGGAATGGGTGACCCGTGTCGCCAAGACTCCCGTCGATGACTCAGGAGAAGAGCCCGATGTCTGCATCAGTATGTTGTCAATTGAATTACGCCGCTAAGAAAATATGTACTAACTTTTTGTCCTAGTCGAGCTGGTATGTCACCTTCTAGTATTCTCTAGCAAGGACCTCTTTGATTCTAATGTCTCTGCTTGTAGGGTGGCACCGTTGGTGACCTTGAGTCCGGCCCATTTGTCGAGGCTCTGGTCCAACTCAGGCATCGACTTGGTCGGGATAACTTCTTCAGTATCGGCGTGTCATACGTCCCCATCATCAACGGAGAGGAGAAGACCAAGCCAACCCAGCACGCCATCAAGCAAATGCGCAGTGCCGGTCTGATTCCCGACGCGGTAGGCACAAACATCATCAAGCTTTGAAACGATTCGTCTAACAGCTCCGTCAGATTGCTTGCCGTTGTGAGCGCTCGCTTGATGAAGCCACCATCCGGAAGGTTGCCAGCAGCTGCCAGGTTGAGTACGAGCAAGTCATTGGCGTGCGAAACATGGATACCATCTACCAGGTTCCTCTTCTCCTCAAGGAGGAGGGCCTTCTAAAGCTACTGCAACAGGGCTTGGTTCTCGACAAGCCTGTCTTGTCAGAAGATAGAATCCAGAAGGGCCAGGCCCTGTGGGATCTGTGGAAGAAGACGGTCATCCCTGAGAAACATCTCGAGCCTGTCAACATCGTCCTGGTTGGCAAGTACACTAGTCTCGATGACGCCTATCTCAGCGTTCACAAATCACTCGAGCACTCGGCCATGCGATGCAAGCGCAAGCTGAACCTCATCTCGGTGGATTCCGAGCATCTCGAGCACGACATGCAGCAGAAGGACCCCACCAAGTACCATAACGCCTGGAAGGCCATTTGCGAGGCCCAGGGTGTTCTTGTCCCCGGTGGTTTTGGATCCCGAGGCATCGAAGGTATGATCGAGGTCACCAAATGGGCCCGAGAGCGAAAGGTTCCCTTCCTCGGAATTTGCTTGGGCATGCAGGTTGCCGTCATGGAGTATGCCCGTAATATTCTGGGACTCAAGGGCGCCACATCCGAGGAGATTTCTGCCCAAGCAGAGCACCGCGTTGTCATCTTCATGCCGGAGGGATCCAAGGAGTAAGTTCCACGTGTCCTTCTAGAGGATCCAGTGACGAGTCACCCAAACTGACACTCAATCTCAGGCAAATGGGCGGTACTATGAGACTCGGTACGCGGACATCGCACTTCAAGCCTGGCACCGAATGGAGCAAGCTTCGCGCTATGTATGGCGGCGTTGATGTTGTCGAGGAGCGCCACCGTCACCGCTACGAGGTGAACCCCGAGTACCTCGAGGAGCTCGAGAAGGCCGGTCTCTCCTTGACATCCATGGACAACCTAGGCGTGCGAGTCGAGACGATCGAGCTGAAGGATCACCCTTTCTTTGTCGGGTAAGTAGCATAATCACGAGGCTTGTGGTGGGGGTTTTGCTAACATGACCAACTAGCTTACAAGCGCACCCCGAGTTAACTAGCAAGGTCCTAGACCCTTCGCCTCCCGCGCTTGGTTTTGTGGCGGCGAGCGCAGGATGTCTCCCCCAGATGATCGAGGCGGCGCGGCTGAAGAGGGAAGGGCTAGCCAACGGAACTTCTGATACTTCTCATTTCTAAAGGCAACAGGCTGTCAAGACGGGTAGAAAATAAGACGAGCGCGGGATTAGATATACTTGAAATTTCTGTGTAATGGCATACATGATCCATGGACCTTGAGGCTGGCGGCGTTCCTGTTTCCGTCAACGTGATGCACATATAGAGGCAAGCATCGGGGGTATTGAGGCTCTTTATTTCAAAGATGGGTGAGGAGCTATGTAACAAAGAATGGCATATTCATTTCAATCTTTTTCATAATTAATGGCCTTGGATTAGGTCGAAGAATCAGAAGCTACAATGTTACATTCTGAAGTGACCTGGGTGATTTTCAGAGCTTCCACGATGATGACCATTCTTGTTCTCGCATTGGTACTCATGTCTAGATTGTTGATTTGAATGGGAAAGATTCAGATCACGGTGTAAGAATACGAAGTTGAACGCAGATAACACAGTTGTTTCATATTCGTGGCGTAGCGAGTCTGATTGGGTATCTGAGAACACACACCAAACGAGCAGCTGACCATGTGACGGCCTCATCTTTCAAGTTTTATTGCACGCCTAATGGGCACCTTCGGCCGCGTGCTCTCACTATACCTGGCATAACCCTGAGAGCTAAGAAACTCAGTGTGCATGTAGATGGTATCGTCCAAAGTGCGCATGGCAAAGCCCACTATCCTGCCGTGTACTTCAAACCCAAGCATGCTCTTATGGATTGTTGCCTTGGTCTCCGTTGAAGTATCTCGCACTCTCATATGATCAGGTGGTAATCCCGGACACGAAGCTGGAGCTAAAGGCCCACCCAAATCATCCAAGATTACACTATGCTCAATCTCAATAAGGCGCCGGCCAATGCCGTGCATCGTGCTCACTTCCCACAGGTTCTCCCTTGGCATTCCGATGACTTTCATCATGCGCAAAGCGTCCAGCCTCGTGTCCAAGCACCGACATTTGCTGACGAGAAAGAAGAGCACCGGGGTGAAGCCTGTCTCGAAAATGAACTTTGGGGGGCGAGTGGTGATGCGAGACCCTTCTGGAACTATTGCGAGGCTTTTGGCCAGGTCTATTAGCGCGCGGAAGCTGTCGAGGTGCATGTCGTAGTCGGTTTCTTTAGCGGAAAAGGCCAGTTCCGACCAGATTCGGCAAACCCCGTGACGGATCAAGAGGAACTTGCGGTGCATCTGGTTGAGGTAGTCTTGCCCGAGCTTGAAGTGCTTGGTGACGGGTGTTGTTGGAGATGTCAATGCGGCGTCAAAGTCGGCGAACAAGACATGCCACTGCTCCAACAGAGCACTGATCTTCTCTTGTTCTGCCAGTAGCTGCATCGAGACTGGCTGGTGTCTTAGACCTCCAGTGCGATGTGCATCCCCCCACCGTACCAGCCGCACTGTCCGGCAGAATATGTCGTCCATCATGGCTTGGGCATCGGAGAAGGAGGAGAAGACGGTGAGAACAGGGCCATCCCAGGCGACGAGGCTGGGGAAGTCGGTGGCGCCAGTACCGAAGAAGAAGGGGACAATGCTCAGGCGTCGAAAGATGGGCAGCAGGTGCTCCTTTGTCCAAGGGTGAACAGATGCTACGTTTTGCATAATGGCAATGCCGGCCTTGCAGTGGCGAATGGCGGCTTCTCGGTTGGACTGCAGACACTCGATGCAGGTGAAGAGAATGCAGACAAGCAGCACCACGGACGGGTTGTCCATGGCTTTCAGCTCGTTGATAGCAGCGTTGTAATGCCGCAGTGCGAGCCGGTTGTCGCCGAGCTGCACACCAACATCAGACGGGGCATCGATATGGAACTGCTCATACAGCGAGCTAATGGCCACGACGGAATGCCTCACGGCTGGCTCGAAGCTGCTGAACTGCATGACCAGCTGCGTCCAGAACTGCGGATCCAGGGCCCCTGACAGAAACGGGCCGGCCGTCTCGCAGAAGAACTGCAGGGCCCTGCCCTCGGCCGTCGTGTTGACGCCAGCGAAGGCATGCCGAGGCCGGTAGTTCTGCAGTCCGGATTGGGTCTGGAGCGGCGCGTATCCGTCGCATTTGCGGCCTGTAGTGATGCAGCGCTGGCAATGAGGCTTGCCCTCGTCGCACTTGACCCTGCGGATTCTCGTGACGGTCAGTGTTGGCTTGCATCAAAGTACATGCGCCGCACTCACTTGCAGGTGAGACAGCCAGTCCTGACCTTGCGGCTTCCTTTCCGCGCCATCGGTGCTCGAAGATGCTAGATGAAGAGTCCGATCGAGCCAGTGAGAGTGCGCTGTGTTGTGCTTCACGAGGTCCAAGTTGTGCAGGACGTGCCACGAACGGGGAGTGGTGAGAGCACGGTTATAGATGGGCGGCGGGATTGAGTTGAGCCCAACTGTCAACATCTTGATTATCTGACGCTCGATGATACCCTCCAAACAGGCTAGACTGAGAGTGAGGCAACTGGGGACAAGTGCGACCCGGCGAATCAGGATGGTCTATATAGACGCTATTATGGCGCTGTGATCTACCTTCAAGCAGTGTAATTGGTTGCACGCCGAGTAAGCATTGATCCTTCGGCTAGCGGTGGAGAATAGAGTAGCAAAGGTGGTGAACTGAATTGTCATTGGGATGATATCATCTCTCATTGTGTAATCTAAAGTAGCACCCTGCTTCCCATCAGTGGCTTCGCATTACTATAGGGAGAGGACTGCAGTCCTACTTCTTATAATGCACTCTACATATAAAATATGGGCCAAAACGCCGAGTATTTCTGCTTTAATACGAAGTATGTGTAGCTAGTGTGAATCTTGGTGGGCTGGCTTAAATACAGCGAAGGAGTGATTGAATCAAACGCTTAAACTAAAAATGCACTGTCATCACGCTGACCGGCTGCTAGCTTGAAGCAAGCTGAACCTTGATAGCTATCGTCTAAACTATGTACAGCGTCTGCTTCATATTCTCATAATCAACTATCGCTTCGCCGTCCATGATCCCGTGCAAATAGCAGTCCCCAACAAGCTCATAGCAGAGTCTCGATCCCACCCCGGATATCTCCCTAGTTCCAGCTTGTCGTAGGACGAATGGTGTCCTTCCACCTGGAATGATAAATATCTCGTCCGGCGGGAAAGTGAGCACGGCTTTCTTCGGGGCCATGCCCAGCTTGCCCGATTTGCTAATGATGAATCGTCTGTCTCTAGTGGTTGCTCTGATGGCTTGATTCATGGCTCCTATCTGTTCGGGGGTGACGGCGGATGGTGGTGGGGTTTCTTCGTTGTGCCTTTGACGGAGTTTCAAGTGATCATTGGCCATGCACCAGGCGTCAAACAGCAGTTCATCCTCAGACGTAGCCCGCCGTAGAGTGTGCGGAGATTGCAGGAGGTGCGGACTGACGTTAGTATCCAGAACCGTATCGCCGCACAGTGTCCTCCACAAGCAATCCTTCCAGTCAGGATTTGTCTTGCTGCATTCTTCCTCAGCAACCCCCTGCCAATGCCCAAACACTGCGACTTGGGCCTCGTGTCGGAGATCCATGACATGTGTAGAGGCTCTTCGGATTGAGTCTACACGAACACCTTCCAAGACTAGGATTCGTGAGTTGACAACTCTCACGTTGGCCCTCACCCCGCCGCAGGCATCATAGGTATCGAGCTGTTTGGCGAAGCGGTCCAGCGTTCCACCCGCCGCGTAGGGCTCAGAGAAGTCTGGGACCCAAGACGGGAAAAGCGTGTGCTTGTCTCGATATGGACCAGTCTGCTGACAGAGAGAATTCAAAGAATTGCTCATTCCGATCATCTTGAGAACTGCATCGGCGCACACTTGAGCTGGAGTAACTGACTCGGAATAGTCAGGTACTAGAGGAAGTTGACGACCCCAGTCCGTCACTAGAGGTAGTAGAGCGTAGATCTTGTCTCGTGGGTCAGTAGCCGCTCGGTACCGGAACTGCCGAACTAAAGCCTCTAAGGATGAAGATGCGCCCTGCAACCGCAGCGCCTGGAGGATAGGGATTATATCCGTATGGAAGTTCAGCATGTCGTGAACCCCGGGCACTAAAGAACAACAGCCGGATCGATGGCGTTGGAAGTTCGACATGCCGGACAGGAGGGTATTCCAAGGCATCTCAACGGGGCCGTAGATTACCGTGCAATCCCTCGGTAGCACACATTCTTGAACCGTCCAAATGCGAGTCCACCAGTCGCGGGATGCGAGCCAGTGGGCGGCTCTCCGGGCATTGGTGAGGAATGTGTGTTGGCCATCTGGTTCCAGTTGGAAGTACGGGATTTCGTGTAGGTGATGGTCTTGGGATAATAGCTTAAAGGTGCAAAACGCATGAAATACGTCATCACTTCGCATCGAGAGATCGTGCCGCAACTCCAGAATTGCCGCGTCCCGATCGTCTCCGTACCAGATACATGGTCGCGTCTTAGTTATCATGAAAGAATCCTGGTTCTGACTCGGCGGCACGGGCTTAGAGAGTGCCTGAAGCTCCGCGATCAAAGGGCTGTCGCTATCAAGGCTTGGCAACAACGATGAGGAGAGGTTTTGAAGAAACTGATCCGTCTCCTTTATGAGCTGGTCCACCTCTTCGCTCTCCTTTTGGCTAACAGTTGGAATTGGTGCCTCGGCTTCCTCGCCCAGCCAGATGAGGCATCGAGAAGTCGAGCTGTAAATCTCGCTCATCATCGAAACTTGTGTCGTCTTTTCTTTGGGGTCCGTCTGATTGATGCATATTGCGTCGACCCATAGCGTTCGTTGGCGGTCAGGATATTGGAGCCGCTGCAGAGCGGCATGGAGGTTATTTGTAACTGACACAATGTGAGTGTTGACACTGATAGACGGCATGCTTTGCCTGGATCCCCAGACGTATGATAGTGCCTGACGAACTCGTGTGAGCAGGAAACACACTTTCGCGTCCGACGCCTCAATCTCTATTCCTTACCTCATATCGTGGTGCGGAGAGCAGGCTGACCACCTGCAGTTGGCATTGCAGCGGGCCGACCTGAATACCAGGCTCCAGAACGAGAAGCCGGATCTCTTTCTGGGCCGGATCTAGGGGAGTGTACAAGGGCATCTTGTTGAGATTACTGACATGATCTCATCAAACTGCGATTTTAAAATGAGTGAAGATTCAGTCAGTAGAGGATACCTGCTGAAGCCCAACTTGAGGGGGTGGCGCACGGCATAGCGTAGTTCCGCGAGACCTGTCCAATAAGCAGATGCATGATAGCAAGGCGTTCAACAAGGCAAAGCTGATACGAGGGCAATGTCGATTACAGCCCGCCGCTACGGTAGAACCGCCTGACCTCAGTGCGCGTACCCAGACAACACTTGGAGATATAATAACCTAGGAAAGATCCAGATCTACTAGAGACATATAGATATCCAAGGAACCTTTTGTCAGACAAATGCTACTCCCTAACACCTTTGAGAGGGAGTATATAGGTAGGTTTGATTTTCGGCCCCGGTCATTCCTGGAGTGGCAACTGCATTCGTGCTGAATGTGATGAAGTCGCTTCCTTTTGTTAGTTATAGTCATGATCCAGTTACAACCAAACGCGGAACAAAACGTGAAGGACGATAAGCCTGGCACACATTGGGGATCCCAGAATTGAGAAGACGGGAAAGCCATATGGCGCAGAATGGAAGGCTGCCGTAATTAGCGAGGGGATCGGTGGCGGATCAACGCAGCGTAGGAACCCAAGCGCACATTTCCAAAGCTTTCGACGCTCGCATTTGTGGACATTTCCCGGGAAATGAGCTGTGTCCTCGGAGGAATCACATCCTTGCCCACCAGATGCCTGGCTATCTGTATATAGCTTTGACCTAGTCTAGAAGATTGCATTATTTTCGTCACGGTATGGTTATATCTAGCCACTTGCTGTGGAACGGAAAGCCTGACTGAGCGATTGATTCCCTTGCAACCGCGAAACGATCCAAAATCTTACATCGTAACGATACATCGGTCTAATTAGTTTATAGCTAAAATACAGGACAGAGTGTATTCTATTCGTCATATCTGCATCCCTTCCAGTGGGTATTCCTTCTCGTTCGCATCGATAAAGAACTCCTGCTTCTTGGAGTGAAAGTGGCCGTGAAGACGACGCACAAACATGTCCAAGATGCCCTCGCGCAAGTTCCTGATGGGCCAGTCCTTGTGGAACCAGTGATGGCGCACAAAGACGCCGCCGCACTTCTTGTCGCCAATGTACGGCGCGCCGTTGCCGTCCATGCACGGGATCACTCGCAGGTCGTCCGAGTCCTTGTAGTCGTAGCGGACGTGGTTGCTGAAGGCGGCCTGCTCGTGGGCCCAGTCCTTGGCCCAGCGGCGACAGTCCGGGTACCGCTCGCCGGTCGGGCACTTGTCCCAGATGTCGAAGAGCTCCTGGGTGCGGTTGCTCTGCTGGGCGACGATGAAGCCCGTGTTCCACATGACCCAGCCGTTGGCGTCGCGGTTGCGCTTGGCGTCCGGGTCCTCGGAGATGGCCATCAGCGTCGACGGCGTGATGTTCCACAGGCTCATCAGCCACTCGAAGGGCATGCTCGGGTACATGAAGACGGCGTCGGCGTCGAGGAAGACGACGATGTCGTGCGTCTTGAGGGCTTCCTTGATCATCGGGACCTTGACCCACGTGCCGTGGCGGTCGGGGTACTCGGGGGCGCGGACGAGGCGGTAGTCGTAGCCGTGGATCATGGCTACGCAAGGTAATTAGAGGACGAATCACGGCTTCTTTGCATCATCGGGTTGACGTACCGTACAGGTAGTGGTCCAGCCACCCACCGGTCCTCCCCGTCACGTTGTTCTGTCGCAGGGGATCCTCATTCAACAGGGCGCCGGGCCCCAGGTCCAGGCGCGTGTCGACGTCGAGGATGAGCAGCTTCTTCCCCAGCGGCTTCGTCCAGCGGTGCGCATTCTCGGGGATGTCGTACTGGTAGCCCTCGTCGGTGACGAAGCTCGTGTCGTTGATGCTGTGCAGCATCGGCTTCCACAGCTCAGACACCAGGCTGGGCAAGTCCTTGGGGATGCTGTCCGGTTGCGTTGTCTCGGAGTAGATGCTGTTCATGAGGGGGGACTGCTGTTAGTCCTGGTTCTTGGCGTCCTTCCATCCTGGCGATTGCCGACAAGGGCTCACTTACCGAGGCGGCAACGGAGTCTCCATCGTGTATAGGCTATGGGCGTAAAACACCAGCCCAAAGGTCAAGAAGGCTCCTACCGCGCTCAAGACCCATTTTCGCTGATTCTGAATGCTCTGCGCCGGCAATGAAATCATGGCTGTAGTAGGGAAGAAAAGGCACAGTGGCCCGGCGAGAAGCACAAATGCTAAACGAGTGACAAGAAGCCTTGTGAGAAGAGCATGAACGAGATCCGCCAAAGAAAAGAAAAAAACCCAGACCAGGTGGAGTGGTGCAAGGCCCTTTTTGTGTTTCTTGGGCCGGCGGTAATAATGATCTGGGGGTATGAATTACGGCTATCTCATGTTGTAGGGGAGGGCAAAGCAATGGCACCAAGCGCAGTCACGAAAAAGCGCAGCAGCAGCACCAGACCTGACCTGAATAAGATGAAGGGATAAGGCTCCCGGCAACCAAAGTTCGGAGACCCGGTGCGGTATAATTACCCCATCTCGTATCGGGGGCTATTTGCTCGGTTGTTCCTGTCCCTCCCCCCTGAACTGGCTCGCTGCGCCTCTTTCTTGCGGTCTGTTTATGTGTGTTCTAACCAACTCTCTTTTCTGCCCGCAGTTTGAGCCAACAGGCGTTGAATCAGTCGGCTGCCGGCACGGTGGAGATCGTATCAGCGAAGCCGTGAAGCCGGGCGTCGATGGGGTCACTCACTCCTTGGGCGGCCCACTTCGGCCGACTTACGAGGGGACCAACCGAGAACGCGTGAGGCGGCACGTCAGAGGAGGCCATGTGGGTCGACAGGGCCGACGAAGCCACGCCGAATAGCCGTTTGGCGGCTGTTGGGGCGAGTTGGGGCGATGACTATGACTATTCGTACGGAGTACAGAGTACAGAGTACAGAGTACACCAACCCAAGCCTTGCTTGCCGTTACGGACCCAAGTGCGGCTTGGATAAGGTTGCCGTCGTCACCCTGCACCGTGTCTTGGCAGCTTTGCTTGCTTCCGTCCAGTGTTTGTTTTCCCGAGTGCCCTCCGTCTTCAGCAGAGCCCTCCGTCTTCAGTTTGCACCAGGGAACCTTTTAGGGCTGCCCATGTTCGTTCCGCCATCAGATCAGGGATCATAGCAGAGAGGCACGTGCAACGCAGGGGGGGGGACGGGCATTTCTCCTGGAATGCTGCCACCATTGCCGGCCGTCTATTCGTGAACTTAATCTTGGAGTGGAGAGATTTCTGGCCCAGGGGCCGTGTCGCCACACACGTCGTAGGCTGCGGTACCTGGACTGTCCTCGGTGATGTGATGTGATGTGTGGATTCGCCGGGCTCAAGTCCAATCGCTGCGGTGCGGTGACAATGCACTCATCGGGACCCTGTCGCCGGCAGTGGACTAACGCCATAAGCGGGCGGCGGTATCTATCTATATATTTCTGCAGCGGCAATTCCATCCGGTCCAACTCGGTGGTCGAGGCTGCTCTGAGTTTAGTCGCTCGCGTTCCAACGTCGCAGCAGCCAGCAGAAACCGCGCATTTTCCCAGCAGCAGAGATGATTGCACCACCAGAGGCTGCACCACCAGAGGCTGCACCACCGTCCTTGGGCAGAAGAGACTCTAATAAAGTGACGTGCTGCTGTACCCTCATTCTATTCACTTATCTTCTCCGTCTCGGCTAGTACAGTATGCAACCGTGGGCGATGCTACCATACCATGGGCCACAAAGCTTGAATTTGAAATCCGACCCCCGTCCCGCTTTGGCACGTCATTTCGTTGGTAAAGGCTAAATAGAATCAAACAGGATCGGCAAGTTTCAATGGCCCAAACCGGATTTCCGCGAGCTTGGCAGTGGGTTGACACAACCATAAACTTTTGCCGCCTCAAAGCCAAAGCCCAAGCCCAAGATAACGGCAAATTGAGTGGGCAATGACAGAAGTCAATTCCGGGGTTCTAGAGGTATTCTGCGTCACTGGGAAACTTTATCTTGGGCCGCGCAATCCCAGCCACTTCATCCCCCTTATTTCGAAGGCTGCTTCAAAAGCGAAGTGAGTGGGATCGCCGGATGCACTGCCGCTCAGTCTCGAGCCACCACGGTCGGGCAAATTCAGACGGTTGGGGCGACGTAAACTCGATAAATGACTTGTTGGCAATAACCACCACCGCCTTTTGCGATTCCAGGATGTGGCACGCCAACAACGCTGGTCAGTTTCATCTCCTGCGAGGGCCGACCAACAATGCCCACCTTTCGCCAAATCACGGCCGAGAGACCCTCGTCTGTCACCGGCGAGCACATAAATCCACCGCCAGCTGAGTAAAATGACATGATCTGGGGGTGGAGGGGCCCAGATACTTACCCCGGCGCTTCCCGAAACAGTAATGATTCGCCTTTTACTTCGTTTGCGCTACGCTCCACGATTCGCGCAGCTTGCCTGCCTGAGAAGCGCATGTTCAAGCAGCATTTGAATCGGGTGGTACCTGGCTGGTATTCTTGTTCCAGCCAAGGATCAATTAAAGACAGACTTTCGTAATAAACTCTGAGATAAGACGTAGGTGGTACCACTGCATTGATCTGCCCTGCATCTTGAGGACATTATGGTTATTGGATAAGATTAATGAGACAACTTTGAAAATATAGAAAAGTCAGATACCTGTAAGCACTTTCAACTCTCAAATAGCTCTCTACCTCCGACTGTTTATATCTATACTAAGATAACTAAAGTGTTCCTCTGCATTCTTCTCGAAGACTACAGGGCTTGATGGCACAGCCCGAGTTGATATTGCTGTCTGGCAGCCCGAACATCTTTATTCGAGCCAGAGATTGCTGCCCGCTGACACCGACGACGTCTCCCGTGATGTGTTCGTTAAACTTGAGCACAGCGCCCACTGACTGAGCATTTATCAATTATATCGAGATAGTCGATGACGACGCGAGATAGTCGATGACGACGCAAGTAAAGCAGATGTTAACGCTGAGTTTTGCTGTGTAGTTCATGCACAGCTTGTGCATCTCGCCGGAGTGGTAGTTCTCCAAGTGAACATTCTAGGCCTGCGCCAATGATGACTACTTGGAGTCCTGGAGAAGGCAGGTTGAGGACTGCTGGATAGAGTTGTGAGAACAGTTGGAACTACAAGTCACATGTACGCCATGGAACTGATCGCCACGCAATAGGAACTTCTCGGTTAGCGTTGTTATAACTAGTCTCCCTTTTGCGGGCTTGATCGCCATCTGTGTGACTATGGGCATGTGTAAGCTGGACAGCGACTGGACTTGGAGAGGACCCATCCTGGTGAGTATCTAGTGTTAGGGGACAGTTATTTCGTGGAGTTAATCCGTGTATAGAGCGAGACTCTTCCGCTCTGTTATGTTTACTGTTGCGTCCCTTCACCGACGAAAGCCCTCGATCGCTCATCCACCAGCGTTACACCACTGAAGTACATATTTCTCAAACTATATAATATGCCAGGGCTACTCGTCGATATCCAAACCGGATGGGCCCTTGAAGGCATCGCTCGCCTGCACGCAGACGGCATTACCAGGACACCCTCGTCCCTGACTACTACAGCGGATCTACGATGTTTTGAATATCAAAGGCCAACGAACATTACTCCCGCTGCAGCCATACAGATAGATATCGCCCACTTACAGCGTCAGTCCAGTGTGGTGATGGGGTCCCGGCCCAGCATCATTGACAAAGACGCGGAAGTGACGGATCACAGCCCTGAGCCAAGCAAAGGCGATCTGGATGAAGACCCTGGTTCAGAGCCTGGGCCCCCTCTTCTGCTCGTGCTATTAGCTGTACTGCACCCGCAGGCACTTCCAGTTTACTGACTTCAAGCGCTTCCCGCGGCGTGAGCCCGGCATGATATTGCTCGAGGCTGGGCACTGCATACCCATGCCGCGAACAGACCACGATGCGGTGGGTGGGGTGATAAAAGATGATCGCTGCTGAACAAAGCTGGCAGCAACCATCTGCCTAGGTTACTGAATACCGCCTATACCTCCTCCTGAGTCAAAGAAGGTTTCCTCGGGATCTCGCTTAACCTCGGATCGCATAGTAACGTTCATAAGCGCCCTGAAGTGAGCTAATTCGTCAAGGCTGATACGTACCGCAGTGTCAACGGGCAGTATTTCATCTATCGGTTCTTGCGGATGTATCTTTAATACGAGTCTATCAACCAAACTGAGCCCGGCCTCGGATTTGTCATTGAATCCGTGCCGAGGTTCCTGTCACTGCTCGAGGTAGACAGAATGTTAACTACTACAACCTGGGTATAAATATCAATCCTCCTTGGAGTGTCAGGAACCATCATACTCTTTATACGCAATCAAAATCTTTACACCTATTACCTATTCCAAAATGAAGCTCTCTCTATTCTCCATTGCTTTCTTGACAAGCCTGGCTATGGGTTTACCACAGGTTGACCCAACACTCGGCGGCGAGGCACCTAGAACAACGACACTCAACAAGCGACAACACGCCATTGTTACAGGCAAACAGCCAGTTCACACATAGCTGCATGCAGCGCCTCACCTTCCCCGCGCCTTTGCATTACTGGCTGTCAAGCATCCGAAGTAAGCACCAAAACCATAGAATTAAAGCATGACTTGGCTAATATTTTGAGATCTTAGTCATTTTACCTTGTAAGTACAGGCCCCAAAGGACTTGGTATATCAGTACTAAGCGCATGTCTACTAACACTGGTAATAGTCTGGATGTTAGTGGTACTAGCCTGGGCCACGATTCAGGCAGTAGCGAACGGCAGGGCGCTAAGCCTACTTACTTTTCACTCCGACCTATCATGAGAGGCCTGACTGACACTTACAAGAGTTGCGTTCCTCCTAGAATGCACTCCTAAGTAACGTCACTCCCTCCACGATATATGTACACATTCGTTTAGCACTTAGACAAGAGCCTCAAGCTCCTTCACCATCAACACAATTACAGAGGAATATCTTTCGCTCCTTACCAGACCATGACCTACATCGCTTTGGTTGACTCGAAGCCTTTGAGCTCATACAGTAATCCACTAGGTAGTTTCAGAGGAAGATTATCCCTAGTAATCAATTAGCAGCAGCATTGTTCCTGTCGCACCAGCAAGTGCCGTCAGCATTTTGTTGGTAATGGTACTGTACAGATTAAGGAAGGGATTCTGCTTTCCCGTTGACTGAAGGGTGACATGAGAACTGTAACGAGAGTATCAAGACTATCACGACTATGTTGATGTGCTTATTAGGCGTGACTTCTGATGAATTGGTATTCATTAGAGTCGTAGGTGGATCTTTTAATCCAGATGAATGTAGCAATTCATGGATTTATTATACCACTGACTTCGATTGACTGACCAGTACTGCGACTATGTAAGCCTCCCTAGCCGGCTCCCATTCTACTTATTACTTCTTGCTTCTATTGGCGTTTCTGAGGTCAATAATTGGCTTGCATTCTTTGCAATAGCCCTTTCCCTCCACTGCCTGCCTCTTAAAACAGGTGCCACACATTCCTTCCTCCCTTGCCTTTCTATACTTCTCCCACTGCTTCTCCCTTTTCTCTAGGTTGCCATCTTGCCTAGATAAACACTTCTTACAACTCAATTTTCCCTCCACTGCGGCTTCACTGCCACAATCACTGCATCTCCCTTCTTCTTTAGCCTTGCGGCGTCTTTCTCGCTGATAGCAGGCACTGCAGACTCCTCGGGCCACGATTTTCTTGCACTGCCCACAGTCCTTGCATTTTGGATTGTCCGGTGCGGGATCTTGCGGCTCATCCTCAGCCGCATCAGGATCAGTTGCACTGTTGGGTGCCGCAGAGCTTGAGGCATGGGCAGGCGTTCGGCTCAGTGCGACCAGTGCCTGCTGCCCTACAAGGACAGCCGATGCTTCAGCACTGTCGTCATCTTGGCTGATCGATGAAGCGTTTCCGTAGTTGGAGTGACTCATAATGGTAGGTTCATGGAGTTGATAATCGTCTTTGGTTGTGTTTGTTTGGATTTGAAATGCTCGGTTTTAGGTAGGTTGATAATAAAATAATGTGCTATCAATGGTCTATATATGCTGAAAGTGACCGCAATTCTATCAGTTGTTCATTGTATTGATGTTCGCCAATTCCTAATTCATGTTGGCTTGTGGTCGTTGTTGAATGCACATGTTTCTTTTCTATTCACGGCCGTGCCTCCCAAATGAATATTGCCTAGCCCAATTTGTGTTTTTGTCACCCTTCAATGTTGAAAGCCTGGAAGAGTGTGATCAAGACCATTCGAAATTCAGGCCAGAGTGCTTCATCGCTTACTGAAGTTGACAGACATTGAAGTTGACGCTATTCGAATTAGATCATTTCATTTAAAAAGATAACTACAATGCGAATTACCCACGACGTTCGTTCATGTCCATCACTACAAATTGTAGCTATGGCAGTTCCTGGATACTCATAGTTACTTAGATTCTTATTTGTGATCATCAGCCAGCATAAATTACTTGCCCTAGGCTACAGACTTGCAGGTAGAGCACCTCCAATATCTAGGTAGAAGGGTCGCAAAGTCTTGTGACCAAGAACTGGAAACACCGCTGACTACCACAGAACTTCGGGTCTGGGCAGACGATTGCATCAGTCCATCGAGAGCCTGTTACATTATCAAGGTAAATATCGCTATTGTACTGCTTTGTCTGCTTGATTACTTTCTGAGGTCTCTCACTAGTCCGAGAGGCTCATGATTTCCGCTCACGTCAAGGTCGCAAACAAGTTGTGAGTTGCTTAATGAGAAACAAATCATGCCATCAATTATGTATACATGTCCAGACCGAGCCCAGCGTGTGTGAATTTTACTGTAAAGCCCATCGAAGTCGGCACAGAATCGCATTGATGCAAGCTAGAGGTCGAATGGTTCAGTGATATCTACAACAGCGATTAGTTGAGCCCATGCACATGCATCACTACCACCTCCGAACGCCCATTATCAGCTGTCGAACAGGGTGATGCACGACAGAACATCCAAGAAGGCTTCGTGGAATTATTCTACAGTAAGCGATAATCTCGCAGAAATCATTTTGGAGTTGGTTCCGCAGAAATCTCTCATCACGAAGCCACATTATGCCGTGCTTGGTCCACGTAGCTTCGTGGTCTGCGTGACTAAGTAGATTTAGCCCCTGAACGGCAACAATATTGCAATGTCAATTAGCTACAATTAACAGCCTCGCTCTTAAAATCGTACTGCCAAGGCTTCCTCACTATACTTCAGCATTGTGACATGGAGCAATTTGCTTTAAAAGGTTTCGCTCCGTCTGTACCGAGTATGTTCACTGAACTAGCATTGAAAACGCCCGGAAGTTTGAACCCTTAGTAATTAAAGAGCCCTATGTTAGAACGATAGTATAACTCCCGTAGGCGTGTCTTCCAAGGCGACGATGTGTGTAAGGTAACAATGTCTCGTTTCTTTTCACAATCGACCATAGGAAGCCGTTTTCAGAGGTAGAAATATTTATACCGGCTATTATAAGTCAGATACACGAAGGACGGTGCCCTTTAGAACGAAAGAATGTTGCTGAAGTGCCAAGATCAATGGCTTTTTTTTTTTTTTACTTTATGGATACGACTCTAGAACATCTGCCAGAAGATGACGTGACATGGATGTCCCAATTGGCTTACGTATTGTCCTGGGCTGTGAATTTTGCTCCTGCATCCACATTTTTATTCCTTACTAGGAGACTACACCAACAACCCCAAGTTAGCGATTTATTATATAAGTAAATGAGGTAATTTGGGAAGAAATGTACCGTAGATCAGCACGCCGTTGTCGTTGCCGATGCACTCAGATAAGTTGAGATCGCAAGAGACACCCTCGCCATCAAGGTTTCCGAGAGTCGCACGGAGAATGGGGACATTTTCGTCGCCCTCGAGCTCAAACGAGATGTCCTGGGCGGAGTCTGCGAAGTCTAGCAACGTGTTATTACAGGCAAGTCCCACACATAAGATGTCAGGATAGAGGAAAGCGACTCACTCTCGCCGCCCCACTGGAAGGAGCCGTTGTCGTTTCCGATGTAGTAGTTGAGATCGAGCTGGCTGTCGACGTAGTCGCCGTCCACGTTGGCGACCTGGGCGTGGAGGATGTGACCGTCCTCGAGGGAGATGTCCTGGGCGCTGAGGTGGAAGTCGGGCATGGTGACGGTCAGACGTGGGTGAGTTGTAGAGGATGAGTGAGTCTGTCTAGAAGATGCGTTGCTGAGGAGAGAGAAGCCTTGGATGTTGGAGGCTTAGAGGGTTTTATCGTCGTCCAGGTACGGGAGGCCTCAAGTCGTCAAGTCACCCCCTCACGATGAGCTGCACCTCGACATCAGCCAAGCCCGACAGAGCCGTCTTGGGCCGATTTCTGGAGCTGACATGATTCCTGCCCCTCAATCAAGTCCCCGTTTTCTCGTGGAACCGCGCGGTTGCTGGCCGATGATGGCTTCGTCTTGGCGCTTGGCGACGGCTCGGCACGACGGCACCGGACTACGACTTGGCCTGGTAGCGTGCTTGGCTGTTTTACGAGGCGCCTATAGAGACCCTTGGTTCGGAGAGAGTGGCCCATGTTGTCTCTTTACCGTATTTCAGTACAGTGAGGTGTCTGGGGCGAGGTGCATGCAGATGTGCGGAGCTGATGGCCAGCACGCTTACACATTGGATGCAGAGCCTTGGCAATGTCCATTCAGAGCGGGGACGTAGGGCAGAGGTATCTAACTTGACTACTGGCCATCTTTTGATTGTGGTATTTGAAGCCTTTATAGGATAGTAAGAAGGTTGCGACGTCGCGATATCATTTATATTCTCTTGCTAAAGCCCAACTGGGACCCCTTAGCTAGGGTAGTGAGTGGCTCATTCCGAAAGTGGGCAAAGATGCCAAGGGATACCCGGGACCTCCATAATAATCGTAGGGGTCAATCCATAGACGGTATGGACACGTGGCAAGTACTTAAATATACAGATTCGCCCATCCCTTCGCTTCACAAGCTGCAAAGAGAAAGCACGAGATCTGTGTTGTCCCAGCGTGGGTCGGAGAGAAGATCACAATGGCGTTAGAGGCCAAAGGTATTCTAGCCGCTCACTCGTACCAGCTAGAAGTCGGTTGATTCTACTTTCACAATTTCCAAGGCAATGGTTAGAAGGAGCGAAAACCCCCGGTTCCAGGCCCAGTCCTATTATCGCCTGCTCTATGTAAGGCTAGGGAGACTTTCCGAACTGTTCGGTCGCTTCGTCAAAGTAAGTCATTTGACGACGGAATGTGAACCAAGGTCCAACTTGGCGACCAATTTTCCTGCTATCTCCCCTTACACCCATCCAAGAAAGTGGACCACAGAAGACGAAACGGAAAACAGCAATTATAGGGAAACCTCAACAGTGACTTACTCTTTGCAGGAGAAGCCTTCCGACATCTTCGGATCGCCACCGTCAAAGTGAGTCTTCTTGGGGTACGGGCACAACGACCGATTGAATTTCTGGCCGCGGGAATCCTTGATCGTGACTGGGATCGTCTCTGGCTTCTCTCCATCCTCAACCCAGGACCGCAACTGCTCGAAGCTTGTTGTCGGCGATGCATCGCTGCCTCCGGAGCAGTGGCCGTAACCGGGCAGGTGGAAGTAACGGTAAAAGTTGTCCACGTCGTCCGTGCGAGATGCTACCGAGTTATAATAGTCGTCTGAGCCCTTGTATGGGATGAGCTGGTCGTTCTATCCTGGTGTCAGCTTGTCTTTTGGTAAAAGACAACCTACCTTTAATAACTTGCAAGGCTTTCCTCGGGGTAGATTGACTCACCGTGCCATGGAATACCAACAACTTACCGCCGGCATCGCGGAAGGAAGAAAGGTCCGGATCAGTGGTACCGATAAGGGAAGTATATTGAGCAACAGACTCGTGGAAAATGCGGTCGAAGTCACGACGGGATATCGTGTCGTAATCGAACGACTTGTTCTTCTCGACAAAGAACTGGATCCACTGCGTCCCAAGCGCTGTCGGCGCACCAACACACGTACCATTGCTGCAGTCGGTAGCCGCGATACCTGCGCCTTGCGAGCTCTGGAAATCAGACCCGTAGCCGTTGCCGTACCAGAGAAAGCGCCCATCAGAACTTCGAGCTCCTGTCCATGTCGCGTTGGCCACTATGGCGGCGGCCTCACTAAGATGCACGCTCTTGCCCGTATCAGAGCAGTTGAAGACATTGCCCACACTGCTGAAAGGATCAAAGTGGCAGTCGTCCATGTTCGAGATGACTCCGTCGACAACGCCGTCGATGGCGTCGCAGTCACTCACCGCGGCCTTTGCCAGATATTCGAACTCGCATGGGGCCGGGTACTTTCCCAGCTCGTTCATAATGGCCTGAGGCCAGTAGAAGCTGAGGAATAACTCGGGGATGTTTACAGCGGGAGCAGTTGCGGCGATGCCGTCGAAGGCATCCGGAAATCTCTGGGCGAGCATTAGGCCCTGGCGACCGCCTTGAGAGCACCCGCTCCAGTAGGAGTATTTCTGGGGTGTTTTGTAGAAGTCCTTGATGGCCGACTTGGCAATGACGGCCTTTGCATAGATACTAGTTAGTCTGGGTTCATCAAAACCTTCTCAAGTGGACTACTTGTATACCTCGTCGTTGAGGGACGTAGAAGCGAGGTTCTGGAGGGCATAGAGGTTGACATTTCCGGGACTCAAGAGAGCCCAGTCTTCGGGGTAAACGGAATTTCCCAAGCCTGCGTCAGTAGTAACAGTGGCGTAGCCCTGACCGAGACCTGCAGCCATCATCGTCTCGGAGTAGGAGAACCGGCCAGCTACGTAGCCGCCACCGCCAACACCCAGAAGTCGCTCATTCCAGTTGCCGATCGGTAGCCAGATGTCGACATTAATGAGGTCGTCCTGCCCCGGGTGGGTGTACGTAACGGTGACATTGCAGAATTCAGCGCCTCGAACCTCTATGATGGGATGGTGGACTGTGGTCTGATACGGTGCGGTCGCAGTGTAGTTTGAGACGACTTCAGCCGATATCGATAAGATGTCGCTGCCAAAGAGATGAGGGTTTGTAAATGTCGATGGAATGCAAGCCGATGCAACTCCCATTCCGGCTCCCAGGCCTACTACCATTTGATATGGGGAGTCCGAGAGGTTTCGTGTAGATTTTTGTGACTGATGTACTGATTTGATAGTGTTTGCATAGGATGATTCAAGGACTTGCAGAATGCACAGAGAGGATAAATAATGTGATGGTGAGATCTGACTGAATGCACACCAACTGATGCTTAACATTTAAATTAAAGTCTCAATTCCACCTAAATTCATTCATTCTTTTATTCTTGACTCTTGATAAAAAATCCCCATCAAGGTATGTTGATGATATGAGAGACAGTGAGTGACAGTGAGCCATCATGAGTCATTTCACTTAGAAGGAGAGAGTATGCAGGCAAGATCCGAGGTTTAGTTGACTCATACTATCCCCCCAAGCCCTACCTGCTATTTAATCATGTCATAGGGATGACGTAGTGCCTACAATTAACATACCGTGCCTACTTTTCGCCGATAATTAGAGATGCATAGAATGAGTATTATTACTCAAAACCCGAGTTATTACCAGCACTCCCACGTCCAGCCTCAAGCGCAGTGGATTAGGCAGTAAACAATGTCTTAAACGACTAGAAGCAAAAGCCAGACAAAAATAAATAAATGCGGCAAAAAAGCCCCGAGCGAGATTCGAACACGCAACCTACAGATTAAAAGTCTGTCGCGCTGACCAATTGTGCCACCGGGGCGAGCTGCTTATGCATTGCTTTCTTATTTTGTCACCCAATAACTTTGCAATATATACTGGCAAACAGTACTGACCAATTTAACACATTTACAGTGACACACTTTATTTATATACTAGTCATAACAGTGAATTATACCTAAATAAAGGAATTGGTTTTAAAAGTAACAGTAGTGATAGTACTATGTACATAATATCTTCAAACAGAATAATCCACTGATCTACTCTCTCATACCTGAAACCTGCCTTCCAGCATCTAATCGAACAAAGAGATGCAAGAGCTGAGGCAAACAGCGTCGCAGGGGCCAAATTAGCACGCCAAACTACAACGAGCTATCCAGAACTGGCAAGTCATGAGATGATGGACTGAGCACGTTTAGGACCCATTGGAGATCGCCTGCTTCAGTAAAATTGCCTTGCTAAAGTGTTGTGAACTATATGCATGCAGGTAATTACATGTTGCTAAAAGCCCAGCCACGTCTCTTATCTAGTACGGCCACTTGAAATTCGTCGAGATGTTCACTGAAAACGGTGCTCCGTCAGACATTGACTTGACACGGCCCAGAGTAAACTCCAGCTGTCTGAAGGCAGCGGCCGAAGCATACTGTGGGACCATGTGGCCACTCGTCTTCACCGTCGAGTGCGTGAAGCCACGCTCCGTGTGTACTGTTCCTTGCACACTTCCACCGGCCCAGTTTGCGATGTTGTCATCGTTGTTGTTGACGTTTGGGACGAGGAAGTCGTTGTGGGGTGCCTTCTGGAATCCCTGCTTCCCGTTCCACTTCAATAGTTGGATCCCAAGTGCCGTCACGTTCGGCTGAATGACATAGTCGGCCAAACCAGATCCCACCATGACGTTGCCAGTCTTCTCAATGAGCTTGCGGAGCTTTTCCTCGTGCTGTGTCCCGTTGTAGTTATCGCTACCGTCGCCCGCATAAACCGGGCCCTGGCATTCGCTCCATTCAGGGTAATCCACTGGAGCGTGGATGGCCTTGCGGACCTCGGGCACATTGAACCAGATAGTAGCACCTTCTGGTGTGTACATAACAGATGGGTAGCCTAGAGGGTCATAGAGCACCGGGCAGGTGTCCAAAATATGGTACGCGTTGAAGCACGGGTTGATCACCGTTGAGATCTCGTCGAAATGCGCGATAATGTCGCAGCCCTCAATCTGGGCCGACTTCCAAGGCCGTTTGGGTGGCGGATATGCGAGGTGTGTGTTCAGGTACTCATCCAACTTGCACTTCTTGTTGTCCGTCTCGAGGATCTTCTTGTTCGCTTCTGGGATAGCGAAAACACTCTCCCAGTACCGGAAGTAAGCTGGGAAAGTCGCGTGGTCAAAGCCTAGGTCGTCGGAATACGGCATCACGGGGTCGTAATAGAGTGCGCCTTGGACGTCAAAGTAGGTCTTGTCCTTTTCATCAAGCATGGCAGCTCCGATGTAAGGCACATGAACACCTGCGTAGCTTTCGCCAGTGATGAAGATCTTCTTCTTCTGGAGCCCAAATGTTTTGATAAAGTTCTTCCAGAAGCCGAGGAAAAGTTCGGCGGCTTCGACATTATCCCTCGCGGTGACGTTTCCACTGCTAAATCCAGTGCCAATGGGATACTCGATCCTTGTGTTGAGAATTAGCCACCTGAAGATGCGACAAGAAGGCAACCTTACCAAATGACGTTGGCTAGCTTGTGCCATGACCAAGCATTGGCGACTGGCTTGTACATGCCGGGTTTCCACGCAAACGGCCCGTTTTCCTGGAGGAACCCTGAAAGAGTTGTCAACATGCCGTATTTCGTGGATATGAGAAAAAACCCCATCTCACCTTCCATCGACGAGCACCCAGGCCCTCCATTGAGCCAAATCACAATGTCATCTTTTCCTGCAGGGTTCTCTGTAGGGAAGAACCAGAAGAACATTTTCTGCTGGTCGGCGCTCGGCTTCGTCGCGTCGACAGGGATTAACCCAGCGTAACTTTCGCCGACATCGAAGGAGACATCTGGAATTCCTGTTGGAGTCACGTAAAAGGCTAAAACCAGTCAATTTCCAATGCCAATATTAGTATCGGTCTCAATACGTACGAGATGTCTTCTTGTTGTAGTACTGGGTGCCACTGCTTCTGCCGTCCAGGCTCTTTGCTTTGATTTCCGCATCACGCTGAATGTGACTGCCTGCCACTCCACCCAGAAAGGCCGCCAAGGTGGCTGCAACAAGGCCGTCGCGAATACCTAGCAGACGCATTATGAAACCTAAATATGAGAGTACCTCTCATAAGATTAGTGGCATTGCATTGAAGAAGCCACAGAACGAAAGGCTTGGCAGCGCTCTGTATATATAACATTTCATCCCGCTTTATTAAATCGGATAATACGAGGCCCTATCTCGTTCGGTAAACTCGGATCAAGCACCCCGCGCTCACTGATACAGTAAACAGCTGTCAAATGACATCAAAGCCAAGTCAACCCCTCAATGGCGGTCCGTGATTTACGCGATCCTAGCTGATAACGGAACTTTAGGTGCCACCATGGAACTTTTTAAGCGTTTATCTCTAACACGAAGCCGGTGTACCTTCCTAATCAAGCATTTCATTCCCTGACAACAGTTCTTCCGCCGCGTGCTGACGGGCCCTAGGACGGATATAGCTTCCACTTGCCGTTGCATCCGATATGCTCTTGATATGCGCTGTGATTGCCCAATGAGCAAGCTAGCCGTCTCATTCACGACATGCTAATGCAGGTACCTGGGATTTGTCTAGCTATCCGCCCATGCGCATTTCCGCCTGCTCTGAATGGCTCATTGAAGAAGTGGCCGATCTTCGGAGAATCGAAATAGGAAATCCTGTACGAGAGGAACAGGGTAGTCTATACGAGGAGGTCTTCATTTGGCTTGCTATCGCGGGTGGCTGACCAGGCGGTCAGACTGGATGCATAACTCGTGAGATGATGGTATTATTCATGTTGTCATACTGTTCATCTGCTTTTTTTTGAAAATATTTTACATTGTGGAAAGGTGAACCCAATTTTCGAAATGGATCCTCCACTGACGTCTTACAATCAAGTACGCGAGTAAGACACACCCTAGCGATATCCAAAAGCTCGAAATACCAAACGCAACATGAATGTCTACCGTTGTTCCTGGCAAATTAATCAGAAGACCAAGCTGGATAAGACCAGAACAAAAAATATAATGAAATAAATTGTCTTCTAATATCAACCTTCCTCAAAGTGCACGCCCCCCAGCCAAGCTCCTCTCCTTTATGTGGCACCAATAACTATCCACACGTCCTCTTTGGCAACTGATTATATGCGCTTCATTGGTTGTCTCCTAGACAGTGGAGACTGAGGAAATAGTGTGTTAGGCAGTCGTGTTCAATTGCCAGTTCATACGTGGGACGAGTCTCTGGTCCTGGACTACAAGCATACTCGCTCTTGAGGATTCTATCAAATGGCGACAGACAGATACAGCCTGAGCTTTTCGTTAAAACCTCCGAATGCCCGTGAAGATCTGTAAAGTTGTTCGATTCGGTAACGAACTGGACCAATTTTAAAAGCCACTTTCTGCCGATGGCAAATACGTGAAGGAGCTCTTGAATCAACGAACTCAACTTAAGGTTAATCTCTTCATGCTCCTGAGAATCAGCCAGGTCGATATACTACGATAAGGATTGTATTCTGAATGAAGAAACTGAAGTAGCTCACAATTAGTATCGAAATTCCGGATGCGTTCTTAGTAGTTCTGAACCCATGTTTTCTTTGTCTATGCGGAAGAAAGTATGAAGCAGGTACTAGATATAGCGCATACTGCCTGAGGATTGTGACGGCACCTGTTGTAGAGGAAGCGTATTCCGAATTGGTAGAGTCTAAGGATTCGCTGCCACTGGTTACTAGTGACTGGCTTCAAAAGAAGACAAGTCACCAACTGACAGTGGTTGGCTTATCATCGTGTCATCAGAGTCGTTGGTAGCAAAGTGGTCGTCTCGTTGAACGTCGGGCATCACAAAACCCTTCAATCTTTAAGATTCTCTCTCCACTGGTTTGGCAGTTTGAAGAAAGGGTTTAATCTGGTTCACTGCACTCGTGATGGTTCCTCCGTCGCAATCCTCGTCATTGGTATTGTTACCTGCACAATCCGGGCTCGGCTCACAAAGCCAGTGACTATCTGCATCGTTCATCTGAGATATTGCTCCAACCTCTCTTGTTTGGCTAAAGACTCTTCTTTGATCATTGGCCTTTTCAAATATCTTAAGGGTCGTTGCGACGAAGGATCAAACTGTCTTCGGATCATGCTTAATAATTTCGACTCTTTTAGTGTAGTAGTATCCAGAAGTTGCGCTAGGTTGTCTTAATACATAACCAATAGTCTGTGGAACTTTACTGTGAGCCTCTTATTCCCAATTTTGCTGTCAGCTGCGCCAGTGACCAGAAGTCGCTGTAGCACAACATCCTTCATCAGCAAGTCCGCGAGTACTCCTTGCGCAGACCTAACGTGCCCCCGAGATGACTGAAACGTTTCAGAGGCTAACTTAGACAGGAGTGACTTGGCGTATCTATTTCCGGGAGCTATAGTACGTGCAGTCCAAGTATTTGGCTTGGGCTAGGCTTCTGTACTGGGTACCTACATTCCGAAAAATTGCCTGATTCTACTCATAATAGCACGACTGCTGCATCTCAGTGTGGGCTGGATATAGCCTCTTCGCCTCATTTGTTGAAGTGTGAGCCTTATTGACAGTCAATTAGTAACGGACCCCGAGCAGCCTGCTTTCCTTGCTGATCTCGTGGAACATATCTCAACGGTGTTAACATGAGATTGCCTACACTGAGCTCGACATTTTGCTCATGCGAGAAAAAGGGTAGTCCATTGCTTGCTAGGTCCATACTGATCAATTTTTCCCATCACGCCATTTCTCAGGGATTGAATACATATTCTTCTCTTCAAAGTCACTTGGCCAGCTGCAATCCGCGGAGTGAAACCCGAGCCCTCACCGCCGCACCAGACCCTACGTCGAATTCCTCGTCAAGGTCCATACCGCGAGCACCCACTACGCTTGCAAACGGAACCTCGTAGCTCCCCGACTTCTTCGTCCCGTTCATTAGCGTCAGCTGAAAGCTCGGCGGGTTGGCAATCATGTCGGCCGTGATGGGGAACCGAAAAGCCGTATCAAAGGCTGGGTTGAAAATGTCTGTCCCCGGGCTGTACGTCTTGCCCGGCGTAACAAACTCCTTGTCGCCCCATGATACCTTGACGCTGGGGTTGAGCTCGTCGCGTTGACCGGTCAGCCCGACGACGCCAGCAATGAGCACAGAGGCAAGCCCGCAGATTTGTCCCTCGCTTTGGCTCCCGGCGGCCGAAATACCGTTGGAATCACCAACAAAGTTGTAGAACTTGGCATGCACTGTCAGCTTGCTTTCGGTGGGCTGGCCTTTGTGGACAAGACTGAGCTCTTGGGTGCCACCGGCCAAAAGAATCTGCTTGACTGTCGTGGCAGCGATGCCAATGTCGTCGTCACTGCCCACATCGTCGTCTCGCAGGTCAATAGTGATGCATTGCTCATGATCTGTGACGAGAAAGTCGTGTGTCTCGTTCCATTGCGGATCGTGTTTGTTTTTCTGGGTCGACGTGCGCCACTCCCCCTCCGCGCCGACGTTGACTTTGCAATAGCAGTCAGGAATGTCTTTGACGAGTTTTTCCAGTAGCCGCTTGGCCCCGCTCTTCTTTGGTCCTGTTATGCCGGTAGCGGTGTCAATCGTGAGGCGAATGACACCGAGGTGGTGTTGAAAAGTCTTGAAGTAGTCGTTGGAAGCGTCGAGCTTGACGAGGAAGCGGTTGGGTAGGACCGCCATGGAAGCAATGATATCGAGAATGACCTTGCGAACGGCCTTGTCTATTAGGGAAAAGTCGGCGAGGTTGGCGGCATCGGTAAAGTCGAGTTCAAGAGTCGGCGGATTAATGAACGCGATCTGGGCGGCTCCAATCTGGTGACGTTTGGTATTAGTGTCTGAGCACAGCACGTTGTCGACCCGGCTGGACCTCATACCAGGGGGATGATGTTTGTCAAGGGACAGAGCAAGACCGACAGTCTTCCCTTCAATTTCACGTGCTCGATTCCCTATTAAATCGATACCCAGTCAGACGTAACGAGCAACCGCCGTCGGCAGATGGTGGACGTTTACCACTTTGGGCACCATTTTGCCTTCGAGCTCGAAATCGCACCGGCCGTCCCATTCTAGGTCCATGTCAAGCTTGATGCCTTGGACTTCGGTCTTGTGAACGTCTACGCGAGAGAGCTTGATTGGGGTGGGCCCAAAGTCCAGCTTGACAAAGTGTAGCGACGAGAGAGGGCCAGGAAGCATGGACTCTAGCATGGGCTCGACCACCTGCTTGATCATGTTGCCGCCGGCGACGTTGATGTTGGGCCATAGCTGGGCGATGATGTCGTTGAGGAAGCCTTTTTCAAACGTCAGCGAGATGATTCTACCTAGGTGAATGTGGAATCGAGGATGTAGAATCGTGAACGTAGAGGACTCGAGGAGGGGCGTCTAACCTGCGGATTCTGTGCCTCCAGAGGCAGTCAAAGTGTTGACGAGAGAGGACATGATGGACGAGGGTGGTCTGTTTCACGGTATGGGCTAGGGAAAGTACACAGAAAGAAAGAAAGAGGAAGATTTCAAAAGATGGGCGGAATAGAAGCGACCGGAATAAAGGTCTTGCTCGATGTACGGAGTAGGTGATGATGACGATAGAGCTGGAGCTTTAGCGGGGCCAGATGTTTTGCGGGGTTAGAGCTCTTGTGGGGTTTGAAAATGTTGGGCTGAGGGAGACCAGGAGCCCGAGACCCTGACGTCATTGCCGATTCACGCTTCTGGCGGGTAGTACAGGAGTCTTGATGTCACCAAACATGACAAGCGTTGGCACTTGCATGATATCATGAGGAAGCTATCTCTCATGAGCGAACGGAGTTAGGCTTGGTGATAGTGGCCTGATGTTATGCTGTTAGCTGGAATGTGAGGCCATGTTAGTTAGAGCCTAGGAATGAGATGGTTGCTGGGGTCTGAGAACAAGCCCAGTGCTGAAGCCCAAGAATGCATATATCTATAAATAATAGACCATCCCTTGCCTGGACCCTTGTGGGAATTTCCACTGAGATTCGATAACTCGGCATGGCGCGGAGGAGGAGGGGCCTTGCACATTAGAATTGTGATGGATGACGATTATGACTTTGTTTGGATCATATATCACGTCGACGAGAATGGCAACAAGGCCTTCAAACCGTGCAATACCGCCATCTTCCTGAGTCCGATTTATTTCCAGGACCTATATCGGGAGATGTAGTAAAGCTGCATAATTCTATTTGAGCATAGCTGATGGGACTAATCTACAAGGGCAAACTGAAAGAAGAGATGTTGAGAGAGATCACAACTGCCAGAGACAATGCGAACTCATACACCGAATCGAAGCCAATAAAATAGCAACGTCGACCAGCTGTGATACACACCAGTGATCTAGGCTCCAAAGATTCTATTGGCATCGCCCTCGATGGTGTCGACGCCATCTTTCTGGCTGTTCCGGCACATCCGACGCTCACTGTAGAAATGTCATCGAAGCAGTTCGGGAGCGAAATATCAAACATTCTGTCTATTCCAGTGTGACCCGCACTGACGAGCATGAATCTTTGCCCAGATGGAGCGATGATCACCCTTTAGCCTGGTATTGGAAGGGCAAGAATGCCATCAAGGACATTGTTCGCGCAGCCGGCTTCGAGCAGTGGACGATTCTGGACTGGCATTCTTTATGCAGAACTTTTGCCAGCCCCTCTGCGAGCACATATTTCCTGGCTTTTCCAACGAGAGTAAGCTGTGGGTTGCGTTTAATGCGGACACACGGCTGGATTTGGTGGGCGTTGGCGACATTGGCGTGTTCGCTGCAAGTGCATTTGAACCACCGGCTGAATATTCTGCAAGGGAGATATCTCTGGCAGCGGAATCGCTGACAGCTACTGAGATTGCGGCGACGCTTGGTACGATCAGTGGCAAAGAGGTTGTTATGGAGCATCTCGGCGATGAGCAGGTAACATCTTCGAAGAAACGGGGATATGTTGTGATTGATGCGCAGAACTGGCAGCGGGAGGTGGGATACGGAGTCGACATTGAGGGTTTGAAGGGATGTGGTATTGCTTTGACGACACTGGGATATTTGGACAAGGGAAAACTAGGTTGGTAGCTAATGGTAAATATACTTGAAATAGAGTTGAATTACTGATGTGCGGTAATACCCGAGGTCCATCTGAATCGACAGTGGGGAAGAGGTGGATGTGAAGTTGTCGAAGATTTTTGACACAATTGATGTCGTGACTTGAGAAATAAATGAAGTGATGGATGACCTTGCTCCGGATTGATAAAACTGTAGAAGCTCATAAAAACAGTCCCTAGCAGCACCGCTACGGAGGAATAGATGGACCCCTTGACGTCACGGACCGAGCCCAACGAAGCCTCCATCCCCGTAAACTTTCTGAAATGGCGTGTCCTCAAAAGCCAACCACTTGCTGCAACTGAAGTGTCCACGCAAGATGGATGGTGACGTCGACTACGCCGCTTCGGTCTCGATGCAGGCCGTCATCCACTGTGCCGGGAGCGCTGTATCCAAAAGTGGCCGAGCCCGGCGCAATGCAAGCCCGATGCTATCTCCGTCGGCCTTGACAACCCCTGACCACGCCCAGAAGATCCGAACGTGTTAGGTTGAATTAGCGCCAACAGAGTGCCGAGTCCACCGCTAGATAAAAACATCCCACGTCCGACCCCCGCCTCGCACTCGCACTCGCAGAGGTCATCGATAGCAAGCTAAACAGGTTCTCGTGCTGCGTGTCTGCGGTGTCCGCTGTGTTTAAAGAGGAAGCTCGGTCGGACTGCTGTCGTCTACTGTCGTCTTGGATTCCACACCATCAACACACCTACCAGGATCGCAATCCTTCACAGTCAGCACTCAATCGCGGCCTCGCCCTTATCTCCATTCGCCATGCTCACCCACATGTGGCACCAGCTCTCGCAGCTGTACCCGCCCAAACCGACCTTCACCGAGGAGCATCTCCCCGAGCTCAATGACAAGGCAGGTTCTCCATTCACTCAAGCTGGGCATGTTCAGTCTAACCGGCTTTAGGTCTACATCGTCACCGGTGCCAGCGGCGGCGTCGGCAAAGAACTCGCGCAGATGCTCTACTCCAAGAACGCGCGAGTCTACGTCGCCGCCCGTTCCGAGGAAAAGGCCGCCTCCGCCATAGACGCCATCAAAGCCGCCGTGCCATCTTCGTCCGGCCAGCTGACGTTTCTGCACCTGGACCTGGCAGACCTCAGCACCATTTCTGCCTCGGCGAAGCAATTCCTCGATCGGGAATCCAAGCTCCATGTCCTCTTCAACAACGCCGGCGTCATGAACCCGGCCCAGGGATCCAAGACGGCCCAGGGCTACGAGCTCCAGCTGGGCGTCAACAACATCGGCACCTTCATGTTCACCAAGCTTCTTATCCCGACACTTGCCACCACCGCAAAGATCGAAGAGCCCGGCACCGTGCGCGTCGTCTGGGTCGCGTCTTCCGCAGCCGAGTCGCCGCCCGTCCCCAAGGGAGGCGTCGACATGGGCGACATCGCGAAGCGCCTCGACAAGGGCGTCTTCACCTCGTACGCGCTGAGCAAGGCTGGAAACTACTTGCACGCCGGCGAGATGGCCAAGCGGTTCAAGGAGGATGGGATTGTCAGCATCCCATTGAACCCTGGAAACTTGGCCTCGGACCTGTGGAGGACCCAGGGATCATGGGCATCTTGGTTTCTCAAGACGTTTGTTCTGCATGCGCCTGTGTACGGCGCGTACACGGAGCTCTTCGCCGGGCTATCACCCGAGGTGACACTGGAGAAGTCTGGGCAGTGGAGTAAGTCCAGATATCGAAAATGATGCTTGATCGCATGCTAACAAACTGCAGTTGGTCCTTGGGGACGCTTCCTGCTGGTCAGAAGTGACCTGCTATTAGCATCAAAGACGAAAGAAGAGGGTGGTCTGGGGACGTCCGAGGCGTTCTGGGACTGGACCGAAGCGGAGATTAAGCCGTATCTTTGAGAAATGCTGCAGCCACTGGGGATAATGATTAGAATATGTCGTGACTTTGAATGATACCATTTACTTGTTGTACACGGAATTGAAGAAAGAGTCAAATGAGTAAATAATTTGAAGGTACATGGCTACATCTAAGATAAAGGACTGAAGATATCTAATGCCGAAGGACGAATAGAAGCACATGATGAGAAGAGCCGGAGCATGATGCGAATCTGTTGAAATGCCTCGACTGAATGGGACGGATGGTATTTCAATCGCCCTCAGTATCTGCAGAAGTAATTGATGAGATCTGGGTTGGCTGTCTCGGTGGCCGGCATGGTGACTTTCCACGAGTACAAGAGACCCAGGATGCGAGCCACGTCGAGCCCGTGGGGGCCGAAAGTATGTAAACTATAAACAGCAGGAGAATTCTATGATGGAGACATATCTGTATTTAAACACCTGTCAAGAGAGCAAAGAGGTTTGACTTATAAATTCCGATGATATCACTATCGCTGTTTCTGCACTCTTCGTTGTGTCAACCACCATTCTACAGAGCAGAGGAAGATTTCTATCCGGAAGTGTACGACCCGCGAGATGCAATTGCAAGTCTAGAGATTTTTCTAAATTTATTTGCTTTTGTATTTGCTTGATTCTCGAATTATCTGTCAAGTAGAGACTCAGTTGACAGCAAACAATTCCTCTGTAACGTTATGCCCACAGATCGACTGAGATGCATCGTCGACATGGATTGCGATAGTGGATAGCGGGTACGTTATCTCTTATCTCAGGGAAAACTCAGATGGGCCCACTTAATTTTCACATGGAATGGGATGTGGTGCACGTCACTTGCTCTTCTTTCTTTGGGAGAAGATCTCGACGATTGCTACGACTACACAAACGTTCTCTCTCTGTCTGTCTTTGTTTCAACCACAAAACGACACACTCAACACCACACGCTCTCGCACCCACGAGATCCCCTCCAACTCCCTCACCTTCCTCTCTCCTCCCTCTTGTTCCCGATGGACAAGCAGCAACGCCGTCCCGACCGTCGCCGCGGAGGCAGACGCGGTCCCGGTCCTCAGCGCGGCCCCAGACCTCAGAACTCGAACTCGAACTCGCAGCAGAACGGCCACGATGACTCCAACGGAGCCTCGCCACACCCGGTCGAGCCCTTTGCGCCGCTCAAGGACGTCACTCTCCCCGCCCTGAGCGAGCCCGTCCCCCTCGACACCCGCCGCTTCGCCGACCTGGTGGGCTCCAACGTCAACTCCACCATCGTCCAGACCATCACCGACGACCTCAAGTTCGACCACATGACCCCCGTCCAGGCTGCCACCCTCGACCAGCTTCTGCCTCCTACGCGCAGCGACTGTCTCGTCCAGGCCAAGACCGGTACCGGCAAGACCATCGCCTTCCTGCTGCCCGCCCTGCAGACCATGATCAACCAGCGCCGCGGCAACGACGCCGGCATCTCGCTGCTTGTCATCTCGCCCACCCGCGAACTCGCTATGCAGATCGCAAAGGAGGCCACCAACCTCCTGCAGCGCATGCCCAAGTACCGCGTGCGCATCGCCATCGGCGGCACCAACAAGGACCGCGAGGAGAAGCAGATCCTCGGCGGCTGCGACATCCTCGTCGCCACGCCCGGCCGTCTCATCGACCACATGTCCAACGCGGACATCATCTACGGCCTGCGCCACCTCGATACCCTCGTGCTCGACGAGGCCGATCGCCTGCTCGACATGGGCTTCATGAAGGCGCTCCGCGACATTGTCAACCATCTCCCCGACAAGAAGCAGACCAACCGTCAGGGCATGCTCTTCTCTGCCACCATGGCCCCCCACGTCGAGCAGGTCGCCGGTCTTGTGCTCAACCCCGGCTACAAGTTCATCTCCACCATCCCCGCCGGCGAGGTCAACACTCACCAGCGCGTGCCCCAGCTCCTTGTCAAGGTGCCCTCGTTCTCGTCTGTCGCCCCCGCCATGGTCGGTTGCATCCGAGAGGAACTCGCCCAGCAACAGGCCTTCAAGGCCATCATCTTTGCCCCTACCGCTGCCCTCGCCGACTTCTACGGCCACGTGCTGTCCAAGCTCTCTGGCCTCCCCCCCGTCTCCATCCTCCACAGCCGAATCTCCCAGAGCAAGCGTACCAAGGTCACGAACGACTTCCGCGACTCAACGTCCTCCATCCTCGTCGCCACCGACGTTGTTGCACGAGGCATGGATTTCCCCGGCGTCACCACCGTCTTCCAGGTCGGTGTCCCTCTCGACAAGCAAAGCTACATCCACCGTCTTGGCCGAACCGCCCGTGCCGACGCTGACGGCCGCGGTATCTTCATCGTCACCGAGGCCGAGGCCTGGTTCCCCAAGTGGTCCCTCAAGGAGATCACCTTTGTCCCGCACAACGCCAATGTCTCGTCTGCCGGTGAGGTGCTCAGCATCGCCGAGCGCATGGAGGACGCCGACAAGGCCAAGATCTACCAGGCGTGGTTGGGCTACTACAACAACCATCTCAAGAACCTCAAGTGGGACAAGGAGGATCTAGTGTCTCAGGGCAATATCTTCGCCCGTGAGGGTCTCGGCTCTCCCGACACTCCCCCCATCGCCAAGACAACAGCTGGCAAGATGGGCCTGAGAGGAGTTAGAGGCCTAGTGATCGTGGCTGACCCTCCCAGGCAGGGACGAGGCCGTGGCGGCGGCGGCGGTGGTGGTGGTGGCCGTGGAGGTGGCGGCGGTGGCAGAGGACGTGGCAACCGAGGCTGAATAAACTAGACTTTTCTATTTGGTTTGTTTGTTTTTTTGCTCTTCATGGCTTGGGATGGGAACTAGACTTTGGCTGGCATCGCGTCTCTTAACCGATGTAGATGATACCCGATTTTCACGTTTTATGCAACGCCGTGCCACGACTAGATGCGGTGGACGGTATATCCCCGAGGGCAACTATCGATAGACGAGACGTTAATATGCCCAATGAATACAAAACTGGTGGTTATGACTTTCAACCTGGCTTCACTTCGTGCTTATCCTCGTAAATGATGATCTGAACTTTCATCTTGGTGTATGGTAATCTGACATGTATGTAGTTAGTCTTGGAGAGGCCTCTCAGGGCCCTTTGTCTCGGTTACAGCTGCAGGTACAAGTGGCAATCTTCTATAAATGACTACAACGTGTACTGGGCCGATCTTCGGTATGCATCCCCCCCATCCGTCAATCGATCGCCATCGTCCCCAGTAAACAAGCAGTGCAGGCCCGTTCAACTCAGCTCCCTCAGCTCAACAAGCATCGCACGAAGCGTTCAACCACGCCCAGCTGAATGATTGACGCCTACGCCAGTGGCGGATTAAAATTGCTGCTGTTTTTCATTGGCTGTATTGCCCTGTTTCTGGCGATCGAGACGAAGTGGCAGAGCATCAATGCGGCCATGTCACATCGCGTGGAATTCCGTAGGGTTGCATTTGTTTTTGGCCTGCAGACGTCATCACTTGTTGTCGTCCATCGGGCTTCCTCCGTCATGCGGGTGTGTGTTTCAGAGCACGGAAGCGTGGGAAATTGGATCGAGTTTGCATTGATGCTGTGCAACAATGGGTGGATTTGTCGGATCTCGCGGACCTTTGCTGTTCGTTCCTTGCATTGCCTCTTCAATGGTACGCTATCATCAATTACGACTGAGCCTTGAGCTCTGTGGGCAAAAGGGATCCCAGATCGCTTCCTTCCCGTCGTTAGTGTTCATCCTTCGCGTTGTGGTTAAGTGCCTAGAGCCGAGATGCGAGCCTCCGACGATCCGGCGTCCGTCTTCCGCACCGTAGTAACGATGCATTTGTTTCGCCACATTCCCCTTTAGTATTCTTTAACCGACCTTGGTCAAACAAGATCCAGACGGTATAACCTCGTCCTGATATGATATAGCTGACCTGTGGCGAGATCGTCTCCTGCATCTGGCAGTCAGCCCAACGCTGGAACCTGTTTTCCCCTTGTGATCCCGGACGGCATCTTACATCCAATTGGCCCAGAACGTGATCCAGTTCCCATCCCGATGCCCCGGCGCTGTAATTCCACTCTAATGCTCCGATGAATGGAGCCGGACTGCCGGGGCGAGGGGTCGATCCCTGGCCTATTCTGGCAGGCACTGTGAGATTGGTCGATCGTGTTCCAGGGGTAGTGTGATGTTCTAGAGAAAGCAACTGGTGATGGTGTTGTTCTTGTCTTATTGACATGGTCTTCTGTTAAGATGGAATCCCAAGCGAGCTGAGGAGCTTGGCTAATTAGTTCATTCAGCATTGGCAGCGCAGGGGCAAAATGAGGATGACGATGGTTGCATTTATGACGACTTGAACTCACCGAGTGAGCTGAACGATGGCAAGAGACGTCAGTCCGTAGTTGACATACTTTGACGAAATAATCTCCTATAAATACCGCCTGTGTCTTCTTAATTGTGTCTCTCTCTCTTCTCTGTATCTCCACCACAAGCTCTATCATCACCAGCCCCACAAACAACACCTTCACACTTCTCCGATACCTACCCACTCGCAAACATGCAGTACACCACCGTCCTCGTCGGCTTCTTCGCCAGCCTCGCTCTTGCCGCTCCCGCCGTCGAGAAGCGCCAGACCTACATCCCCTGCTCCGGCCTCTACGGCACCTCCCAGTGCTGTGCCACCGACGTCCTTGGCGTTGCGGACCTTGACTGCGGCAACCGTGAGTCCTACCCGTCACCCATATAAAGGTCCTATATACTGACTGGATCAACAGCTCTGGAGACCCCCACGAGCGGTGACAACTTCAGCGCCATCTGCGCTGAGATTGGCCAGCGAGCGCGATGCTGCGTGCTTCCCATTGTGAGTTTTGATCGGAGATTGCGAGATGGACTGTGACTAATATTCTTGCCAGCTTGAACAGGGCGTTCTTTGCCAGGCTGCGTCTGGTGTTCAAGAGTAGAACTGAAGAGGGCATTCCGAATGTTACGAAGAGCTTATGTACACGATAATGAAGCTTGTATTGGACTTGATGGCTTATTAGAGATGATTAAGGTTCCAAAATGTATTTTTTAAATGGATCGCAAAGGACGATCTCGTCAGATCGAAATATGCGAGCCACAACAAAGAAAAAGAGTTGCGTCCCGAAATGACTCAAACCACTCATAAACCTTTCATTGCAACCGTACAACTAGATTGTATAGAAGCTAACTCGTATTATGTTTGGTTCCCAGAAGTCTAATCTAGATTGCTGCAGGGTAAATATTATCACTGGCCAACAAAGACCTTAACATGTGTACTGTAGTCACGACGGCATAATTTCATCTCGACCCGGCTTGATAGCGCTCGCTAGACGATGTGATAATATTTTGCTAATGTTGAGATAAGTGAATCTCGGTCCCCGGAGAAAGATGCTAGGCATAACGAAGCATTGAGATAAAGTTGAGATCCTCTATCCTTCACTACTTGGAGTCTATTCCACGCTCAACATTGATGGGTTCTCCATCAACCGAACTGGCCTCGTCAATTATAGAAATCTGTCCTGCCTTCTTTTTACTGCGGGTAGTATTAGCTCCTGATCGACCTCATCAATCAATGGGTTCCTTACCTTCTTCTATGCAGTACTATTGCTGTGATAAAGCCTGACCAGAGTAGGAAAAAGAAAACCAGAGTGACTGGCCATCCTTTGCGCCACCTTGGAGCTCCGTAATACCCGGCTGTGGGAAACAGTAGCAGAGGAACCCAGATATTAAAGGAATATCCGAATGTCATCATGGATCCCTGATTAGTATTAGCGAATGTCCCAGGGACTAGATCGTGTTTATAGTTCGTGGTATTCTGGGTTTGCAGCAAGTCAATGACGCATCGTTACATACCATGATGAGAGCGCGCTCTTCAGAGTCATTCTTGACAATAGTGTTGACGGTTGAGTAGAGGATTGGACTTGCGCACCCTGACATGCCGAATAGGTACCACGCGAAGAATCTGGTACCAGCATTAGCATATGATGTGAAACAGGTAGTAGCATCAATCTCAACGTACTTCAACCCTGTGGGAATATTCCACACAATCATGCACAATGTAGCGAACATACAGCAAGCCTCAACAACGGTGTAGATGATCCATGACGGGTAGATGGCAGCTAATGTCGTACCGAGCCATGAGGTGACTACGGTGATGGCGAAGGTGACCGTTGGCAGCGTATTGATCTTTTCAACCGAATATCCCTCGTCCTTCAGCCAAAGATTCATGTACGAAGAGGGATACGAAGAAATGATCATGCAGCTGAGGTTATACATGTAAGCAAGCCATAAGAGAATCATGAGGATCGGGACTACTCACATGTAACAAAACACAAAAACCCAGATATGCCACCTCTTCAGGGTACGCTTGAAGACATCCCGTCCAAGCTTCCCCGGTCGGCGAATACCAGCTTTTTCGAGACGTTTCTTGACTAGATCAATGTCTTGCTCGGTCAGGTAGAAGGGCCTCGGGGAATCTGGGACCCCGGGAAAGATAACGAAGCCGAGTAGTGCGACTGGAATGGTGAAGATGCCGTCGATGATGAAGAGCCATCGCCATCCAGCCATGCCGCCAACGCCAGATAGGTTCTTGTAAGCGGCAGCCTGGAGGTAGCCACTGACCATGGACCCAAGGGGGTTGCAGATGAACCAAGTTCCGGCGCGTTTGAAGAGTTCGGGACCGCTGTACCAGGAACCTGTATCCGACTTAATATCCAAATGCTGCATAGTTGTTGCACATTAACTGACCTAAGATGAAGTGCGTCCCCGCAAATACTGGAGCCTCTAGCATCCCAACGAGGAAACGCATGGCATATAGTTGATGGACGTTGGTAGCCCGACTCTGGGCGAATGTGACGATTCCCCAAAGTACTTCCAAAGTTGGGAGGAGCCATCTTGATCTGCGAACGGATCAATACCAGAAATGAACGGGAGAGATGAAGTACCTACAGCTGTGGTCGAGACATCAAGAGCATGCCTGGAACTTGGAAGACAACGTAAGCCGTAACGTAGCAGACGTTGAAGTAGTTGAGTTCATTTCCGTAGAGGCCAAAGTCCTCCTTCAGCCCGCTAACATAGGCATTGCTGATGTTTGTTTGATCTTGATTTCATCAGATTTAGTCCGCCACGATACAGTTGAGAGAACCGACCTAAAAACTTGACGAAGACTTGTCCTGTTAGCGGAAGTTGATTTTGGATGTGAAGTTTGGACCACTCACAGCATAGACATGCAAAAACTAGGATCGAAACGTCCAATTTGAACAATAACCTGGAACGCATCAATATTGCCCATTAGAAGCAAATGGGATGCTCATACTTTCTCTCTTCTGACGGATAATGTGAAGGATACCAGTTGAATATCTCTTTGAAAAGACCCCACAAAGTTAATCTCCCTTTCGGCTTGGTATCAGTCGTCGCCATCTTGACATTAGCAAGATTGGTACGAGTACCCAAGTCCAATTGCTAGATGGCACTATAACGAAGCTGAATCTCTTCTGTAATTACTCGCTGGTCGGGGCGAGAGACACATATAAGTAGGCATATTCAGGTCTGGGCCATACTAGCCCCTTTTATTGCAGGGCATTAACCAAAGAACTGCGAATACCCACCGCCAATTTGTAATTCATGGTAGCAAGGGTCTATTTACGACAAAAACACTAGAAATGACTATATCGGTTGGAACTGCAGTCGCATCCATAGCGCCATAGAAGGCGTGCTCCCACCAACCGCGACTTACCTATGAGATATCAGTAATGTTGCGCAATAATCTTATCTGAATGTCACATCCTTTCCTAAACAAGGGATGGCTTTCGTAGGATACCACCCTCTAATGGACGGTTGTTGTTTGCCGACGTGATCTGCTTTGTGGGATGATTACGTGCTTGGATCTCCGCACCATGTATCGATCAACATGAATTTCAAGGCATCCAAATACATTTGTGCAAATGGTCAGACTATCATGATTGGTCGGACGGGAACAACGTTGCCGTTCATCCCGCTCGGGATCGTATCTCTAGTGGGGTAAGGATTGGGATTCCGAATAACGCAGGAATGATGATATATTGCGTGCTTCCCAACCATTACTTCGTGCATCTTTGAATGCTAAATCCCCGCGAACTACTTAGAACGCCAAGCAGCCACCGAATATCGAACCTACCCCGGATTTGAAGCCGCTAAGTCGTAGTCTTTCACGCCATCGAAATCAATATGCCGGGAAGATTCATTGAACGATATGAGCAGGTCCCAGTGACCAAGGAGGATTGTGAGAAATACATCACCAGCAGTCCTCCACGTACCTCGCTGACCACCAGAAATTAGTGGACTGGGCCGAGTTGACAACCCTTGACCTAAGCCTTTTCGACCAGCCAGGTGGCAAGGCAGAGCTTGTCAAACAGCTTGATCACGCTGTTCGTCATGTTGGTAGGCGCTACGGAATCGCATCTCACTAAGCCGACCACGAAACGCTGATTATAATAACAGGCTTCTTCTATGTGAAGAACTTCAATATTAGCCAGGAAGAAATTGACCAACAGTTTGCGCTGGGCAGAGAGTTTTACTCTTTGCCTCTAGAGGAGAAGCTCAAGTACCACAATCAGGATGATCTTGAAAAGGGCGAGTACAACGGATACAGACCTTCTGGGAATCGAATGTAAGCCACCATCAGACTTACCACGTCGTCTCCATCAAGACTAATCACTGATATAATGACAGCCTCGGGGAAGGGGTCAAGGATAACATCCAAGTTTACAACATCCCCAAGTTTGACGGCTTTCATCAAAGAAAACAACCACCGGTGCTCGAAGACAGCATACGGGACATTGAGCGTTTCAGCCGGGTAAGTTGAAGAAACGAAACGGAGCCAAGCAAATGATCATTTTCTGACATTCCCTAGAAATGCCACGATGAAGTAGTCGTCAAGCTTCTGCGCCTGTTCAGCATCCTTCTCGAGCTTCCCGACGAAGACCAACTCGTGCGCGACCACCAATACGACGTGAAAGGCGAAGACCACCTACGATACATGCATTACGCGGCCCGAAGCCAAGAGCAGAACAAGAAAGTTGGCGAGCTGTACTCTCCTGGCCATACCGATCTGGGGACGGTCACGCTGTTGTTCCGCCAGCCCGTGGCGGCGCTGCAGATCCTCAACTCGCAGGGACAGTGGAAATGGGTCAAGCCGCAGGATGGCACCATTACCATCAACACTTGTGATGCTCTGACGGCTTTGACGGGCGGGCTGATCAAGTCGAGTATTCACCGGGTACATGCACCTCCAGCCGACCAAGCGCACATCGACCGCTTGGGTGTGCTCTACTTTGCCAGGTCAGTAGTTTCGCAGCGTATCCTTTTTTCTCATTCTTTGCAGCCTCCTCTGGCCAAGACGGAAATGGCTAACCTTTACTAGGCCTAACAACCACGTCGTCTTGGACCCTATCAACAACAGTCCACTGCTGAACCGACTGGGGTTGACGTCCAATGTCTTCACAGAGTTGGATCAGCACCTGACTACAGAACAATGGGTTAAAGTCCGCCAGACACAGCAACAGCGGCGTACCCCGGGTGCCAAGATCACACCTGCAGGAAAGTATGAGCACCGCGAGAAGGATTTGGAGATCCTCCCAGGATTGCATTCCAAGATCTATAACTAGAGCTAGATTGTTATGTGTTGGCTGCGATGAGGCTGTCAGAAGGATGATACGGCACTGGAAAACATGTCTGACACATGCAAAGGATTGAGATGGCACAGCAATTAGTATGGAATTCGTAGCTCAGAGCCATCAATATCATGAAAGATTGACGAAGATATGTACTCTCATCATTTGAAAAGGCGGATTCTAGAAAAGCCACATTATGCATCTTAACTAAGGCTGGGCCAAGCTAAAACATGCTTTTTCTCTTTCAAGTTGTCGGTTCCTTTTGTATCCCATAAAGGCACAGATGAGCACCACAGCCGGCAGCCACGACGAGGGAAACGCAGCTCCTGCTATACCTGATAGATGGTCCATATGATTGGACAATGAAATGCGATAGATGGTCAATACGCATTACAGTGTATTATGGTGTTGAGACATCAATCTAGGACTCAACCTCCCGGTATAGGATTGCAATATCTTTAATTAGATATTGAGGATGGGGGCATCTCCCTTATTCTCGAACGAAGATGTTTTGATAATAGGCCCGAGAGGATGACGGAGGGAAGCCCAATGAAAAGAAAGATGACCAATATAAAGAGAAAAAACGCCGGGTTCAACAAGAGAGCGTACAGGGGCTTTAGAATAGGCCGCAAAAGCAGTGTTGTGAATATCGTCACGGGCCATCGCACCCATGGCCGGTCGTCCTTGGCGAGCTGCACGGCCTCTAGCTCCCCGGGCATGACAGTATGCTCGTTGGAAGATTCGGGATCCCCTGAGTTGAGGTTCTCTTGTGTCAGCAAGATGATGGCGACCTGTATTCCGAAACGGGACATTGCTTACCAACGGTATCCAGTGCAGGCCACCGGGACTCGCCAACCACTTCTCTCGTGCTGCCTTTAGCCCTCAACATGGCTATCGTCCGAGTGGATGCGTCAGGAATATATTCAGGATGACTTGTGCTTCTCCGAGTATCTGTTGGTAACGGACAAACAGTCGACTATCGACTACCCCACTCCACGTCATTGACTCGGTCGGATGGGATCTTCCATGTCACGCCAAAAGCCAAAAAAAAAAAGGGTGCCAGCCTTGCCATGGTGTCCGCCACTTAAACGTGCGGTAGTGAGTCTCGGGCCGTTATATCGGCCGAAACTCAGTTCCTGTGGTCGTGTTATGTGGACATGGATGGGCATGGACATGTAGACTATTTCACGAGCGAGTGCATTACTTCGCATCGTCAGTAACTTTGAAGAGATGAGATGGCTTAATTAGCTGGGTTTGTCTTCTGGCCAGTCTTCTAGCCCAGGGACCTATATTCCAGTGAAGAGCTCATGATCTCATCGATCTCGACAGTCTCAAGATAATAGTGCACGCCCAGTTTTGCGACCGTGTGACTACGGCGATGCTCGTGCAGGCCAGACTCAGCCTCAATACCCCCTACACATGCAGTGTGTAGCGTCGTTTAAGTCCGTGGCTGTGTCTTGCGCCATGGTTATGTTAGAGATGTGCGCGAATGGCATGAGGTCAACGCATAATTCTCCCGTCTAAGCCACAGACGGGATGCCTTGTCAACGGCACAGCAGTAACAATTCCAGCGCGCGAACAGGCAATTATGCCCAGTGAGTGGAGAAAGGAGGACTCCTACTGACGTGATTGCTCAAATCGATCACAGTTCACAGGCAACAGTGGGGTCATATCGCCAAGATATACAGCGTTAGGCGCCGATCTGCAGCATATACCCTGTCAAAACGGCCACCAGCTGAACTAGCTGAAGCTTGGTTTTTCTTCGAGGCACCATGGCTGCCTGGAGGGCTGAGGTTTCTCCCCAGGCAGAGCCCGCTGTTTTTTTTGGGGTACTTGTTAGTACTTATTACAGTCTCTCGACCTTGGTGGCGTCCGAAATAACTTCAAGTACTGTATCCCAGCCTGCAACGACTTTCACCATGGCTCAATCCGGCCGCCGTCGCGGTCGTTCAAAAAGGCCTCTTACTCACGAGTATCTCAAAAGCATCAAAGCCCTCCCAGACATCCCGGCCCTTTGTCAACAGCTAGACTACAAAGTCTCCTCCCAGCCCCGACACGAGGACTTCCTCAAAGCCGTCTCGGCTCTCAGCGAAACCATCATTCCTCCTGGTAGTCGGGAGCTCCAGTTCCTCGATTGGAAGAACAAGACTCATCAGAAACGGTTGATGACGGGCACCACTTGGTTCTTAGACCAGAAACGCCATGGGGAGTTGTATTGGCCGGAGAACACGCGGGCTGAAAACTACGGCAGACTGCAATATGAAAAGGATAAGTTTCAGTAAGTTGGCACGTGTGATTGATTACTTTACTTGGATTATACTAATCTCGAGGGATGATAGTATACAGCGTAATTTCGTTCAGCTTATTTTCCAGATCGACCAGAGTTTTAAAAACGGTTACAAATCGGTGTCCAGTTCTCAACAGGATGAGCGCAATCACCAACCTGGTCCGGGAGATAATGGTGCAGCTCAGCAGAACAATACAACTGTTCCGCCTCTTCAAACCGAACATGCTCGCCATGATAGAGAAGGCACTGTTGAGAATCCGATCGATGTGGAAGATTTGCCACCGCAGGCATTACCCGTCCCGCCTCTTGGGCACAGGAGACGTTCGTTGTGAGTTTGCGATTGTTGACTGCCACTAGCTTGTCGTCGTTTGACACTGACTTCTAGGCTCAACGCTGTTCCGAACGCTCCGGGAGGGCTACGTAATACGCACCAAGCATCAGTTCAGGATACCGAGGACACCGAGGACGAGCGCAACGCAGAGATAACCAGGATGCGCCTGCAAGATCGCCGGCCTGGAGGTTCAAGCCCCGACGAACTCGCGAACCCTGTCAGCTCTCGCATTAACATTCGAAGTTTCAAATGTCAAGATGCTTACCATCAGCAGGAACCAAAAAGCAACAAGCGGCCTGCTCAACCGTCGCGGGGAGAGCCCTGTCCTCCCGCAAAGCGCAACAAGGGCAAAGAGTCTATTTATACGGATCCTGCAGCTGTTCTTCACCGTCTTCGTAATGGGCAAGGCCAATTTAACAGTCCCGCTCCACAGCGAGGTCGACTTGATGCTCATCCAAGGCAATGTAGCCCGGCGGTGAACGCGATCCACGCTGAGTCAAGCAGGAGGCAAGGCCATCCTTTCCACCCGGTTGAGCCGGACCATATGGTGAAACCACCTCAAGGCGCTGAACCAGAAGAATTTCCTCCATCCTCCAACTTGATACTAAACCGGAAGACTACAGAACATGCCTCGCAAAACGGAACTGCGAAAGAATACTCCTCTGCGCAATCCCAACTGGCGCCATCGCCCGATGCTGGCCCTATTAGGGATCCTTCAGCGGAGCGTGAATTTGACTCAACAGCCCCGGCAGGAAGGCCATCGTCACATAACAGACGGCAGCCGGGATCGACCAGGCGACCACGAACAGCTACCGGGCTGCGATTCGATATAATCTGCAGTGTGTTGTGCTCGGAAGACAGCACTTCACTGTGGTCGCCCCCTGTCTCCTTCGATACAATGTCGCTGACATGGTTGGAGAAGGAAATTCCCCTCCAACGTGGTTCCCCGGGATTTCTCTTTGCTCTGGAAATGCACGGAAGCCTAATCTCGAAACACCCTGTGCTTGTCGGCGACGAAGACGATTTTGAACTAATGTTGGTCCGATTTTCTCAGAAAATCAATAATTTCATCAATGCACATGTCGACTTGAATCAGCGGGTTGTCTTTGAGATAGTGATCCGGCCTCTGCGGAAGACAGATCGTGTTGAGAATGGCCGGTACCTGCATAGCACATTTGGGAATTCCATTGGACGTCTGTGAGTGTTGGAGGTCCTGGTGTATGAAACGGTAGGGGATGGGTTGCTATTTAGATGTAGAAGGCCGCAAGGCCGAGCCTATTAGGGCAGAACGTACTCCGTATACGCAAACGAATTATCTGAGTTTTCCAATGACACTGCTTTCTTTTTTCTCAAGAAATTTGTACTCCTTTAAGCATTAGCCAATGTCATCAGACAGATCAAGGCAGCATGGTAGATGAAATGGAGTAAATAGGAAAGGAACATGTGATGCCCAGTACCATTGATCCCAATTAACTTAAATACAGCAAGATTTTAAGTAGCAGCATGGTTCGCATTGGTCTAGCACCTTGAGGTCTGTTCCCAACCCGTCTGGTTAGTCAGGTGCAAACGTTAATAGACGGACTTTAATACTTACCGGACCCGAGACGAAGAAATGAATGCGGGAAATACAGGAACTCTACCACATTGTGCTCCCTCATCGGGGAATTTTCAAGCTATCCTGACTACGCTCGGCTCCGTCTAGCAAAGGCCTAGCCCCTAATCATAGCTCAAATCCGCTATCTCTGTCTGCGTTTTATTACACTTTTCCCCTAGACCTGTCAAGAAAGCCCCGAGAAGCATTGTACACTCTAAGAACGTCATGCCTGGACCCCCACGCCACGCAGCCCACCCACAGAAACGGCTCGTATGTTAACACTCACGGGTACGTACCAAGCCAGAATTCCAACGCTCGCGGCTGTAGACCCTATTGGTGGGATGAGGATAATCCGGTATAATAAGTGGGGAGGAGACCGGCACAAGACACTCGTCATGGAAGTCAGTAGAGAGGTAGCAAGCTAATCATACTACACACACACCAATCCATTTGACTTTCACGGCTGTCATGTATCCCATAAGCAGTGCTCAGGCAGCATTGAGGTACTAGACCCACGCTACCCCAGTTAAAGGTGTGGTATCGTAGGCTAGGCGTAGATTTAACATAAATAACACCACTAGATTTACTATAGCGATTACTACTTTTGCAGTTAGTGTGAAGTTACGCAAGAGATTCCAGTTAGGCCACAAATTCATGCCTACAGTAGACTATATTTGTATTAACCAGGGGAAATTATGAAGCTGCTTTAGTTGTACGGAGTAAGGGCCAGAGGGTCAGTGAGGTATGCTAATGACTCGGCCAGGCTGTGAAAATTGTAACGTTACAATTATAATAGCGAAGCATTGTTGAGACTTCGATAATAGGCTAATTTAGGTAGTGCAGCAAGGACCTTCAATGCACAGTTATCTCATTAGCTTATACCCCTGTTCAGTACCTTATTGCTGTCTTAGCACTGCTTATGGGATATGACAAGAGCTAGTGCACTTAAAGCCATGCCTATGAGGCCGAAACTCTAAAGCAGGGTGATTCTGCAAGCTGCCCAGCTCAGCAAATATCATATCAATCACATATCCAAATCGTCATAAACACGTCATGTTAAGTTTCATGACTAGATAATGAAGGATCTGTGATAGCCTCTGCCCAACTGGCAGCAAGCTCCTCTCAGGCCCGTACCAGTGCAACAGGGATCAATACTACACATGATTCATGGACTTTATAAGACTTGCTACAGTAAGCTACTACTGCGTAAGCATTGACTAATGGTGGAGCTTCCAGGAAAAGCTTAGAACTGCCGGCAGTTTTGTGTTTATAAAGAATATATCGTGACATAAACCCTTACAGAGAGAGAACAAGTCATCAAGCAGGGGCACACTGCAGCCTCCAGAACAATTCAACTGAGGACTGATGTTGTCCACGTCGTTCAGCTCCTTGAGAGAACAGTGCAGCCAGCACTGACGGTCTGGATCTGTCAGTTGACGTTAGGCAAGATGGTCTAATCTCCATTAGATCGGCATTAGGCCGTAAAGAGGACGACTTGTCGTCGTAAGCTAGTTCTTATCGTATTACAAGGCTATCATCATCACCTATCAATATATACGGGAGTACCTAGAGGTGAATACATATACGCTAGCCTTTAGCTACTCGGCACTACAGTCTCGGTCGTCGGTCGGCTTTTATACGAGGTGGGCGAGCTGAAACAGGAAACCATCTAAGTTATAGTTTAGCCTACGTGGAAGCCAAGTACATAAGAGGCAATCCTTGCACAGGCTGTTTTCTTGACAAAGCCGAGACGGCCGTTCCGTCCTGCTCCTTCCGAAACGGGTTAGCCCATTGCTCGGCCCATCCAATCTAGAACCTATCGATCCTTCCTTATGCTTTTTGGTAAGCTTTATCACAATTTAACAGAGAGAGGCCAAGTTTTCTACACTGTATACCGTAAAGTCTCAGTAAATTCAAACACCTTAGTGTCTACGCAAATCCCGTCTAGACCACTGATCTAATTGGGCTTTGGCGGTTTTGACGCAAACTGGAGACGCTAAGGTGTTTGAATTTACTGAGATTCTACGGTACAGGAGCTGTCGTATTGCTATGGCCTGATTCTACGGAAGAAGCTGACCATATTCATGCAGACGTAGATTTGAGCGCGTGGCTTTGCCTCACTAAATGTAACCTACTGCACAGGACAAATTTCACATCGATTGTCAAAGTCCTGTCTGGGTGTCTCTGTAGTGATTCTACAAGTCTTGTTCTCGTTTGATGTGAGTAAGGTAGGCTATATAAGGGGACTCTGTTACCTCTTCAACCTCTACTCTTTTCTATATCTGCATCAAGCAACACACACAAGTTCACCAAAGCCAGACCAGACCAGACCAACAATCCATTTCAAACCGCCATCATGGTCAAGATTTTCTCCATTATTACCCTTATCTCTCTCATTGCTCCTGCAGTAATGGCAGGAGTTCCAGCTGCCCTAGAGCAACGACAAAACAACTGTATTCACCGAGGACGTATGTATTTCTAATTTGCAGCCCTTCTCGAGTAACACAGCTGAATCATGGCTATAGAGCCGTGCCCCGGCGGGATAGTTACTTGCTGCCGGCCAGAATCGACAAAATGCGTCCGTACGTATAACCCCCAGTTTGGTAACAAGTCTCACTGCTAATTAGGAGTAGAGGTGCCGGCGAATGGGCCCTTCACTTGCCAGTGATTAGTTAGCTGGCTGAGGAAGTGATTCTCCAGATTGTGTGCAAGGGACTTCTACGGGTAGTGCCGGAGGCAGCTGTAGCAGGTTTTTTGCCGACGCTTTTCCTACTATATAGCCGGCTATAGATATATACAGTTTCCACCCTAGAATCTTAAATACGAGCCACAAGCGTGAATTTTAAACAGCGTGATTACTATCTCCTTGTTTATTCGGACGGTAATGAGGACAAGTATCTGCGATGAATAGATGCATGGCTCACGCATCGTCACTAAACTTCCAGTACAGCACGTTCTACGGTGCAGAGATCAATGAGATTGTCAAGCCCTACCTCTAGAGTATATCCTTGAAAAAGGAGAGAGAAGAGACAATCCCCTAGAAAATATGGGGAGATCTGCCGCCTGACCTTGGAAGCGAGGCCATTACTGCATTCAGGGGCCAGACGGCGAGGCAGAACGGTGCAGTGAGAGAATATGGTGGCGAAGAACTATCGCGAATACTGCTTCTACAACTAGCCTACCTGCGACATCTAAGGGCAGGCGTAGGGAAAGGAAGAGGAGGAATATGTCAGCACTGAGATCGATGTTACAATTCCTGCGTGCTATGTGACTATTCTCGACAACGACTCAGTTCCTAATACCCACCTCGTGGAGAGAATTTACCCTAAAAAAAGGGGGTTCTTAGCTAGAATAGTGTAAAAAGTATTTCATAATAATCTCGTCCCACTACGCGGAACAAATAGATTGGTGAGGACGTTCGTCACGTCACAAAAAATCTGTTCCATGGTCTATGGCACGGGCATCGAGCGCTTCCGCACCCTGGTCCACCAGGACCACGAAAACGACTTGCTCGGTACTTCTGACATGTCGATTGTCAACCGCGCCAGGAGTTTGTTCAAAGTGCTTGACCAAGCCATCCAGCATGTTCGAGATTCAGCATATACACATAACCAGCCGCCAACCACCGCATCTAACGACTGGAGCGTCACCGATAATCAGTTCAGAATAAGATACTGTGCAGCGGAGTCGAGGACCGGACGAGTCCCGGTCACTCTCGAAAGCGTTGATACGGCCCAATAACTTGTTCTCTGGAAGGCACTTCGCCGAAATTGGTCGCGAGGCTAGCTTACCTTAAAATTAGGTGAGCCTACGTCTCGAGAGTCTTACCAAGATGAAGACTAGACAACCCCGAAACGTATTCAACAGCACCAACTAAAACTCGACCCCCTTAGCAACAACATGAGGGCATGGGTTCTCAAAGAAAAATGCGTCATGGTGTATTGCAACTATATGTCTCGACGATCATGCTCCTCTGCGCTGTCCTCATTGCCGGCGGAGTATCCATCGTGGTGGTTGTCGGGGAACGAATCACCGGCGTGTACCCATTCAACATCACGACGTACTACTGGATGCTAGCTGCGTTGCTACTGCTCGTAGTAAAGAGTGTTCGCGTCCAAAGTTGGCTGTGGAGGAAGTCATTCCCAGGGTGTGTCTTGTGCAATAGCGTATCGGAGCTATCGGAGCTATCGGAGCTATCCTCGGTAACGTGCGTCAACGAGCAGCTCCTCCTTGCCAAGATATTACAGGACGAGTCATCCTCCGTCCTCGAAATACGGGGCCCGTACAACACAGTGTTTAACCGAAAGTCGGAAGATGGTTTCTATACTGATAGACTCATGAACACGTGGACAAGGTTGCTAAGTAGACTGATTATGATTGAGGCCGAGTCTGCACAAGGGACAGGTGCATGGAAGGGGTTTCAGTATAAGTATATCTCTACAGTACTTAAATGACCATACGACAACCCTCTAACTCAGCCGCAAGCATGACCGCGTTACCTCACCTGTCCTCCTGAGTGCTTCCGCTGAGTACTTTCCAGTATCAAGACTGTAATAATCCCTAAGGCTCTCTACAACCTTCTTACTCAGGGCACTGTTAGGGTCCTTCAGCGCTGGGTATGATTCAAGCATTCTGTCCCACTGAATCTGTGGCCACGTCTCCCCATGGACCAGCTTTTCGTTAACATCCATTGTCTCCCAAATAACCTCCTTGACTGTTGATCCCAGGTGCTTGATAATGTTCTTGTGGACACGGGCGCGATTATGCCTCACGATCATTTCCATGACCATGTTGAGGTCCTTGACGCGCTGCTCGTACCGGAGGCCCAAGCCCTTGGCCTTGTCCAGCGTCAACTCCAGCGTGGCCGCCATGTCGTGCCGCAGGCCCTGCTCCGACGTGCGACCCGGGATGAAGCGGCCCCAGACCTTCTCCCAGGTGACGATCTTCTGGAGGAAGACGTCGGCAATCTGGGCGAGCGTGCCGGAGGTCAGGTAAAAGTCGGCTGGCAGGTCGAAGTAGGTTGGGTTTTCCGACGCCTCGCCGAACTGGATGAAGTTGATGAATTCATCGAGCGTGCACCGCTTGTTGGCACGGAGCTTGCCCTCGCAGCCGGCGCCGACGTAGCCCTTTCCCTCGCCCCAGACCGACGCGTCAAAGTCGTACAGCACGTACGCATAGATGCGATCGAGCGCTTCCTCGTACGTCGACGCGACGGCGACGTTGCTCAGAGCCAGCAGTGGCAGTGACAAGAGCATGTTGAAAAGCTTCATGGTGGCTGTAGGCTGCTCGACAGTGGTCAGTTTCTGCTTTCACGAGAGGGGAAGCAGAGCACTTAGTTACCTTGAGACTGTCGTTGTAGATGCTATGAATGGCAAGACACAACTGAGACGACAACAATGTGGCGAGGCGGTAGTAATGAAGTATACAACCGGTGCGAGATGGATAAAATCAGATGCGAAGAGTCGTCGCTGGATGGGGGGCGTGGTTGGGTCACTCGGGAGACCAAGTGACAACGACACCAGCAATAGCTACATAGTAAGTGATTGGATCGGATTAGTTGATGGTTGAAGCAACCACGGAGATGACTTTACAAGTTCAAAAGTTCCTCGGGGCCCCTGTAAGTCGCGGCGAAGGATCCGGTATACTGAGAACGGCCTTGGCGGTCCAAATTGGGCCATTTACTCGAGCGCGGGTGAGATCGATTGTGATAGTTGCGCAGGGGGAAGGCCACTTTTTCCGCGATTGGCTTGGCAGCATGGTTGAAAGTAACCCTTTGCGGTTTGCTTGGCAGTATGTTTGAGTGAAAATTTTTGCAATTCGCTTGGCAGCATGATCAAGTGAATTTCTTTTTTTATCCGCGGCGAAATTCGCATGTTGGATTGGTCGTTGTACGAAGCAAGGCGTTTTTACGAATCAACCCGCCTAATTGAGCAAATCGACCGAGGAACTCCTGAGCAATACGACTAGTCATTGGAAAAAGGTTCGGACTACGGCGACTCCTGTAACCATCTATTCCTAGGATAGTTGGGTACAGGCATTGAGGAGCGGGCTTAATGGCCGACAATGAGACCTAAGCTGGGGTCCATGGTATGAATGGTGCTTTTGGACGGGAGGCGGAGGAATTCGAAGAAGCCTGACGGGGGGGATGCTCATCACAGAGACAGCGTAAAAGAGCTCAAGGCCCTCCCTGGATTGAAGGAAGAGTATCACAACAGAACATAGTCGACACTCAACAGACATCGTTGACAGCCACCGAGAAGCCGCATCGTCACGATGAGGTTCTCACTCGCCCTCACAGCGCTCGTGCTGTCGCTATGCTCCCAGGCTGCGGCCAAGGCTGCGTTTGCCCACTTCATGGTTGGTTCCTGGTTCCTGCTGTCTTACCTCGATCCGTCTTCTGACAAGGTACTAACTGGCACAGTTAGGCAACACTGCCAATTTCACAATAGTTGACTGGCGGAGAGAGATGATCGAGGCCCAGGCCGCCGGCATCGATGGCTTCGCTCTCAACATGGCATACAACGAGGAGACGACGGCCGATCAGCTCCCGGACGCCTTCTCCACCGCCAACGAACTCGGCTTCAAACTCATCTTCTCCTTTGACTACGCCGGCAACGGACCGTGGCCCATGTTTGACGTGGCCGAGCTTCTCAAGAAATACGGCTCGAGCGCTGCCCACTATAAGCACGGCGGCTCCCAGCCCCTCGTGTCGACCTTTGAGGGGCCTGATGAGTCGGAGGACTGGAAGTACATCAAGAAGGAGACCAACTGCTTCTTCATGCCGAGCTGGTCATCCCTCGGCGCCATGCGCGCGTTGAAGAAGGGCACTGCCGATGGCCTCTTCAACTGGGCGGCCTGGCCCGTCGGCAGTCTCGAGATGGACACGTACACGGATGCCTCGTACATCCAATACCTCGGCGACAAGTTCGGCGATACCAACGCGCGGAACCGCTACATGATGCCTGTCTCGCCGTGGTTCTACACCAACCTGCCACAGTACAACAAGAACTGGGTCTGGAACTCGGGCGATCTCTGGTATACCCGCTGGCAACAGGTCCTCGACATCGACCCGGAGTACGTCCAGATCATCAGCTGGAACGACTACGGCGAGTCTCACTACATCGGCGGCGTCCGCCAGTCGCCCCCGTTCAAGCACAAGGACAACCTGTACGACTACATCGAGAACATGACCCACGACGGCTGGCGCAAGACGCTGCCCGCCTGGATCAGCCTGTGGAAGAAGGGCACTACGACGGTGGCCAAGGAGGAGGTCGTCATGTGGTATCGTGAGTATTCCCCCCGTCCTGTTCTTCTAGCTAGTTTCTGGTCCTAACCAAAGGACAGTCCTCCACGAAGACGGCGGTTGCAACGACGGAGGCACCACCATCAACACGGCCACGCACATCCAGCTCGAGTACCCCACGTCCAAGGTGCCCGGAGGCGGCAACGTCTTCTTCGACGCCGTCCTCACCGGCCCCGCCGATGTCACAGTCAAGTTCAACGGTAGAACCGAGAAGGCCTATTTTACTCTGGGCCCCGAAAAGGGCGCCGGCGTCTACCACGGCCGCCAGTACATTGAGCGCGACCAGGGGCAGAAGGGCCCCGTCCAGATCGAGATGAGCCGCAACGGCAAGGTCTTCCTCTCGCTCGTCGGCATGCCCATTGGCGGCTGTGGTCCCAACGGCTACCGCAACTTCAACCCCTGGGTCGGCAGTTCCAGCTCTCCCGAGTCCGTCAGCGCCGTCACCTCGTCGCCCAAGGTCTCCGACATGGTGTGCACCCAGGGCTGGGGCGCCGGCAAGATCGACGCCATCTGCCGGGTCGTCTGCGGCATGGGCTACTGTCCCCTCGGAGGTGAGTGCTTCAGCTACACTCCCGAGTCCTTTTTGTTTTCCTGCTGACCTCTCCTAGCCTGCGTCTGCACCCAGCGTGGCACTCTCGACAAGATCCCCGAGGACAAGTACCCGATGGGCTACACCCTTGGAGATCCCAACTACATTGGACTGTGCAGCTTCGCCTGCACCAAGGGCTTCTGTCTCACCGGCTCGTGCTCCCTCACCGAGCATCCCATCGTCGAACCGGAGGTCTCGCCGTTCCTACCCATCGTCTGTCGCGAGGGCCGCGCCAACGACGTCAGTGACGCCGCGTCGGTATCGCTCTGCGAGTTCACCTGCAAATACGGTCATTGTATGTATCCAGGCTGCTTCTTCTTCTTCCCTTCTTTGTCTGTCTTACTGACACTCGGCAGGCCCTATCAAAGTGTGCACCTGTACCAAGACGGGCACGCTCAAGGAGATCCAGTCCGAAAGAGACATCATCCCCGGGGTCAAGGGCTTTGGCAACGTCGCCGTCATGAGGAGCCACCCTGGCAAGATTGCCATCAACAACATGTGCGCCTTTGCCTGCCCCTACGGCTTCTGCCCTACGCAGGCTTGCGCCTCGGAGACGCCCGACGACGACCACAACACCCACCTCCCGTACAAGCCTGACCCCTCATTCGACATTTCCGTCCCGTTCTGCCCTGTCAAGGATTACGACACCATTGAAGACCTCTACAAAGACCTCAACAATATTGGGGAACACTGCGGGCCCCAGTACGTCATCCAGATGGCCGAGCGTTTACTGAATCGCATCAACACCCGGTTCGGCGAGATCATGAAGGGCGGCTACGACGGGTACTTTAACATCTATGCCGAGTACGTCTCCAAGCAGGCGCCGGCCGTCCTGTCCGAGTTCCTCAAGCAGCAGAGCGACAGGTACTTCACGTGCGAGATTATGGAGGAAATCTTCTGCTGTCCTGGCTGTCAGTTCAAGGGCTACGACTGCCGCTACTGTCAGTATGGGAAAGATGTCTGCGACGCCGGGAGCCCTTGGGGCAACGGCGACCTCCTGTCCAAGTTTGAGAAGAAGAGGCAGCCGTGTCCCCCGCAGTATCAGGAGCGTGGCCAAGGCGACATTGATAGGCAGTCAATCTACTGGACTCTGCGTAGTGACAAGGAGGAGGACTTTTACGCGGACGTCGAGGTGGCCACGGGCGCCAAGAAAGACTTCATCCAGTTCTCGGAAAAGGTCGCCATCAAGACCCCTCCGACCGCCTGCATTGGGATCGTCGGTTCGACCATGCCTGAGAAGTGCCTCGCGCAGAACCACTGGTTCGACGCGCCCGTGGTGCGCGGCTTCAGCAAGGCCGACGTGACCAACCCCAAGAAGGCGCTTGAAGATGCCTTGGCCAACATGGCTTCTATGCGGCTCAAGTTGATGGCCATCCAGTGGGAGATTCTGGCCGGCACGTACGGCGGCGAGGGCGACGATGTCGATCTCGTTGACGCCGTTATGCTCCCCATCTTCATGGTCGAAGAGGGCCTCAAGGCCATGGAGGAGGTCGTCACGATGGCCAAGGAGATCAAGGCCGCCCAGGAGAAGGAGTTCATCTTGCACATGCTGTCGACCGTCTTCTTCGTCGTCGGTGCCGCCGGCGGTGTCCTGGCGTCCGTCGGCCTGTCGTCCCTGGGGCGTGTTCTGGTTCTCATCGGCGAGGCCGGCGGCACTGCGCTCGGCATCGAGGGTGTTGTCTCTGATCCCACGACAGCGCCTGTGCTCATCTTCGGCCTCATCATGAGCGGTCGAGGCATCCGCGACGTTAAGACCGTCGCCAACGCCGCGAAAATCCGCCGCGCCATGCCCACCTGGGAGATTGAAAAGTTTAGTCCAGAGGTTGCCCAAAAGATGGGGTTTGTCGGGGACACCCTGAAATCCCGGAACGTGAACCGCCTGTGCCATAGGTATGCTTAGGTTGTGGCCATGGGCGCTTTCTGCCATGCGAAAGATGGATTGCACCATGATAAGAAGGGGTTAGGTGTAGCACTGTGACGAAGATGATTGAACCTTTGCCAAGGAACATTCGAATTTGAAGCGTTTATTGCCAGTAACCTTCTGATCCGGATGTGAAAGATAGTAGTCACAATCATGAGACTGCTGAAAAACACAACCTGAACGCCGAGGCCGAGAAGAGTGACAGGATTGCATAGGTCCTAGGACGACTTGCTGCTAGTGCCTCCGAGAAGACCGCTACGTATCTATTTCTATCAGATATGGTCTTTCAATGGTACAATTTGAAATCATTCGAGTCAGTCTCCGTCGTGGAGTTCCTGCCATGGTAGGTGAAGCGTGAAACATCGCAAAATAGATTTGGGCAAGGCCATAGGTCTATCGCTTAATTTCTTTGGCTACAACATGACGGCTGCCACTTTAAACTCTCTCCTGGACCCTGTCAAGACTCACATGCTCGCCATCGGTCTCCAGGGCGGCCCAGGACCTTGGCGGGTTGAAGCAGATATGCGCGGCGCTTTAAACCCTGCGTGGCGTAACGCGTACATCCATGTCTTGGCCACTGGGGCCATCGTCAACACAACCGGCGTCAGTCCGCAAAGTGCTCTAGAAAGTGCAGCGGCGTGGACGGAAGAACACAAGGAGAAAGTCTGGCGGGAATGGAGCCCCAAATTCCGGTTCTTATATCAACGAGGCCAATCCTTTCGACTCGAACTTTCAGCAGAGCTTTTACGGAAAGCACTACAGCCGCTTGGCGGAAATCAAGAGAAGGTATGACCCCACCATGAGTCTATGCGTACTATCTAGGGTAGGAAGTGATCCATGGAAATATGACCTGGATACAGGAAAGCTGTGTGACAAGTAAGTCGCGCGTATATCCAGCCTAGTGGCTAGTTAGGAGTTGTGTGGGTGGTGAGAAAGTCACATACAGCCAGGCCTCAGAAACTTGGCCATGCTGACATTTTCGAGAGGCAGAAGTTGAATGAACCAGTTATCCCAGGACAGTGAAACGCACTAGCCAAGAATGTCTTTAGGAGACAGTCAAAGTTCTTAGCTGGCTGAGAGGCCTCAATTATCACATTTTAACCACAAGGCTTTAGTAGATGCTAGCTATTTCCCATTGCCACAGCCCCGTCTCTTTCTCCTCTTCGTTATCCTGACCCTTTCCCTTCTCCCTTTCCTTAGCTTAGGGAGGGAGGGCCACCTTGGCCAGTTGCCATCCTCGCCCTAACCTGATGCTGAATTGGCCGTTTACCGCCCATGATCATAGTTGAGTGAATCACGGGCCAACAGCGAGAAGCATTGAAGAAGCAGCTTGAACCTCGACTGGCGTATTGGGCAAGCCAGCATCAGTCATTGCTGTCATGTTGGCGCTGATCTCGTTGCTCAGGTCGACGACACTGTTTGCATACGCAATATCAGCTGTTAAGAGCGCCTTGACGGCGTCGAGAGTCTGGGTCTGCTTGGCCGTGCTAACCAACGGCACCATCCGGTCACGCTGTTCGCCGAGTGTCGAGATGCCGTTCTGGAGGATCTGAAAGAACTGGATATGGAACCCGGTCACATTCACGGTGCCGTAGGATTTGCGCTCGTTGTAGTGGGCTGCTTGCCACTTGGACCAGCTGCTCAGCGCATCCTGGAGAATGGTACTCGCCTTGTTGATAGCGAGGATAGTCGTCAGGCGGGCATCCGTTGGGGCGGCGGCTCCAGCTCCTCCAGCTGCTCCTTCGGTTGCGGACTGGGCTTGATTCGTCAAAAGGTTCTGCACCAGTTGCATGCCGGAAGTGAACAGCGCTTCTTTAGCAAGTTCCACGCCCACAAAGCTACCAAAAGTCTTGGCTTCGGCGCACGCGTTGGTGAACATCTTTGCCCACTTGCTCTCCAGCTCTTGGGCTTCTTCGCCTGCACCCGGGTCGCCATTTTCAAGCTTCGTCAGGACGTCTTTTATCTCCTTCAGGCTTTTGTTCATCCCGTCTTGCACCTCGTGGTCGATAGTGCCTCCGCCCTCCACGTCCTGTCCCGCTTCCTGTGCAACAGCAGTGATCACACTGTCGATAACATCGCTTGCGGTGCCAGCATTGGCTCCTGCCTCGGCACTGCCCTTTCCAAAGATCTCACTCCATCCTTCAAGCCAGTCTGCCATTGTTCGAGGACGCCAGAGTGTGTTTCGAGATATAAGAGGGCTGTTGTTGGAGCTGTGAATGGAAAGACTTGCGGCCACGGAACTTGTTCAAGATGTTTGCTACCATGACTTCTAGTTTTGTAGTGGAAGAACAGGGTTCTATGTTCAATCTGGCCCTCTCGGGTACCTAGGGTCTGCAGAACCAGATGTTACGTTTTATTCACAGACTATCGAATCCTTGCATACAGTGCGTGCCCCTACTATCCGATACTATTGGAACCTTGTCTTGCTGAACATACCCCTACTCTTTTGACTCAGGTCCTTGACACCTGACCCTCTTGAAGCGTTCTCGATTGGACTAGCGCTGCTGTGGCGCTCTTAGTAGCTTGGGTTCGAATCACACAAGCTTACAAGGTATTATGGCCCATTCTCATGGGCAGATTATGGTCCAAACTAGCAGCGTCAAGAACACATTCTCACTCTTGGCTATCAAAAGTGAAGTATCAGAGTGGACCCGGAACACCCCTATAACTACCCACCACCCGAGCGTAAGCACTTTCCCAGCCTATTTGAGCTTTGACGAGCTTCTACTGATTAAAATCATCCTCATTGAACGTCTACAACAAATCCTCGATCCGAGACCTCGCATCAGCGTAGTCCCTCTCCATGACCAGTTTGCGTACGTTAGGCCACTAGTTGCGGACCTGAAATCAGCCAGTATTGGCCCGGGCAATGGTTCAGTCAACCCTAGTGATGGCGGTGTTGAGTTTCGTGACACCGCCGAAAACCTGGCGTGGCAAATCGTCAGTGTTCTTGCATGTTGCAACTCGTAGTGGCGAAAATGACATCGTGTGATTTTTCAGCCATACCCTAAGCCAAAATCAGACGCTCATACATACACGAAAAACATTCAGCCGGAGATCTCGACTTCGCCAGAACCCATGGTGTCGTGTCTAGAACGCTTAGCGCTTAATATTGCTCCACCTACATACATAAGGCTATACCTCACATGTCCACCAGGATTAGCCTATGAAAAGAAAAAAAAAACTGCCAAAATGCGCCTATATCATTATCTAATGTTATGGCTGAAAGCCGCCTCTTGTATTAGTTCGCGCGGGGATGCAAGCTCCAAAACCGGTGTACCCTTATCGCCGTTCAACATAGTGCAGACTAAACCCAGAGGGTATACACTATTGGATGTGGCTTTGAGGAGAGGAGAGAACCTCGGCGTTCTAAGACATAGCTGAGGGACCCATGCGCTTGTCCGTTTCAGATCAATAGTTTGACAGCAGTCTTCGTATTCGTAGTGTCAGTGGTGGTCCACTGTTAACTCGAAGCGTCAGCTAAACGGGACAATCGCACCGGATCGGAATGACTTCACATTTCCACGCTGCCATCCTCCGAACGTAAATTTATGGTTGGACTCTGGGCGACGCCGTTGATAGGTCGCGGGGTGTTTTTGACGAGTGTTTGGGGTTGTCACAATGGTCAAGAAGTATGCAAGACGGCTCAGGAGAATTCTACAAGTGCGATGTGATTATAGAGCCTAGACTTTGACAATGGGGGAAGGCGATCTAGACTCAGGTCCCCAAAGCCAACCATGAAGATCGGGCTTTTGCCTTGTAGGATAGAAGTGTCTCACTGACAGCTGATGACGACAATCGAATATACCATTTCCGCTCCGGCCGCCTTCACCAAACCATTAATATTTAGCGAATCCCCAACTTGTAAGGATTTAAAATGGCTAACCATCCTATCAATCGCTGCTTTAATGCTAGTGTAAACTTTTCATCAAAATGGCAGGCTGTCATGGAGGACACCGTCACGACACACTTCTGGATCTTTCAGTTCAGCCTCGGTGTTATAATTGACATGCCCAGCTCTGATATTATACCGACTTGGCCTTCACAGCCTCAAAGGCCCCGGCCAACTTAGATACTCTACGTGCTGCGCGTCTCACTTATTGTCACAAGGTCAAGGTCCAAAGTAATAGCATCATCAGCAATAAACTAGTATTTTCTTGTTCCAGTCCCGTGGAAATATAGTAGGATCAAGACTCGGTCGCACAAGTGCCATATTGTGCAGACATGGAGCGGGAGCTGCTACAATACGGAGAAGGCAGCGTCGAGTATGTCGCTATGTCCGGAGGGGGATTGTGACTATCAAAAGGAAAGCGAGTTGAGCTATCACATTGACAGCTTATAGCAAGCATGCCTCGCTCTTTCGCCTGCCACTTTATCACAAGGAAGTGCAATAAATCTACGAATCCAGTTCCCTCAGTGCATATAAGAGAATATGGTACCCTATGCAGGGTTGAGACACTTCCACTAAATATAGGGCCATACGAGGCCGTGAAAGAGAAATAATGTGATAGTGATATTACTGCTTTGGGTTCGCACACTCTGAAGAACCTGCAGGGTGAAGAATGCCGGGAACTGTGTGCCTTGCTTTAAGGAAATCAACATTGGTTCGGCTGAGACAGAGACGCGTTAGCTGGACGGGCGGAAGTGGTAATAGAACGCCTTATTCGCATCAAGTTACACTGCGTCCTACCCACCATTTCGGGACGGCTAGCATCCGCTTTTATTAGCGTCATTTCTAACCGGGCTAAACCTTCAAGATCTTTGAGGATGACGGCATCGACGAAGAGCTGCAAAGAATTACTTCTAATACTTGCTCGCACCCGTCTCGGCCAGTTTACGACGAATGTGCCTGTGGCCTTGGACTGTTTGACGCTACTAGCCCATTGTCAGGGGATTATTCACCAAACCTCCCGATAATGTTATGCACTCACAGTATACATGTTGTGCAACAGGCATATTTCCTTTGGTTAGCTATCTCATCCCGTATAGGCTAGTATCTCCACCTCGGGATCACATCTAAAACGCGGGGATTGCAACTGGTGCAGCTGGAATGAGTGAACGCCTCACATTCCAGAGCTGAGTTTGCGATATCTAAGCTGACCTGCAGCATGCTCCATTCCGCGACAAATGATCGTCATGCTGGGCAGCTAAGAACTGAGGCGCTGAAAACATTAATCTTGGAAATATTTACAGTGAGACTGTGAGCGGTCTACATATCTCGAATTAACCAAGAGTGTCCGCCACGTAAAAGTCAATAAACCGTAAGGGGGAGAGATCTACAATATGAACAGGACAAATAGGGAGTTATCTGCAAGAGATAACTTACAGTAAAGTTAAAATATTTCCGAAATCCATGCTACCCTTATGCTTGGGCATTATTACGGTCATAGGTTGGGCTGCTTGTTTCCGCTGTTCAAGCTTGATGTCTGCAGCGATCCGAGCGAATCCGTAAAAGGCGGAGGATTGGACCATCATTAGACAAGTCTCTCCACTCGTTCTGCATTCCCGTGTACGATTAGACATATTGTCAATCATGTCTTCCAGTGCAACGCATCCCGCCCGAATCATGCCCGAATCATCAAGGGTTGCGTCTTGAATTCCACCTCCCCGCAAACCCTTAATAAAACAGCCTGGCAAATTAGCAGGCCTGACCGCTTCAGCTACGCTACAGTACACCATCTACTCAGGGTATTAACATCTCGAATGCAGACTATATGACTTCATTAGGGAAGGACCTTCTTCCTCGACCTTTATTGTTCGGTCCCTTCCACCTGTACTCATGGTAGACTTGTGATATAGAAAAGAATGGGCTGAAGTTTGCGAGAGAATCTCTGAAGTAGGGTTTCAGCCGCATAATTTAACGGCAATCGAGGAATGTCGTGTACACGCATTCATCGACGTACGGAGTGGAGACTTGATGTTGTGGCTCAATTGCTTGCTCATTATCGCTCGGTCAACTACACTCGTGGAATTGCGTCGACTTCAATAGATGTTATTGATCATCGATAAGAGGTTACACTCAAAGCATAAATACGATGCCTTCGCTCTCAAACCTAGAGACCAACAAGGCTCTAACCATTACTCACTTTTCAACACTACAAGAAGACAATTCTTGACATCACACTCTCTTACTACCCTGTCTTTCTCTTGCTGAACGAGGACTTCCACTTTTTTTTCGCCATGATCGTTAACGTTGCTGCCCCCATCCCGACCCCGTCCTTCTCGGACTCGATCATTGACGATAAGCGCACCGATGGCTATTGGGTAGAGACATTCAAGTTCGACAAGGAAGATCCCGTTCCTGGCATCATCACGTAAGCTTTCCAATGGTTCAAGCCATTTTGCTCGCGCACTTACGTTTTCTTAGATCTGGGCTTGTTTCTGGCGACGTGGAATACATCGAGAATCCCATTGCTGCAGCTAAGGCTGCGGGCGGGAATGTCACTGCAGACGTCACCCAGCGTGAGTATTCTACCTTTACTAGAATTCGCCGTCTAATTCAGCTTGTAAGCATGGGAGAAACATCTCATTGCCCACTTTGATGGCCCAGTTGCCATGTGTGGTTGGGATCTTACAGGAAACGGCCTGACTGACTTGGTCATCACCCACAACTATGGTCCCTTCATGCTGGCGGCCGACCAAGAGGGTGGCTGGATCTCGTGGCTTGAGAACCCGGGCCGAGATAACCTGAACAAGGGCGAATGGAAGCGACGCACCATTGGGCGATGGCCTGCTATGCACCGCATGAAGTTGGGCCACTTTACCCAGAGGTACTTCCCTCCAGTCCTTACATGTCTAAGTAACTCGAATTTGACGTATCCAGGTCTTTCCTCGAACTTGTGGCTGCCTCGGTTGTTAACGGCGTGGGTGCAGAGGGAAAGGTATCTAGCTCTTCCCTGACCATTCTTTGAAGTTAGCTTACGCAGTGGAAGAACTCTCCCATCCCCATCATTCGGTATCAAAAGCCCGAGAATGTTCTTGAAGCGTAAGTATTAGTTCACTGTTCACACCTCCAACCACCTAACGCATTTTAGGCTCGAATGGCCTCATGACATTATCGACGATGAGAACTTCACAGTCATCCACGAACTCGTGGCGAAGAAGTAAGTGATCAACGTTATGGCAATGCCCGCCTTGTTTGTAACACAGTCATAGGTTTGATGGCCCCGAAGGCCTTGATTCGCTGCTTGTCGCATCTCGGGAGGGCACCACTTGGTTGCACTACGAGGACGGCAAGTGGAAGCGCGACCTTGTCGGCATCGGTGAGCCACAAGAGGCCAGACAGTCTCTTACGTCCATCAGCCCTGGCTCAGGTGACCATTTTGGGAGTGGCTGCGTTGATGCTGGAAAGATTGGCGACGACCCGTGTGCGTATATTGCCACCCTTGATCCCTTCCATGGCACCTCTGCCTGTGTTTATACAAAGACGGGTAAGAGCATGAAGGGATCTACATGGAAGAGGCACGTTCTAGATGTGTACGGCACACCCAACCAGCGGGCCAAGTATGGGGATGGACCTGGGCACTACCTTGTCTGCGGAGACTTTGATGGTAATAAGCTACAGACTCCTCGGTCCCAAGCTTTGTAGTAGTGCTGACCCTTTCCCAGGTGACGGTGATGATGAGTTCCTTATCGCACTATTTGGTCCCGTAGATCGAGATGAGGATGACAACGCCTTGAAGGTACGTAACGACCATGCAATTCAATCTTGATCGGACACTAATTGAAGACTTAACACAGGCTCCCGCTGGCCTGAACCCGAACAAGGCAAGAAGCCTGACACCAAGATCATCGCCCCAGTTAACTAACCTTTCCCCAGGGTATCATTTACTATAAGGCAATCGACATTGAAAAGGGCCTTTTCGCTAAGTGGAGGATCGCTGGCGAGTCGACGGCTCGCATCGCTCTTGGGTTCGTCCTGGCACTCGCCCGCTCCAATAATGATCTTTACTAATAGAACTCAGCAACTTCGGTGGCACTGACAAGCTTGATGTTGTATCGATCGGTTACAACGTAAAGAACTACTACGAAGAGCCGGAGCCGCTTACCACCTTGCACTTGAACCAGACCGCAACGGCATCCGAAGCTGCTACGGCCGCTGCTATCGTTCCCTCTGTTTGGGACGATGAAGGCATGGTCTATCTCTCTCACCCACAGGACGTGAAGAAGCCTGCACGACTGGCCCTCATTGACATTGCCAACTACGCGCTCAGCGTTGAAGTCCACCCCCCAAATGCCCAAATCCAAGTCCAGCCCGGCCATGGCATCAAGGTCTTGTATGGCTCCATTCGAGATCAAGAGAACGTCCGCCGACCTCTCGGAGGTGCTCCCTTCCCTTCTGTGGTCCCTGTTACCAGCAGCTATACTGCTTTGACTGCGGACGAGACGAAGGGCGCTATCGTGCTCCGCCTCGACCCCATCGCGGAACCAGGTGAGTGGTCCAGAGCTGAAGACGTCCCGGTGACGACCAGGATGTACACAAGCAGGGTCGGACTTCAACTTCCTCCTCTGGAGTTCAAGAAGGTTGATAGTCTGTGGTGGGGTGCCAACTTCCCGGGAGTGGATTTCTACAACCTTACTGGTTTCCACTTCCGCTTCGTGGATGATAAGACGGAGATTGCGCATTTGCAATTCTGGACTGCCGGTATGTCTTTTCAGCTTTGAAGGAAATGGATGTCTAAACTGACCGTACGTAACTCGTAGGAACCAATGTTGACTGCGGTGTCCACAACCACGGCACAGACATCTTCCAGGAGCTTCACATCTGCCTTTCAAACGGCACCGGCAGCGGCGGAATGTCCAAGCTCACCGAGACGGCCAACGTGCTCACGGCCAACGGTGCAACGGGTAACGGTGATGAGCAGTCCTTCCAGCACGTCACAGTTCCCCGTCTTCACGAGCACGGTGGCTTGTGGTACCGTGATTCTTACGGCAAAGCAATGCGTGGAAAGGACAACATTGTCTCTTATCCCTACCACAAGTGGCAGGCTGGAGGTGGACCCAACGTCGATGTGTGGTTGGCGCTCGAGTTCAACCCCGACCTTGATCTGTAAGCCCCAACAGAGGCTGCCCCCTTATTATGGTTCCCAAGGAAAACTATTGTACTTCTCATTCTTCTCTATACGGCCCTTCATAATTATACTGAAAGGCTTGCTTATGTGCACACCCCTCATTGTTCCGCGGTAATCTACAAGATGTATGTAATGTTGCTGTCGTGCAAGACGTCCACTGTATTTGACCGGCAGTTGACGCATGCGTATAGCACGAGTCGGCATGATGAAGAAGGCAACTAAATAGTAAAGAGTGATTCCTTGAACAGTCTTAGTATGAAAGGGAAGCTAGACGTCGTCGAGTTCATAATTAAACCCATGTGCGGGTATAACTGCGTTAAGCAGTTAGATCCGGGGAATTCTCCTCAATCTGTAACTTTAATTACCTAGTTTGAAGTTGGGGCTGTTGGCGAGCGGACCTTCAATCCACCAATGAGCCCTTGATGGGGGCCTTTGGACTTGAGCTGTCACAAGGCTGCAGTGAGGTGACTGAAGGGTATATATACATGACAGTGCAACGGTGATAGTGATTTGTGGACGTCAATTTGTCCGCAGCTCGAGCAGGGAATAACTGAATCATTGAGGAAGCGGGGAAATGCACTAAGGATTTAAAGATAAATGAATCGCCCGCAATAATACCCGAAGAGTCCTCGCCCCCACTGCTCCATCCACAGCATGAACAGTTCCTATTCGACCGCGTATAAGAGTCTCTTTAGCGAGGCGTACCCCGCGTCAACCCCAGCATCCTCATGACTGGGCTGGCCTGTAGGCAAATGGGGAAGCCAATCAGGCCATTGGATTTGGATATAACGGTAACGAATCGCTTGAGCAATTGCGCCCTGGAGAGTCCTGCCAAAAGATTTAAAGATGCCCGGCGCGCTCCTTGTAGATCATCCTACGAACTTGCTCTTGCATACTCCGTACTCACCGCCGCAATGAAGCCCAGAATCTATCAGTTCCTGGTTGGCGTGTTTGCGTCCTTCGGGTCGCTCCTCTTCGGCTATGACTTGGGCGTTATTGCCCAGGTCATTGCTTCTCAATCCTACAAAGACCTCTTCGACGTCTCTGGCACCGACTCTGCCACGTAAGGCCTTCTTCCGTCTGCATTGGTATGCCTCTGCCTACTAACCCATCGCGTTGCAGTGGTGCCGTGGTAGCCTTGTTCACCGGCGGTGCCTTTTTCGGCGCTTGGTTCGCCTCGCCCACCACAGAATGGCTGGGTCGGCGATGGACCATCAACATCGGCAGCGTCATCTTCATCCTCGGGGGGGCCTTGCAAACCGCTGCGCCCGAGATATCCTATCTGATGGCAGGTCGTTTCCTCGCCGGCCTTGGAGTCGGATTCCTGACCATGATTATTCCGCTATACCAAGCCGAGATTGCACACCCGTCAATCCGAGGTGAGAACAGCCCTACTTCAATCCCTAAAAGCCCTTGCTGACTCTATCACAGGAACGGTTACTGCTCTTCAACAATTCATGCTGGGTATCGGAGCTCTCGTCGCATCTTGGACAGGCTGGGGAACCTTCAACATCTACACCGACTCTCGACAATGGCGTATCCCCTTGGGCGTCCAAATTATTCCTGCCCTCATCCTTGGCGCCCTGATTTTCCTCTTCCCCGAGTCTCCTCGTTGGCTCATCGACAACAACAAACCGGAAGAGGGCCTCAAAACCCTTGCTCGCTTGCACAGCAACGGTAACGTGGATGACCCCTGGGTTCGCGCCGAATTTGAGCAAATCCAGGAGAGCATTACGTTTGAACATGAAAATGAAGCCACGTCCTACATTGAGCTGTTCACCAATGTGTCATGCTTCCGCCGCCTCTTTATTGCCTGCGCCCTCCAAGCATCAGTCCAAATGACAGGTAACGTCTCATTGCTAGCTACGGCAAAATCGAATGTGGACTCCGCTATTAATACGTGGTACAGGAGTCTCAGCAATTCAGTACTATTCCGTCGCCATCTATGGCCAAGCAGGCATTGGACCTGGAGATGCCCTCAAATATCAGGCGATCAATTCCATCATTGCACTCATAGCCCAGGCCTTGTGCATTCTATACATCGATCGTTTCGGCCGCCGCTGGACCCTTATCTGGGGCAACCTATTCAACATGCTCACCTTCATTATTGCCACCATAATGCTGGTCGTCTACCCGCCAGGCTCTGGTAGTGCCGCTCAGGGCTGGGGATTTATTATCGTCACTTGGGCATACAACTTCTCCTTCTCTGCCACCTGCGGGCCCCTTTCATGGATCATTCCCGCTGAGATCTTCGACACCCGCACGAGGGCCAAGGGCGTGTCCCTCGCAACCATGACATCTTTCGCTTTTAACACTATGATTGGCCAAGTTACAGGCATTGCGATGGAGGCTGTGGGGTGGAAATACTACCTCACGTTTGTCATTTGCAATTTTACCAACGCCGCGTTTTTCTGGGCAATCCTCCCGGAGACTAAGCAGCTGCCACTTGAAGAGATGAACTACCTGTTTACTCATGCACCGTGGTTTGTTCCTGGTACAGATAAGAAGCAGTATGCGGCTGACTACCAGGGAGACTTGGAACGGAGGGCGGAGAAGTTTGATAATAACCTGACAGGGGATGCCATAGAGCATGAGTAGAACGTTGTGGTTTTCTACATCAATGAATTGGCCATAGTTTGTTGGTGTTGGCATTAGTTTCAGAGACATTATTATTGACAGCATAATGTAGCTTTAAAAAGGTACCAATCTGCAATCGAGACTATCATGATGTGCGTATACTAGTTTGGTGGTAACTGCAAAGTTATTCTACCTGATGAATATACAGAAAGTGATCCCTTGACGTTCGTTCTCGGGGATTAAGCATCTTTGACCTGGTTTACTATTTCGTGAAATGTCAATAGCAAGAATCGTCTGCACCCTACATAAAAGGGGTATTCAATATAGCTTATTTAGCTCATGTGCACTTGGTGAGATCGCAGCGGATACCTTTCGTCTTTGATACTCTTGCTGAGAACTAGAAATAATGTAGAAAGATGAGAAATCTCAAGAAAAAGCTTCCACCCAGTCCACCCTTCTCGTAGCCGCGCATGTGCAGTTTTGTGTGCTCATGCCGTCTTGCCAACAATTTGAGCCTCAACGTTGACGGGTGCAGCGCTTTCAGGGGACAGAGTTGTGGTCTCGGAGGAAACACAGTGGTTTAGATTACGAGGCTCGTCGGTGACGCGCCGGTTATTGGAACCTGTTGCTGGAACAGACCAAAATTGTCAATAGGATGGACAGCTGAGCACTAATAGATGCAAGTTGCTACTCTTGATTCGTTTCCACCTCGTCAAAGGACTCGGGTTTGCAGACAACCCTTGCCCTTCATTTCCGGGCTACCTAAAGCTATCTATAAATGCAGTAAATAAAGTGGAACCCTTTGGATCTATCAACGCCACAATCAATAGTCTACAGAGTAGTAAACCAGTAGACCGGTAATTTACACGCTAACGAAAAACAACGGGAATTTTCGTATAGGAAGGACACAGAAAGGGGCCATTACCAAAAGCTTTAAATACCGGATCCTGCCAATCGTCCCAATGGCTGTTCCTCTCTCCTCTTGTTACGCTTTCTTTCACACTCTCATTGTAACGCTGCCATCGCCATGAGATCCCTAGTAGCAGCCCTCCAGCTACTGGCGTTATGCCACCTCGCCTCGGCATCTAGATGCAAGCCCGACTCTTCATCGGCCACATCCACAGCACTTTCCTCCTCGGCGACTGTCTCGGAGGAAACTAGCAACACCGCCGAATCAGCTACGACCAGTAGCGATTCAACTACCACGACCAGTGAAACCAACAGTGTCACCTCTGACTCGTCCACTATCCCCACCACCTTGGTCACGACTCTGAGTGCTGAGCCCTCGACTACATCAACATATGCCTCGCAAGAGACATCCAACCTGATTCACAATCCCGGTTGGGAGGATAAAGACACAATAGCCCCTTGGATACGCTATGGAGACTTCGGGACTTTGTCTCTGTCCACTTCTGAATTCCACCAAGGCAGCCAGTCTGGCTACTTCACGGGAACAGCCGGGGGACCTGCAAATATGGGCTTTAAACAATCCATCGACTCTTCGTTGATCGAAGTAGGCAAGGAATATCAACTTTCGGTATATGTGAAGCTAGAATCTTCCTCTGGTTGCTTCGCGCGGTTCCTAGCATGTGGCTCAGGGAATGCATACTTCAACTCTGCGAGCATCGGGGGTGCCGCCAATGAATGGACCCTAGCAACAGTAACATGTACGTGGACGCAGGCGTTTTGGGAGGCCGGGCCAAACATTCAAGTACGAGGTACATGTGAACGCTTATCCTGGTATATTGATGACGCTGTCCTTGTAGCTGTCGCGCCCTAAGGGTAGTAGAACAGACCCAGTTAGTTTAGGATCCCTCAATGCGATACATCTTGAATTTTGAATAGCCTACCTAAGCAAATGGCTGTGAAGGAAATCTCAAGGATGCTACTCAAGACCCGGCCAGGCACGTGGTACTAGCCTAGAGCCGAGCCGGTGGAAATTTTGGGATCGTGGACAGTTCGACTTATTGCTGAAGAGATGATTTCTCATGGCCACAGCACACAGAAACAAGATCAGGACCCCAGGCACAGACATATCTGCACCCACTTACTCAGTACACGTCGAAAGCCCGGCATCATGGCCTCTCATGATTCGTATCTTCTCGCGTTGGTATCTTCTCGAGGCTCGGCCTTGTATTGACTCGGCTAGCCCACAAATGTGTATCTTGATCTCTTCAGCTGGCCAACTATCAATTTGTCTTGGGCTTATAGCTGGCCTTTGCATAGATGCCAGATCAATGTTAAAGCACAGTTGTTTTCATTAGATCATAGTCATTGTAACACGTAGTCAGTAACGCTTTTCCACATCATCCTCGCTGAGTAGAAACCAGAAGACTTTTCATGGCCCACGATCGAAATGTGGTGTACACCCAAATCCCCAATTGCCTCAAAACCGACACTGACTTGTATGATCCAACAAGCGTCATTGTGTTCCCTGCAGAAAGGGTCTCAATCACCTCGACACCCTGGGTGCCGTCTTTTACAAACAACAAGGTCCAATACCCGTCGCTAGTAGACAGCACAGGAAGCGTAATATCGATTACTTGCGACGTCTGGGCTAATGACTTCCCTCGCCACAGAGACCGCAATCTTTTCAGATGAGCACTTACCCAGATGACAGTTGTGCTCTGGCCCCTTGGCTCGATCCCTCAAGCGTCTTGGTCTCGATGCTGATGGCCATGGGGCGATCGCGGATGGGTTGATAAGAGGTGTGGTTGATAGAGTCGGAATCACTGGCAGTTTTAAGGCGGCTTTGAGACGAAGCAACGATGTCTTGTTCGGCCAAACAGAGACAAAAGGTTACCATCTTCGACTCCATATCTATGTGACGGGACGACTGAGAGTTGTCAACTGGGGCGCACGTTACATCGAAATGCCATATTGAGCCAGCAAAGCACTTGAGCACAAAGTCCAAACTCGGCTCTTGTGTACGAGTGTTCCACACTGCTTCAGATCAATTCTCCACCTCACATTCTTGTGTACGCTTGACTGTCTTGTCCAACAGTTTCAGTTCCTTGGATGTATCCCATGGCTCCAGTCCGTACGAGCGCGCCCGCTCTTCTGCATCGCGGAAACTTGAATACAAGACTGGATCATCTACTACCTATTCGCTCAGTTAGCCCATCGAGGGCCGGGCTTGAACTATGACAAAGAACACATTTCTAGATCATCTGCTATGGTCATGTATGACTGCGCTTCCTACTCGACCTGTCAGGGAATGATGTTGGAGCACTGTCGGATGGCACGCGCGGCGATGATTAGGCTTGCTACGAGTGATAATAGCTGATCCGGTATTTGTAAGGTTGTGAGCATAATAGGTCTGTCAGGGAGACACAAATCGGATATGATGGAGCAGAGAAAGTGGAGGACATTGTCGGCAAGGCAGACTTCGTTTTCGAGCTGCTCCAAAATCTTCATGGTCAAAGTCTTGGGCTCCGGAACATGTTCCACACGGGTATCAGTAGCCTCGCCTGCCTCACCAGTTTTTCCACAATCGTGGCTATCGTCATTGTCATCGCTATATTGACTGGTACCTCCAACAGCGCCGATGTCTTGGACCATGCCAGTCCACGGCGGTGTGGATGGGCGGGAGCTGGGGCAGGCTTTGCGTCGCTAGTTTCGGGGACCTGTCCGTCGGTTCGTAACAGATCTTGTCGCAGTCTCTCGATAGCAGATGTGGCGGCATTCCTCGTGAGCTTTGGCGGATCGCCTTCCAAAGTCTCCCTCAGGGCCCCGTCTGGTTGCCAGAGGGAGGAGAGAGACACCCCATTTGAAATCGCCAATTTGGTGATGTATCCCAGCTTGTTGACTTTGACGAGATCGCGGACTCTCTCCCTTGCTCGAAAGCGCACGAACAACCATTTCCGATCGTCGGCTCCCTAGGCCGCGTCGAGTTTTGCCATGTTGAAATCTAGTGAAATCCACAGATCATGATGTTGGGAGATCGAAAGCCACTACCTGCTTTCAGAGTTTCTGGATTACCGCCGAACTCGGTTCCAACACGACGGCCAAGGATTATGAGCCCTGGATTGAGACCGGATGGCCATCACCAAAGGCATGCTGGCCCACCCTGGAACTGAGCCCATCAATAATATAGCCCGTCTTAGGCCGACGCCTGGCGCGTCCGTTCTGCCGTATACATTGGAAGCTGCACTCACACGAAAAGACTTGCTCATGTGAGTGCGTGGGACTCATAGGGCGCTTGTGAAGATGTAAGATTTCCGACTAGATCTGTTCCACCTTGTCCAGGCATGGCTCGCCGCACATGTCAGTATCGCATATGATTCGAGCGGATAAAACGGTTGGCTGAATTACCGTCAGCCCACCTCCTCTCTTGATGAATGAACTAGTTTGACCCCCGCTCCAACCTGAACAGCAAATCTCTCCCGTGCACTTGCCATGAGTGCTTTGCCAACGCCTCTCTCGTCGCGAATATTCCACTTCAGACACTATACACCTTCGTATACCAACGAAACTACGTAATCGCCAGCCTTCCGCTACACAAAGCAATGTGGTCTAGAAGGATATCACCACAATTGCATCGACAGTCTGCGAGATGCATTAAGGTGCCTCGGAGAGGGGATAGAAGAATACCCACCGGGCCCGTACAACGTGTTTATGAACATTCCTGTCAAAGAGAGAAATGTGCTCTCATGGGAGGCGCCGACAACTATAGCAGGACAGTACATCACGTTCAAAGCAGAGATGGAGTTGATTATTGTATTCAGCGCTTGCCCAAATGATGTTTTGCCTATCAATGGGAATATGTCGAAAGATGTGCATTTTCAGGTCCTAGATCATCTCGACAACCTAAGAGAATAACTAAATCGAATCTGCTTTATTATTATTATATCTACTTCTCGTGTCTAAGAAGAGGCAGTGCGGCCAGCTATAACACCAAAGAATACACCTTTTGACACATTGCAATACCTTAACAAACCCTATCTACATAATACAGGAATCTTAAATAGGTTTTCAATTGCAGAAGCAATAAAAATCTTATCTGTAAAGAGGCCACCTTTTTCCTCTACCAAGGAAAATAAAAAGGCTGCCTTCTCCTTCAGAACGAGCTCCTTCCTCTACATCCTGATTCAAACCAAGATAGCTAACACACGACCCGCAATCCACTCAGACCATCGCCAACTCCGGTGATGTCTCGAAACCACCCCTCATAGTGCCATATCGCAGGGGTTTTGCAAGCACACATCTGGATTGCTTGCTCACTGCCAATAAAAGTCTAGGTAATTGGAACTTAGGTACCAGTCTCTAGATGACACGTACTCGATTGTTCAAGCACGTTTGGCACAAAGCTCTTTCGCAGATGGAATGGCTCCTGAATCTATCTGCTGCGCGCTGGAGCTTCGCCGCTGCGGACACGATTGACATCAACAGTCTTCCAAACGTCAATACTAGCTCCTCTATCGTCTTTGCCAATTACATACGACACTCCAACGCCACTCAGCTGGGTATGGGAGGCATCATCAAGATCTAGAAACGGCAGACTTTTGATCTATGAGGGTGTTGGTTACGGCGTGTTTTGGGCACCCTTAAAACTCTGCCAACAGGGCTCTTGCAGAGTATTTCGAAGATAGAAATCCTCCAGAACTTAGACCGGTGCGCAACCTGGACGAGTGAGCTTTTTAAAATGCAGCTTGGAAAGCGAAAGAGGCAAGTGGTCTTAAGATGGATTGAATCTTATTCCAGTGATGCATCCAGTCAGGACGGCAAATAATGGTAAGTACTTTGAGTTCCCATGTGCTCAAAAGAAATGGTCTTACTATGATGGAATCCGCTTGTCCTAAACTTAGAGTAAAACCTCGAGGTAGTATGCTTGAGCTAGAAACAATGATGGATTGGGGTGAATTGGGTAAGAGTGATGGCTGCAATTAAGATTCCACATGAGAATGGGGCCCGGCAAGAAATTGCGAGACTCTTGATTAAAACAATTACGTCTCGTATTATTAGAATCAACATTCTCTAAATACCACCACAGGGTTGATTTGCCTTCTTAGTCCATCATTCATAAATTATTAGTAAGTTACTTCACAAATGAGCTGCATCAGTTCTGGGCTTACAAGTCCCATTCCGAAGATCTTTCAGGCGGTTGTGACACGTAGGATTGGGGTAGCATGGTATAAATTATAAGAGTTATAATAGCTATAGCCTGCGGCGAAGCTGCATAATTTGATTCTAACCGCAGCTTATCTATCGAGCTAGTCCTGAATAAGAAGGTAATGTAGCTACGAGTTCTGTAGGATTCTTGGGTTCCAGTTTATTCGCGGGGTGTTATCTTCAGTAACTATTTAATTGCAACGTCCCCCAGATAATGGCTGACGCCTGTCTTGGGTGACCTAATGGCCTAAGCTACAGCCCATATCTGTAATGACGAACTGATGCGTAAGGGAAAAGAGTTGCGTCAGACAAGTAAGAAATCCAAGGCCAGTCCCCACGAATTAGGTCGATAATTGCCTCGCTTGTCACACGAACCATTCTATCTCATTCTCACCATGGAATCCAAATCATCAAAGCCCGCAGGTCGCAATGACCTCGCCACTGCGCCTTGGCAGATTGAAGAAGGTGACGGCAATACATCTGACCACTACGATGCTGTCTTTGGCGAGATTACCACGGATGGGCCAAACTATCGCAACGCAAGTGCACCTGTCTGAAGCAGTAAACACTTCCTAACAGTCTCCAGGCCGGTTGGATCGGAACCTCTGCACTTATGATCAAGGCTCAGATCGGTCTAGGCGTGCTCGCCATCCCTCAATCTTTCGACGTCCTTGGCATCGTCCCCGGTGTGATAACCCTGTGTGTGGTCGCTGCTATAACCACCTGGTCCGACTACATCGTCGGAGTCTTCAAGCTCCGTCACCCCGAAGTCTATGGCATTGATGACGTGGGAGCAATACTTTTTGGCCGCGTCGGCCGCGAGATACTGGCAACTGCCTTTGTGCTTTGTAAGTGAAGAGACCAAGCCTCGAGCCAAACCCAAAGTCCATCGCAAAGCTAACGAATCTTAAAGACTGCATCTTTGCTGCAGGATCTATGATGCTCGGCATTTCGGTAGGCCTCAATGCAGTGTCCATGCACGGCACGTGCACGGCGGTCTTTGTCGCCGTCGCCGCCATCGTAGGAGGCTCCTTTGCATGCATTCAAACGTTGGGAAGGATGAGCTGGCTTGCCTTGGTTGGAGTCATCAGCTTAATCATTTCCAGTGAGTATTAATATCCACACGGTGGCTCCTAGTTTGCTTATGACGGTGTACATAGTTGTCATGGTTTCCATCGCGGTCGGCATTCAGGATCGCCCAGCTGCAGCGCCCCAGGAGGGTCCCTTCAAATCCGACTTTAAAGTCATCGGTAATCCTTCATTCATCGAGGCCGTGACAGCTATAACAACTTTTGTTTTCGCATATGCCGGCACCCCGGCATTCTTCTCATTGGCAGCTGAGATGAGGAACCCCCAGTACTATGGCCGTTCTCTCTTTATCTGCCAAGCCATTGTCACCATCATATATATTGGAATCGGGTGCGTTGTTTACTACTTTTGTGGATCTTATGTGGCCTCTCCTGCGCTTGGGTCGGCTGGTCCGCTTATCAAGAAGATATCGTACGGGATCGCCATCCCCGGGCTTGTTGCCACTGAAATGCTCATCATCCATGTAAACTCTCTCGATACCCCTGTGAATTTGCATATGCTGATCTTCTTACCTAGCTTGCTGGGAAGTACCTTTTTATTCGCTTGCTACGGGACACAAAGCACTTGACGACCAATACCTTTGTACATTGGGGAACTTGGCTCGGTTGTGTTTCTGGGGTGACTATAACGGCCTATATCATCGCCAGCGCTATCCCGGTCTTCGGGGGTCTTACGTCATTTATCGGCGCTCTTTTTAGCACGTTGATGTCGTTCCAGCCGATGGGTTGTATGTGGCTATATGATAACTGGAGCCCGGATAGACGCAAGACAGATCTCCGATGGTACCTTAAGGCTATTTGGAGTGTATTCGTTATCATATCGGGAACATTCCTTATGGTTGCAGGTACTTATGGCTCGATTGTTGGCATTATCGACTCCTATAAGAAAGACGGAGGTTCCAAGGCGTGGGCTTGCGCAGATAACTCAAACTCCGTTTAGAACATCCTTATATTTAAAATATGCCATCGTTTTTATTATCTACACAGCCATCTTCAGGAAGTTCAGCCTTGATTCGCAGCCTGAAATCATGGAGAGACTTTTTTATTATGGGTAGTTAGGATGATATTGAAGCTTTTGTCTAGTTACTGTATAGCTTGTGCAATCTGACTGGAGGAATCTGTTCTTAACCATGGACTCCCTAGTAGGTGGTCTCGAGCAAATTAATCAAAGGACACGACGTCGTCAGAGGCAATATTCTAGTCGCAAATTTCTGTCACTATACCTAATTTAGTTGAGTAGACTTGGCGTGAAGCGAGCAGTGACAGATGTGGAGAGGAATAACATGCTCATCCGATCAACGCATCCTTCAACTTGAATTCCCAAGTAATTTATGAAGTATACTCTCAAATTGATATAGCAATACTGCATGCAACTAAGCACAAACTACTCCTGTTTCATTTCTAATTCCCCAGCTGTAACTCAATGATCTATACCAAAAGGTGTTCATACCGCCCTTTCGCTGTTGAAATTCTCTTGTATTTGATCCGAACACAGCAATATGTACACACTTCCAGTCCTGCCCCTGCCGACTCGATTTTCACAAGATTACTGTTGCTGAGATTTCCCTATCGAATGCTTTAGAAGACATTTGGGTATCAATTTGAAAAAGGGCGGTGGAGATCATTTCGTAGAGGATCGATCATAATTGCTCCATATGGTGCAATTCGGAATATGGCAAGAAACAGAGCCCAATCAAATAAGTACATTCAAAGTATTATTCATAACCTGAAAATATGTAAAATTGTGCTTCTGTCATGAGCCCTGATTCTATGTCGACAAAGGAGCTTTTCTCCTTTCCTTAGCCTCTATACTACTACCTGTGCCTGCCCTGCCTAGCCAGCCACCTAATACTTCTATACCCTAGCCTTAACCTGACCCAGGCGCGTCCACCCACTGCTTACAATTCTGCCACTCCTGACCACTGTATGCATAGGTAAGAACAATACCTGTGCATCTCACATTCTCTGCCTTCCTATATCATTATCTACCTTTATCCACTCAATCAAATCTATACTCTTTAATCTATAGACTCTGCCCGTAAGTTGGATAATCGGGATACGACAGCTCCCGTTGCAAACCAGTGTGATCGACCCATTTAGCGGGAGCCTTGTCCGCACGTCGCTCAAGAGAACTGGCTTCATCAGAACATCTCTCTTCCTTGGAGCTATACGGGTCGAGCGAGCACACCTCCCCGTCCCTCTTCCGCAGAGTGTCGTCACCACCAGAGCATGCCGCGCACGAGGGAATCTCATCTACGTTAACTTCTTCAGGGCACAGGAGGCCTTCGATCCGCGCTACTAGAGGCCCCTATCTCGTGGCGCGCTTGGATAGCGAGGACGTGGTGTTGGCACGACTTTGGCGGAAAGTGGCATCTCGACGGAGACTTGTCTTGATCGAAGGAGAAATGAAGGCTTCATTCTTTGAGCCACTGAGGAAGATGGTGACGTCGTTGGTCGCCATGAGCATGAAGAGGGATTTGGGAAGTGCCCACGAGAACATCTTAGGCGCATCAACAGTGGCATAGAGATCAGCCCCGACGTCGACGCCATAGCAGAAACGGCTACCGCTGCTGCCAGCCTCAACTTCAGCATGGAAGCTGACATGCCCATCAGCAACCAGGTTGACAGCGCAGGAATCGAGCGACGCGAACTTCTCGTTCCAGTCGATGCCAAAGGTGATGGTGGGCTTGACGTGGGCGGATATATTTCCACTCACCGAGACGCCGTACTCGAATTCAGGCTCGACAGTCTACTTGCCAGACTTCTCTGCATCGTCGAAAACATCGGGCTCCCAGTTCTTGTCAATGGCTGGGAAGGCCTGGTAGACATCCCACTCGGCGAGCTTGACCTTGGTCTCGAAGTTGACGGCGAGCGTCGTCTTGCCTTCCAACTGACCGTAGAGCTTGAAGTTGAGCCGACCGTGACGATACCTGGGACTGAGAACGTAGCACCAAAGGTATCAGCGCTAAATATGAGTACATCGCCTGTGTCAAAGTGAGCCATGACGACAATATCGACGACGAACTTCAAGTCGACGTTACCGCCGATACGGTAATAAAAGTACAAGTCGGAGATGTCGATGCCATATGAGCCTCCAAGCTTGCCGATCAGGGTGAAGCTGTAGTTGACGTTGGCTTCCAACGACATCTCGGCGTAGACCTCGAGTTTGGCGTCCATGTTGGGACATGCCAGCTCCTGGTCGACAATGCTGAGGAAGAACTCTTCGCTGTAGGTGTGTTCGAGCTCCATGTTGTTTGTAACGCCAGTGAAGATGGCTTTGAGCCAGTAGAGGGCCGTCTGACCGAACCAGCGCTTGGGGATGTCACCCTTGGACAGGGCTCCTTCGTGCACATCTTCGCGTCACTCTTTTTCGAGCCAGCGCTTGTGGCTGCTGCCTTGTCAACAATGATATTCCAATAGGTGTTCTTATTGCTGTAGTTGCTGTGGATCTGAGTATCTGTGGTCGGCATACACCATTTGAACAGTGTGCTCGTCCTCTGAAACAGCATTGTTGTAGGCAAAGACTTCCCAGTGAGATCTGTTATGCTTGTTGAAATGCCGATTTGCCCTTAGGAGGATCATAGTAATGGGTTCTCTTCTGCTTTGAAGCCCATCCGTAGTCCTCGCCTGCACCTCCGTGGGATGTAGTCAAAGCAACCCGCCAGCTGGTATCGCAGTGGTTATTGAAACAGCTGCCAGGCTTTCCGTGCTACTTGCAGTTCTTCCACCCCTGCTCCTTGCTGCAGTAGAACTTCTTCTGGTCTTTGCCCTTGCAGTTTCTATTCTTCTACGTCAGCTCATTCTCAGAAGAATTGCACTGCTTTTTACAACCTATCTGGAGATAGTCTGACACTCGAGCTCCCGCTTAATATTACAGGAACTTGCGGCCATCAGTGCACGAATAATCACCTCTGGCTTGCTGGCTGGAGGCGAGTGTGACCTCACTGTCGTGGCACTGGCTATTACAGAGAACATCACTGCCTCTCTAGGTACTATAGCATAGTCAGTAATTATAGTTGCTTGCTCATATATTGATGGTATTTGCCACTTATCGGGATCAGGAGCTGAGGCAAAAGGACAGTAGACGCTTGTCTTCTTGCCAGCCAGCCGATTTCAACCAGACTGATTAACTTCAATACATCTAGACTTGCAGCCAGTTGTGCCACAATCGTTGACAGTGCAATGGCCTTCTCTAAGCTCTACCCATGGGTTCTTAGTCGAGTGATCTTTGTGTGCGCTGAAGCTCTTGGAATGCAGAACAGCTGCTAGAGCGTTAAGTCGCGTGTTGTCAAGGTTAGTAGCCTAAATGAGAAAACCTCCCGAGCCCAGAGCATTGTTGACCATGATATGACGATCCTACTAGCTCACGGCAACAAGCAGTGACCGTGTGATAAAGACACTTGGTTTAACAATAATGAGATGATTTTTGGGGACTGGGCTGACGTTGAGTTTCCAGGATGCAATGCGTTATCTGATCCATTGTGCACGTTTGAATGAAAAATATGGGAAACGGGTCGAAGAAGAACGAAAGAAGTGTGGTTTCTTTCTGCTATTTCTAAGCCTCTAACCTTTATTTATGAACTATTTAGTCGACAGTTCAATGGTCACCGTGGCGGTCGAGGAAAGAGGAACACCCCAGCCTCCACGAGTCTCTTTCGCTCCCTTCGCAGTAACACTCCAAGTTTCATCAGATGATTCAACCCAAACAACAGCTTGTTTGGCTTTTGGTGCCTTTTCAGTCTGCGCCAAGGTGATTGAGATGTGTCCCACTTTCGAATCAAAGGTAAACTCCTCGATGGATCCAGCGTCAACCGAAATCGCAATCTTTAAAGGCCCGATGAAAATCCTCCGCCGAATGCCATCTCGGGGCGACACTGTTACTGAACTGCCCTTAGATGATAGTACGCCTCCGTATGCGACCAAGCCAAGAGCCTTGTCTTCTGCAACATACGTGCCTCCGCTTAGAGCCATGCCTAGGAAGCCCATTCCATAGTCTCCTGTAATACCATCCCACTTCAGCGTATCCGGGAAAGAATGGAAGGCGGCACTAGGGAAACCATCCTGGTTGACATTAGACAACGGACCGGTCGAGCCAGCATATCCCACACGCAGTAGGTATGAATCCGTAGGGTCATCTCGGAATGCAGATAGAAGTACTTGGGCGTTGAGACCAGAGCCGTAATGATGGATTTGGCGCTCAATTCTCTTCAGTTTTCCTCCGTATCTATCAATGGTTAGCATCAGCTTTGAAACAAGACCAAGATTGAATATACATGAAGTCCCAGTATCGACGGGCATTGCCATTCCATCCCCAATGGGGAACGCTTGGCATGTAACCAAGAACGCTGTTGATGGTCTTGGTGGCCGATTCTTCGAAGCCAAAATACCTATCAGAACTGTTTAGCATGTTTGAGAAGGTCTCTTATTAGAATGTGCTCGCACCTCGTCCAGAAAAACACGCCCTCTTGCCCCGTGCTATCCCACGCCATCTCGCTGCCATACGGAATATCCTGTGAGTGCCAAAGCTCTGCCCGAGTTTTCATAGCCTTTTCAAAGGCCTTTGCGTCGGTATCTCTGCCCTCTCGCTTCAAGTCCTCCAGGATTTCTCCAAAGACGGTCTCGCCCATGAGTCCAACGTCTGTGTACCAAACGTCGTCTTCCATGCCTCTCATGACGGTGCCATAAGCCTGGCTCAGATACCATTCCCATGTGTGCTTCGTAATATCTGGATATGCTCGAGCTACTCGGTACAAAGACCAATATGCTGCTGAAGGGTGAACATAATTGTACGCTCGACCAATGTCGGAAGATTGCTCTTTGTTCCAAGACGTCCAGCTGCTCCAGTCAGTACCCTTGTCGTATTGGAACCCGGGGACCGCTGAGGGCTCGTAAAAGAAAATCGATTTCCGCACAGAGAAGTCATCGTTTTGAATCCTTCCCCAAACGACTCCGTCGATGAAATCTTCCAGAATAGCAACCTCCTCCACGTTGGGGAGAATAGCCTGTTTGACTACCGCGGCAACATATGCGCCAGCACCACCCTCGTCACTGAGCCCAGATATCCAAACCCGTGAGTCTTGGTCGACAATCGATCCTTTCTCATAGTCATATGTCATGACCGAGGGCGCACGCCCAAATGGATCGGATGTGTCGTTGAACAAAGCCTTTGTGGTGAGGAAGTTCCCAAGATTGGTAAGTACGTCAGGATTTGGTTTGGTGATGAAATAATGGACTGTCTGAACTCTTTCGTCCTCGTACTTGATGATCAAGCGTACTCTTCCCCAAGCGGAATTTGAGGGGATTATGGTGTAGCGGTTATCTCCGTCGTCTTGTACTTCAACAGATCCAGAGGGCTCGGCTTCAATGGAACTCACACCAGAGTCAGCATGGAGAACGAGCTGCGCTGGTAAGTCTCTTGGGATTATATATCCAGGAACGCTCTGAACCACTGGCACGCCAGCTTGGCGGACTGTGTCGTCAAGACCTCGAACACCTGATTCAGACACAGAAAAGCGAACACCAACTTGTAGCGACTTTCCTGGCGCAAGTTTCTTAGAAGAAGCGGCGTTCCAAGGTTTCTGGTTGGCCCACTCCTTTTCTGCCCAAGCTTGGGTAAGAATCTGCCATTCGTAGAAGCCCTCAAAGGTCTGACTTCCATAGGCCGTCTTCTCAAAGACTGGTTCTTTCAGGTTGCGATACGCCTCCAAGGGAGTGTGGGTGTCCTTCAATGGTGTGACAACAAGAGCCTTGCCGGTGCCAGCGACTGGTGACACGCGTATGTATCCGGCTTCCATGCCGATATAGGGATCGGAGAGCGAGCAGTGGGCTGCCATCTCAACTGCGGTGCGCCCAGTAAAGATACTGTTGAACTCTGCGGGGAGGCCCAAACTTCCAATCTCCACGGTTGAGTCGCCAGCATTTTTGATGGTAAAGCGAAGTCCAAGATCTCCAGAAACCTCTATCCACTCTCGGGTGATGTTAAAAGGTCCCGATGGTAAGGTCGCCTCAAGGTTTGATGCCGCAAGAGTGACATCAACTCCCTTAACCGACTGAACTGGCTTGCGACTCTTTGCCGAATCGCCATCAATCCACTTTGTATTGCCATCCTCGCGATACCGATAAGTGATGTCTCCCCAATGGTATTGGCCATTGCCTTGGCGAAGAGACAGAAGATCATAGGGCAAGAAGTCAAAGTCACTGTCCGTTGGTTGAAGCGATGCCAGAACCTGAGCGTTCTTGACGATGCGGACCTTGAAGTTGGTGGTGGTGATGTCTAGAAACCCATCGTCAAGGCCGAGGTCATCGTTTTGTGCCAGTGTATGGCTGGCGAGTGTCGCCAAAAGGAATAGACATTGGCGAACGCGCTTCATGGCTTTTCAACAGGTCCCTAATAAGTGCAGAAGAACACACAACAAAGACACCGTTGGCACCTCTTAGTGACTCCAGAAGAATAGAAGCTTGAGAACGTATTTGAGGAGTATGGCGTTAATATAGTGATACGGATTGTGCCTTGCGTTCATTCACAGGCCCAGTTATTATGTTAATACATTCCCGATGAAGCTTCCTATCACGCCGTGCCCAAAAGCGATAACCCAATTTCCTCCACGAATAGCCTTGCAGCTATCCTCGTATATTTTATCCAAATGCAACCACAATGTTGATCAATTGGGACATAATGCATAAGTGGTGCCATGGATCTTGCAATTCCCGACCCATGACTGGACCGCTTCGAACTCCGTATTCTTGATCGACATGACCTGCCAAAAATGGCCATCACACCCAGTCAATCCTAACGGCGAAAGAAAATCACCTGTAGACCATTTAAGACGACCCATTTGATTTGAGAGAGCAAGCGGTTCAAGCGCGTACGGTTAGCACCACTAGTAGTGACATCTCACCTCAACGAGCAGTGTATCCCCCGTCAATCTTCAAATCCATGCCGTTAATATTTTTCGACGAGTCCTGACATAGGAATGAGACAATGTTAGCAACTTCATCTGGCTCGGCAAACTCGCCAGTTGGAACTGCTCTGAGATACCTAAAACCAAGTTTAGTTCACCAAGGTGCGGGAACTTTTGGAAACGTCCACTCACTCCTCTCGAACCTTGTCGTCTGCCCAAGCCTTCTTTCCAAGAGCTGTCCAAACCGGTCCTGGGCTCACGCTGTTGGCTGTGATTTCATGAGCTCCCCATTCGCTTGCCTGGCATCTCGTTAGGCCCACAAGTCCAGCTTTAGAAGCACAGTAGGCGCCATGACGATCCAGCGCTACATGTGCTGCTTGACTTGCAATGTTGACGATCCTTGCTCCGGGAGCATTCGACTGCTTTGCCTTGGACTTGAGGTACATGCGCGCAAAAGCTTGACCTGTTAATGTTGGGCCGTAAAGATTGATCATATAATGCCGCAGACTATCCTCTGGTGTCGTCGCCTCCAACGGGCTCAGGTTGACATAGCCGGCGCTGTTAATCAAGAAACTTGGGAACGCCACATCGTCGGCTGTAATGGCAGCAAATGCCTCCTCGACTGACTCAGGATGGGTGATGTCGCATGCGTAAGTTCTGATGTCTCCGTGGTTTCGCGAGCTATATACCTCCTCGATGACCTGATGAACCTTGTCTTTCTCAAAGGGCGCATAAAGCAGAGCAAGCTTTGCGCCTTGCTCCTGGAAAATCTGGCCGACGGCACTGCCTATGCCGCCTGATTGCACGGATGAGATCAGACTTTGGCCATATCTTTCAAGTGCAGTTTGAGCATTGTGCTGAGGCGGCCGAACATACCTATACCACCAGGAATGATAGCCAACCGGGATGCAAAAGCCATGATATATCGCTTAATGAGTGCACAGCGTATTAGTGTTGGTGAAAGAAGTCGACGGCGTTTTAGACCTGAACATGTAGACGTGTCAATGGAATCCGTTTGACGTATTTTACCCCTCTTTATCTATCTCCTCATCTGTCTCATCATCTTTCTCCTCACCCCGTCCCCTCACCAGTTCTGCGTGATTGATTCGCTGATTATGACTAAGAATATTAGCTCCAGTCCTGCTCTATTAGTTCGTACAGTAGCACCTTTGCTTAATTCTGCAAAAAGTACAATAAGGAATAGAAGGTTTATCTAGCACATAACTTAAATAGCTGTCTTTTATTAGTTAAATTACTTTCAAGGTTCTTCGTTTAGTCATTTCTCAGTCAACTAATCGTTGTAATGGCTCAATTTTCTAGTAGCTGAATCGCATGCCGAAGGCTTCCATGATGGGAGTTGATGTTATCGTGGGCGACAACGATAACCCTGCCGTTCAACATGGAAATAAGCGTTGGAAAAAGCATAAGCGCTGATAGGAAATGTTTTTCTCGCTTTGGTCAGTGTGTCGCCCTCGACATCGGCTTCTCTGGACATGCAAGACTTGCATCCTGCGAGAGCGACTGGGCTTTGTACCATTGCGTAGGTAAATGCCCAAATTTTACCAATAATCAAGGCTGATGAGACATTTAGCTCTCTGGGGAAGAATCGGCCCTCCAATCCCCGTCAGCTGGTCAAGTGCTATATTTGTTGCAGTATTTTGCAATTAAGCACTTGCTGTTTTGGGAAATGGCCGAGTTGCCACTTGCATTCCATTAAGCTGCCATAGAGTCAGAAGCTCCCGCTTCGCCTCACAAGGCTGCCTTCAGTAGAGGACACTAACCAGGGTTAGAAATTCGCTGGCTTGCGGCGTGACAAAAATCAGCCTGCCAAGGTGCCAGCCCTTGTTCTTCAGTCCCTGCGCCTCTTTGCCAAGCATATAACCCCATTGCTCTCATTCGCCAAGTTAAGGCCAGGGAGTTTAAGCTCGTTTTTAATGTTCTTTCGAGACTAGATGCGTGGGTAAACAGCACCTGGTTGATTGGCCCAGCTCTTGATAATCCTTGTTCATCATGCAAATATCAGATAACTGTAAACGCCAGTGTATAAAGTATAAAAGGGCAGCAAGTTCCCCTTGGCCGCAGCCCCCGCGTCGTTGGACAAGAAACATTCCTCTTCACATCCATACTCAATATGCAGTTCAAGACCCATCTCATCCTGGCTGCCACGGCCGTCGCAGCAGCAGCTGCCGACAAAATCGAGCCTCGAGAAGTCAACGTCGTCCACATCTTCGAGCAGCTCCGCGTCGCAACTCCGGCCGGCGTCAATGCCGTCATCAACTACAGCCCAAACAAGCGCGACAGCAAGGCACTCTTCGCCCGCGCCGACCTTGACGACTGCCAAGACATGGCCACGGACCTCCTTAAAGGCGCACCCACCGCGGGGAGCAATGTCGAGGACTGGGCTGAGAGCCTCCTCCTCGGACCGACCTCCACCAACCCCTGCAGCATCTACGCGCCGTCGTCTCTATCCGAGGAGCTCATGGAATACATGACCGATTTCGTCGACTGGCTCGTCGATATCGAAGACGACGCTGCCGAATTTGTTGAAGAGTGCAGCCAATATGGCAATGGAGGAGAAGTCATCGAATCATGCGAAAGCGCCGGCACCATATTCTTTACACAGGACAACCAGACAGAGACGGTTCGCCTCGAGACTATCATTGCCTCTGCGACAGCCGGGGCTGGTAATGATGATGACGACGACAGCGCTGCTCATGGTCGTAGAGCTGGTCTTGCTGCCGCCATCGCTGCTGCTGTTGGCGCTGTTGGCGTTGTGATGGCTCTATAAGCGTCCAACCTGCTCAAATCGCAGTGAGAGGCTTTGTTAATCCACCTTTGGGAGTTTCAGCGGCTTGATTTTGTATAGTTGGAACACGATACCACAGTTACTGAGATTTATGGCGCAAAGTCCAATCTATCTACTTTTCTGCAAATACCTTGACCTGTGTATTTCCTTTATGGCCGTTGCTTGCTTGTGTCATTCCCGTGGCCTCATCTTGCTCCTCTCTGAACAGAACCCCATCACTAAACACTTGTATACGGCCTTGAGATTCTCGACGAAGTCTGCCCAGCCAAACCCCGGGGACGTTCCCCTCAAAGCTGACCTGTTTGAGGCTAGGCTGGCGAGCAATTTCCACCAACCAATCCGGCTGTGCGTAATGCTTCAGAATGAACGAGTCTGCTTCTGTTTCCTCGCCATTCTGACGATGCTCTTCCGCGGCTGACAGCTCGCCTTCCACGTCCTCCCGACCCTCGTTCGTATAAAACTCGATATCCAGGCGGTCGACGTTGGGGCTGCGCTTGAGAAGGTCGAATAGGAAAGAGCTCCATGAGGGGAAGATGAAGCTGGAATTCTTGACGGCATCAACCATTGAAACACGACGAAGACGTTCGAACCGCAAATCACCGTGGCATTTTATGCCGGTGCGTATGCTGAAGCCTCCGATTGACTCGTGGACGATGATCTCGGTAAAGGCGAAAGGGCTCATTTCCCGGTACATCTTCTTGCAGGTGCACATGACCTCTGGCACGGGATATTTGTATTCTCGATATAGTTTTTCGGGATATTTAGTTGTTCCTGTCATCAAGAGATCGTGCAAGTCCCGGGGGGCGAGGGTAAATCTCTGGATCTTCTCGCGGATCTCGGCAGGGAGACGGAAGAAAGGCGACTCGGTTTGGGGGTGCATGTCCACCATGATGAAGAAAACTGGGCAATGGTGTCGGTGATGATGAATGATGGTGAGGCGAACAAAATGCAGAGGTTGTGCGGTTCCAAGGTTCAGTTGGCCAGGCAGAAATGGTTGTACTGCATTACCAGTTCGTTGCCTGCCTAAGCTTCCCCGCATCGGACCGCCCTATACTCCGTATGTATTTATCCAAACCGCCATTAGGTCAGCTGTCGCCCAAGCTCAATGCAACGACAGAGATACAGCTAAGGTATCTCCGCTAGTATAAAGATCAGACCACCTTTGTTGAGAACCATGGTGCTCCCCGCAGCAATCAAACATTACCAATCTAAGAGCGATTGCATAGATACAAGAATCAATAATCAGTGAGACTGAAGCTAAATGGGAGACTGTGCATAAGTGGGGGACTGAAAACGACTCAATGATAACCCTAGTGCCCAGTCATACACTGCTCCCCTGGTAGTCCTCAGTAAACTCTTTTCTTTGTTATCACGGAATTCGCCGAAGAGCAAATCACCGCCATCCGCAAGAATATTAAGAAACATCCCTCCAAACCGTCACCATCGACTTTCTGGCCAGTGGAAGGGTCGGTAGAGAAAGTATCATCGTTCGCCTCGTCCGACAAGTAGACCTATGTGATCCGAATAGGGAATACAATCCAACGTTCGAACCAAGCGACTACCCAACACGACTCATCGGCCAAGAAAGGCCCGTCAGGCTAGAATGTGAGAGATGTCACGATCCCTGGAGTGACCCCGATCGCCAGGAAGAACATGCCGTACTTTCCTGGTTAGCGAAGCAATCGGACGCTTGCATTTACGTGTACTCTATTGCTGATCGGGCTAGCTTTGATTGGCTACTAAAGTCGTAATAGTGAACGAGACTGAACAGGCTAAGAAACACTGGGGGGGTTTCGCCAGAGGAAGGCAAGCGGTTTAGTTCTAGTATTGGCGCTAGATTTCCCTCCGTGTCAGCCAAGACAGGGGTAGGCTGTAACAAAAATGATTCTGTAGTGCTAGTGCCTCGTGTTCTGCTTTTCATAATTCAGTCGTCAGAGTCATAGCCAAAGATTGGGGTGAAAGATCCAAGGGTGACAGCGGAAGAGGTTTTGAAGAGAAAGCTTGGTCACTGACTTGGCCATGTCCGTCACCGTCAGTACGTGAAATATATTGGCAACAGAAACCCGTCGAAAGAGAAATAAAAATCTCATATAAGGGTATTCAATAGGCGTCTAAAATTCGATGCATTGGACTAGATATTGGAGTCTAGGCGTTGTTGTACTGACCGAAAGAATAAATGGGTGAGAGTAGACGGAACCTAATCAGCACGTCTCACGACGTATTACAGGACAACCCAAACTCATCGACCTAGTTACCGTAATGCTAATTCATATTGGGCGATGAGTTCATACCTGCTAGTAGTACAATTGGATACCTCGAAGATAATTCGGAATGTGGGTGAATGCTAGAAGCGAAGCAAATCTCAAATTTAGTGCCTCTTTTTCTTGTGCTAGACTAAAAGCTACTTTCGGCTATTCCAGGTGGACCAGCAGATAAACTGAGTCAGTACAATTCTCATTTCTCTTAAAATTATACCCAGACTGGTTCCCATTGCATCCCACAGCGAGCGAGTCCCGAATTTGAACTCATCGTACACCTCTCCTGGTACATACGACCATAGCTCTTAGAAAATACGGGATCCCGTCCGCTCTCCCTTAGTCAAGCTGAGAAGCGGAGGCTTCTCTGGTTCCCAACCACATCACGTGACCACCCCGCCTCCCCCCGATCGGACAGTCCGGCGTGGACCTTCTTTCCCGGTTGGCCGCCGTTCCGGTCCCACCGTTTTCCGTCCTGTCTCCGTTCAGCCCAAACGGCCGTAACCGCCCGTCCTCCGAGCATACGGCACCCCCCTTCCTGTAAGCGCCGTACGCCACCTCCACCATGTGTGTCCCTTGGTCCCTCCCTCACCCCCTCTTCGCCTGGAGTGGTAGGTTGGTAATTTCAAGTTCTTAAGTTGTGAAAAACTGGTGGCGATAGGAGATTTCCATTGGTGTGGGGGTTTGTTGGTGGTCGGGGTCTACTGTATCCCTCGGTCCAGTTCTGGTTGCACTTCTCCCCAGTGCATCTGTTTCTCCATCTTCCCTTTGCCTCCTTCCCCTCCTGAGCCCTTTCTGTTCTTCCTCTCTGTCCTTCTTATCTGTATTCGTTGCTGCATTTCCCTTTCTCTGTGTGCATTTAGTCGCATTATCACTGCTCTTGTGCTGTCTATTGTCTTTCAGCTCACCTGGCTTGGATAACCGCTCCCCTAGAAATGGTCACTCAGAAAGTGAACGCTTCGAAGCGCTTTCAATTCAGCGATCTGGATGCCCAGAGAGCCAAGGCAGAAGCTGACCTCGCGAACTTGAGGCAGAATCCGATCAACGAGTCTCGTGTGCTCGTCCCAAAGTCGCAGGACCGTCGAGATCAGCTTTGGGAGGATTGGAACACGTAAGGAAGGTCTCTCATCTCTGGTGGCCCAAAAATGCTAACACCTCTGTCGTATAGATATTTCAGGCATGTCTTAGCACAAGATCCAGACCGCATCTGGCTGGATTTGTACGATGGTCTCTCGGGTGCATTTGACTACTGTTGCCTTTTCCTCTCGACACTCGTCGACCGCGCAATTGCCGTTCGCCCACATTTAGGACCAGAGGAATATGCCGAAGTCAGAACGATCACATCCGCGAACATAGTTTTGGATATTTGGAAACACCTAGTGGGTTAAGCAGATACTACTGTCTTGTAGCAAAAGAGGCAATCCGATCCTCGCAATAAATCGCATTGGTCTCTACGCTACTCAACCCGTAAGGACACTCACGGGCAGGCCAGTGTTATCACCAAGGTGAGTTACCTGCAGCAAAGGCTGGACAGAACTGGGAGACTAATGCTTTTACATTATGAAAGTGGATTCAGCAAGACTTGGCACCTGCCAAAGGCCTATCACTGAAGCAGACCTTCATCAAGAGAGAAGCAACCTTAGCCGATATCATTGTCCTCCTTTAAACTATCTAGTTAAGAGCCAATGTGATCCTATGTACCCCTGATGAACGCATTACATTCCACATAGTCATACTCCTCGAAGGGATAGGCAGCTAGTGCCCAAATATCCTAATAGAAATGAAATATCGATAAGTCAGCTTTGCGATTATCTGAGATCCCAATAACTATAGCAAGACTAAACTTATTACTACTGTTTCTATTGAATAAAACAAAAGGGACTAGAACAAAGTTTATACTACTTAGAATAAATTATAAGTAATCTTCATTTAAATCCTTAGTAAACGATGGAATTAATATATCCTACCTAGGATGTCCTTCTCAGTAACGATTATTCCCTAACCCCTTCTTTGCCTTAGGTCGTTGCTAGTAACACAAGCTATTAAAGATAAGGCCTTTCAGGTGCCTTTTGAGTCACTTAAAGATTTGCTTCACTAACCTTACCTTAATGGTATTGATTATATTCCGCTTGCATAGAGAGAAGATGTCCTAGATAAGATAATCATCCCGTTAAAGTACTATCTCTTCTGGGAGCTGTAGAATAGAATATTCTTTATGTCAGGGGCCTATGAGAGAATATGCCCTTACTCAATGAGGGTCAGTGTAGGTCATAGGCTAGGTCAGTATTTCCTCTCTGCATAATTACGTGCTCACTCTTTCTAATTATGCGAGAACAGGTGCATTGAGCCAGCCACTGTGCAATTACATTCTGTTAAACTCAATAGCAGTGTATGAGCGCAGCTATCAGAGTAGACATATTCAGTCAAACCTTGCCTTCCTAGCCTTCGAGAACTACGTCAGCGAGGATAGTGACTTATTCCAATTCTTGCAGAATGCTTACCTAGGCAGGGACCAAGGTGCTCCTATTTATCTAAACTATGAAGACCTATAAGGATTCAAGTGACATCAGGACATTTAGGACCTTCGCAAAGAGTATGCCAAGGTCGTAGCATAACAGTCAAGCGCATGTCCCAAAGCCTACTGCATTTTAGCACATATTTCCTAGATTATCGATAGCTTATCGGATCTAAAAGTTAAGGAGCTCCAAAAAGAGTACTTTTAAACTATCGATAGCCTTCACAATTAAGGGTTAGATACTAGCGCTATTAGGGATGCTGTTTTGACTTTAAACCTACGCAAGAGCCACTCATCTAGCAATTCTAAGGAAGCAGCAATGATTGGAAACTTTCTCCTTGGAATCAGCGATGAAAAAACCGAGAATGCAATGACAGTCTTCTCGGGCATAATAATCGCATTTCTTCGTAGCCACCCCCTTCCTGCAGATACCCATATCTATACAGCACCGAAGAGCAATGAGCAGACAAAGGCCCATAGATATTAATACCTTCTTTACAAGTTGTCATTTTCTAGCAGAGGCAGTTTAACTAGATATACCAAGAGGCAACATAAAACCATATTTCAGGAGCCATTTCCTTGCCCAGAGTGTCGAAGACTAGAGAAGGAATCCATCATCACTGCCGGAGGATCACCCTAGACTAGCTATGTCATTCATTGCCACGGAAAGGGTAATACTCCTACTTTACGGTCTATAGAGCAAAAGCCTTACGAGAAGGTCAAATGTCTTCTTTATAACAAGAAGTTCGCCTAAAGAACGGAGATAAGTCTCCACTTTACCCAATACCACATAGCCCATAAGCATCTAAATCAGCCTTTTTCCTATCTAGCCTACAACATAAAGATTAAGAACCAAATTAACTAGGTTTCGCACCTAGAGACAAAGCATCCGATGAATGCAGTACTACAACAGCCTAGGGCGAGGGGGGGTATCGCCGGCGAGGGAAGTGTTAAGGTTAAGGCAGCCACCTCTCGCGCTCGCCAGAAAGGGATGCAATCTAACGTTAACATATTGGGAGCCACGGTCTTCAGTACAGCCGTAGGCACGCTGGAGACACGTGTCCTGCCGGATTGCCCTCCCACCGTGGTCGCTTATTGCGAGCAGAAGGTGCAAGGGAATGCATTCAGCCCGTTCAAAAATGAAGACTCCGGTTGGGAAGAGTGGGATAGAGGAACGAGCCCAGGCCCACACGCAAATGAGGAGTTCTGGGTAGAAGGTTGGGATTGATGGTAAGCCATGAGAGCTCTCGTACTACTCTAGTGCAGACAATAACGGGAATGAGAAGTTCGATGGAGGCGGGCTTAGGCGTACCACGACTCGTGGGGTCGTGTGGAGAAAACGAGTTTATAGTCAACCGATGAGTGATAGCATCCGAGCGTGTAGGGGATAGCTCTTGGGACTTAGAGTTGAGCAAAGAAGAAAATAATAGAGCGAGGAATAAAAGGAAGCCATACTCAACTCAAGGGTGATTGTGATAATCTTTATGTTTGAGTCTCATAGCCCACCATTACTCAGGCCATGGCACCATGGCCTGCCTCTGAGGCCATGAATGGCTAGGTCAACACTACAAGCCATCCCCTCACTTCCTTTGTACAGCCGGCATAACTTCCCAGGAAGTCGTCCTGTATAGGAGATCCGTAGATACACTTAGCATAGCCACATTTTAAAGCAAGGCACCAACCCTCTCTTCGACTTCCTAGGAAGTCATGCAGCAGAAGACAAAGCAGGACCGTGATCAGGCGTGCCCAAGCGTTCCCAATCTCTCCTTCAACTATCGACAACCCAGCTCGCATGCAGAACACCTCGGCTGTCGATATCGGCAAGATGTTCTCATAGCTGTAGCAGTGATGGTTGCCCCTAGAATCGCGGAACAACAACGTGTCGGCTGTGGCAAGATGAAGCACTCAGTGTCCGTTACGCTGCCGGTCAATCTGATTTAGGAACATGCCGATGACTTTAGAATAGGTTATGTCTACGTGCCGCGCTCTCTGACTCGCCACTGCGTCGAGCGTCTTACACTTGGACCGCAGATGGTATTCGCGCATACGACGGTGGGTGTACCAGGACTACGCTGTCTGGTATCCTCCGGCCTCACTCTCGATCACTCAGTCCCCTGTGCTAGCGGTTGTGGTTCATCACATCACGGTGCTGCTTGGGAATCCAACATCATGCAGGGCGCCAGGCAACAATATCGGATATCGGTCATCGTCACAGCAGACGAAACCAGACAGCGACCGCATTGCATGCCAGTCCGCCTCAGACACAGCTCTGGATCGCGACCCCAGTCCCCCCTCGCGCGGTCTCCTCGGGACGTCGCCGTCGTCGCCGTCGTCATCACGGCCATCACACTCTGGTACGGTTCAAGGGAAAGGCTACATGCCCCCGCTAAGAAGTCAGACCAGGAATTGAACCGACTACGGAGGGAGACCCGATCGGCTTTAAGTTCTGCCAGGTTCCGAGAGCGGTCTTTTGTCGTTGAAAGGGCCACGTACCTCAGGAACACTATCATCGCACTTCGCGATCACAATCGAATGCGGCTAGGCACGACAATCACCATGGGATTCACTATTTCAGTCCAGGGACAGGATGGATTGAAAATGATTGGTGTCAGATCATCAGGGCAAGTTTACGAGATCGACGAAAACATTGTGCTCAAATCAGGAAGGGTATACAAACCTCCCAACAGCGATACCACTCCCCTCGATGCCTGGCACTACGTTTCAGAATCCATCTTCCACTTCGAGCTCATTAGCAATGAGAGGAAGATTTGTCAGTTACTCGAACAGAATCCACACCCTAACCTTGCAGAGCCTGTCAGCACAGCTCATGCTGAGGGCATCTATCTTCGCCAGTACAATTCAGTACCAGATCTCAGCCAAGCCACACAGTCACAGCGCATTTCTCTGTACTACGATATCTTGCGAGGACTAGATCATTTGCATGGACTGGGAATCGCCCACTCAGACTTACGCATGGAGAATGTGCTCTTCAATATTCATGGACAAGCTCTCATCTGCGACTTCAGCGCCTCCAAAGGGAAAGTGAATTGATTAGACAGTATCACAACTGCTAATTAAAGGAACTGGGTAAAACAAAAGAGGCGAAGCGCTTGAGACTGCTGCATCTCCCTGAGTAATCTTAGGATTGAGCTTAGGTAACTCGTCGGCTTGCACCACCATCGAGGCCACTAGCAAATTGCAAGCCTGATTAATCAGGTTAGAAATGAGGCATCAAGATTCCGACGCAACCCTGGCAATACAGGATAAAAGTTCTACCTACCTACCCCGCTTGGCCTCATTGGTTAGCATGCCAACTACAGCATCCATTTTGCCTACCCCTCATGGAGTGCAGCTACCTGCTGAACACCAACCATCAGCAGCCCCTCTAAAGATATGGACATGCAGACAGAGCTTTTGGCACGAATCCAGCGCTGGGTGGAGAGTTCTGCTTAAAACCCCTCTGTCTACTGTTAGAACCCATCGCCAGAGACCCAAGGTCACATCAATCTTCTCAATAGCAGCAGCCTGCCAATACCTCCATCATCAGATCTAAGTATACAGCGGTTAAATTCTCCTCTAAAAAGATGAAAGGTTAGCCCCGATGGCAATATTTTTAAGAGCCTAACAATGGACGAATATACCCAACTATACGATATAGATTAAACACTAAGGTCTAATACCTCAAATGAAATAATCATCCCACATTAACTTACGAACCCTTTGTTTTTCTTAGCTAACTAGTCATCAATAACATCATCTACCTATCTCTTAAATAGTTCTTCCCATAAGCTATACTCACGAAGCCCTAATAAGAGAATACAGAACTTATAAGCTCTCGAAAAGCTAATACATTATATTATTTTACAGGATAATGCAACTAACTAATTACCCCTTAATATATAAGGGTTATATAATTAGATATATAATATCACAGTAGACTATAATATAATCTTTCTACACTATACTCATAGCAAAATCTCTAATGCTATTAGCAGAAGGATCAAAGATTTATAGTTCTTCAGAGGACATATAAGTAAAGAGAATTAGTCTTATACCCTAGCTAAACTACTAATGTAATAGTCAGGCTTAACCTAGGGGTCTAGGGTAGGTCTAAGGTGTATAGTTTAATGATTAAGTGGATTAGGACATTATAGTAAGTAATATAGATTATATTAATAATATGTAATAGTAAGTTATTATATAACTAAGTAGGAGTAAATCTAATTGTAGTATTAATAGCTAAGGAGCTTAAGGCTCTTATCTAATGTACTAAATAAATATATATATATATTGTAATTACTAGATGGTTAAATAGTGTTAAGTTATATTGAATAGTGCTTATTTAATGTATATACATTTATAGTATTAAACTATATTAAATAGAGCCTATTTAATGTATATATATTATACATTATAATAGGAAGGAAAAAGTAGGTACTGAAATGATTCTACTAGTTATAATTGCCTAATTCTAACCTAGGTTATAATATAATATCTCTCCTTTATTAGTCTTATCCTTAAGGCCTATTAAGTAAGCCTTTTTTCCTAAAAGGTAAGTATCTATTATTTTTTTAGTTTTATAATTATTCTTATTCCTCTATCTAACTATAATATTAAGTTATATCTCTAAAAACTTATCATGCCCTAAAATTTTATCCACCTATTATAATAATATTACTAATATTATTAAAAAGTTCAGCTTTAAGATACTTTACTATTCTACTTATTTTAAAGTAAATTACTATTCTTATATTATTATAGAGGGGAAGCTATAATATAATTTCTATATAGAGAAGAAGTATACAAATTGTAATTTTAGTAGTATATTTTCATAAGCTTATAGGTTTCTTATACCTATAGTTTTTATAGTATTAATTTATTATAATTATTTATATTTCCTAAGAAAAGGATTAATTAGAAAAGTAAAAAGAATAAGCTAAGGCTAATCTCTTTAAAGCTTTCTTATAACTATAATACTTATATTATTAGGAAAAGTATCTTTATAAGAAGGTAGTTAAGATAGTTTATTAGGGTTATAAGGATTTAAATAAACTAAAGGTAGTAGAGTAGTAAGATATTACTGCTTATTCTAAAGCTCTTTCTAAGGTTTAATTATTAGAGGATTATAAGGTAATTAATTAGAGTACTATTAATTTAAATACTTATTCTACTTTACTTAACTTTAGTATTATTAGTAAAAGTTCTTTAGGAAGTATTATATATAGGTAAGGTTTTTTATAGATTCCTATTAATTATTATTCTCTAGGTAATTTTTCTATTTAATAAGATACTTAATTTAATTATCTACTTTTTAAGTATCTAAGATTACTTTTACTATATATTCTTTTAGTCCTTTAACCTTAGTTTTATATTTATTATTAAACTTTATATAAATAGTATTTCTTACTATTTTAAGGAGTATAATATAGAAAACTAAGTAAAGTCTAACTTTTAGTAGTAAGTTTAACCTATAGTTATTTTCTAAGATTTTCTTTATAATTCTATAGAGTCTAATGAATTTATAGTTTAGTTTCTTATTTTATCTTTTTATTTTAATGTTTTTTATTATAAGGTAAGCTATATTTCTCTCTTAGAAGAATAATCCCTTTATCCTTTTTTTTATTATAATATTTTTTTATTTAGTTTTATATAAATTTAAGTTTAGTCTTTATTTCTTTATATAAATTTTTTAATTTTTCTAATGTAAGAATAGCTTTAGGGATAATTAATCTATCTTAACTTATTCTATAGGCATTAGGGTTAAACCTAAAGTTAGTATATACTAGGGTAAGCTTTATACTTTTATTTATAGCTATATTAAAACTTAATTATATAATTAGTAGTTTCTTAACCTAGTTATTCTATTTATAATTAATATAGTATTAAAGGTATTATTCTAGTATTTAGTTTATTTATTCTATCTAACTATTAGTCTAAGGTTAGAACGCTATAGTAAGTTAATAGTTTAATCCTAAATAGTCTATTAATAATTACTAAAACTTTAAAGTAAATAGGGGTCCTTAATCAGAGAGAATCTCTATAGGGAGTCTATAAATACTAATAATATTTTACAAAAAGATATAAGTGAACTGCTCTATATCTATTGATTCTTAGTAAAATATAAAATAAGAAAACTTCATAAGTCTATCTATAATAATAAGAATGCTATTATAGAGAATTCTAATTATAGGATCCTCTAATAGAGATAATTTTATAATAAAATCTATAGTAATAGAGTCCTATAGTTATTCTATAACTAGTAGGGACTATAGTTCTCTATATAGTTTATAGTGTTAAGCCTTAGTTTTTATATATTTATTGCATTAATTAGTAATTATTTTAACTATTACCTTTATCTTAGGAAATTAATATATTAATCTAATTCTATTAAGGGTTTTATTAACTCCCTAATATCTATAAAGTGGATATTTATATATTTCTTAGATAAGTTAGTACTATAGTTCTCTAGGAACTTACTGCTTATCTGTTTTTTTATCTAGGAATAGCTTATTATTATATTATTAAATCCAGGTGTAAATATCATTATGATTTATAATAATATAAGTTCTTCCCACTGTTTTATATAGCTTCTAATAGTATTAATACTTTTTATATTATAATATAAACTATTATATATTCTATTTAATTTCATTGCTATTATAGAACTTATTAATTTCTTTAGCAAGAGATTTATAGTCTCTATTATATAATTGTTCTTTATAGTATAACTAGACTATTACACTTTAGACTATACTACTTATTATAATCTTTCTATTTCTTCTAATAATTAGTTTCTTTAGGAACTGCCTATTAAGGGCATAGTCTATAAAGTCTATATTAGGTTTCTAGATAATATTAAGATATTCTTATAGCAGTTATTCTTTCTAAGCAGCTAATATATACTTCTATTTAAGGTATCCTTTAGGCATAAAGTGCAGAAGTTATTTATTAATCTTAATCTATCTATTATTAAAGTTATATCTATAGCTTATTATATTAGTTTATCTATTTTTAGATCCTTTTCAGTGGATAATAATATAGTTAAATTCTAAAAGATATTTAGTATACTATAGTTATTATTTAGTAAGTTACTAAGTAGTTATAAAGTAAGTAATATTCTTATAGTCTATATAAACCTTAACTTAGTATTTACTTCCTAGGAGGTAATATTAAAATTCCTTAAATAAGTTAATAATTATAAGGAATTCTTTATTATAGATAGGATAATTAAGTTTAGCTCTATGTATTTTATAAGAAAAGAAAGTAATAGGGTAAAGAATACTATTATTATTTCTCTATCCTATCTAGGAACCCTATGTATAGTTTAATAAATTTATCTTAAGTTTAATTTCTCATTTAGGGTTAAAAGTAGCTAGTATTAGTTTACTTAGAATAATTTTCTTAATATTATTAAATGCTTTCTTAGTAGTAGTATCCTATCTAAATATTTCTTCTTTCTTAGTAAATTATATAAATAGTATAATATAACTACTAAAGTTTTAAATAAACCTTTTATAGTAATTAATAAATCTAAGGAATAATTATACTTCTTTAATATTTTTTAATCTAAGCTATTTACTAATTATAATAATTTTCTTTAGATCTATTTTAACCTAATTATATAAGATTATATATCTAAGAAATTCTATTTCCTTAATATAGAAATAACTTTTCTCTAGTTTAACTAATAAATTATTATCTTATAGTACTTTTAGTACCTTATAAATATATTCTATATATTCTTCTTTAGTATTAGAAAAGATTAGGATATTATCTAGGTAATATACTATAAAGATATCTAAGTATTCTTATAGTATATAGTTAATTATTCACTAGAATAAGGTAGATATATTTATAAGTCTAAAAGGTATAATAAGGTATTTATAGAGTTTATACTTTATTCTAAAGGTAATCTTCTATTTATCTTTAGCTTTAATATAGATTAAGTTATATACTCCCTTAAGATTTAGTACTATAAAGACTTTCTTCTTATAGAGTCTATCTTTAAGCTTTATAATTAGAAGTAATAGGATTTAATCTTTAAGGGTAATTATATTTAACTATCTATAATCTATAATAAGTCTAAGTTTCCTATTTTTCTTAGGAATAAATATAATTAGATAACCTATAAATAACTTAGATTCCCTTATATATCCTTTATATAGCATTTTATTAAGGTATTCTTTAAGTATATAAAGTTATATTTTATTAAGGTTAAAGATTTTATAGAATATAGGTAATACTCTATCTTTTAATATAATTTTATAACTCTACTTATTAAATTATAATAAACCTATCTTAAGTTCCTCCCTGAAGAGTTTCTTATAGATATAATACTATACTAATATATTCTTAAGGTATTCTTCTTTAGGTAGTTTCTTCTATTCCTTAAGGTCTCTATTTATCTATATAAACTATTACTTAATGTATCTAATTATTCTTTAAATGTATTATTATTTTATTTATTTCTATTTATATTATATTTCCTTTAGGGTTAGTAAGGGGTTTTATTCTTTATCTTATTCTTTGCTATTAGTCTTATTATTAGTTAAAGTTTAAGATTTCTCTTTTAAGTTATTTTTATTATTACTAGAGAGAATATTATTAGGATTAATATATACCTAGCTAGTTCTCTAGTTAATATTAGGGTTAAATTTCCTTAGCTATAGATACCTTAAGATAATATTATAGTATTATATTAGTATAATATTAAGGGTAATACCTTAATTCCTTCTATTAATAAAAACCTTTAAGTAATTAAGTTCTTAAGTTATAAATCTATTTTTATATTAGAATAGATTACCTTTAAGATTATATACTATATAGAACTCCTTTTCTTTGTCTTTTTATATTAGCTTTAGCCTATTAACTATACTAGGGTTAATATATAAGGCTTTAGCTCTACTATCTACTAATATAGTAAGCTATTTATCCCTAACTTATACTTATAACTTAAGTGTTTTTTATTTTATTACTAATTCTATTATATATAGAGCCTTTTTCAGAGGTAGTTTATTCTCCTTCCTATTATTTACCTATTACTCTTCTATAGGTAATATTTATTATTTTCTATTATAAGTTTCTTATAGTTATATCCTAGGTATTCTATTTTTATATATTACTTATATCTATATCTAGGTAATTTTTTATACTTTATAATATTAATATTTATATTAGTATAGTATTAAATATAATAGTATTATACTTAGTCTTTAGTATTCTTATTAGTTTAGGTTATAAAGTTAAATCCTTCTTCTTTTATTCATAGGAATTATAACTTAAGTTTTTCTTTTTCTTCTTTATATTTAGAGTATTCTAAATATCTATAGCTAAAGGCATAAAGTATAGAGTATTAAATATACTATATATTATACTATTTTTATACTTTTATTTATAAGTAAACTTAGTACTTAGAGCTAGGGTAGTATTTTAAGTCTTATAGTCCTTTAAGGTATTATTAGGGGAAGTAATTATCCTTTATTTTAATTCTTACTATTTTATACCTTAGTAGGAATTTAACTAGGGTATAATTATATATTTCTTACTTAAGGTAAGGGTCTTTAATAATTAATCCTTTAACTTAAGTAGGATAATAGTTATTTTCTACTTTATTGCCTTTATATATCTTATAGTAATAATAATAGTAGAATATCTATAAAAGCTTATTATATCTTAGTATAGAGAAGTATAAATATAAGTTATTACCTTCCTATAGTTCTAGGGTATTAGGGTTATAAATAGCTAATCTCTAAGGTTTAGCTTAAATATAAATTAATTCTCTATTATAAGTATTCTCTTATTTATAGTTAAACTATAGATATATATCCTTCTCTATTACTTAAATTTATTTATTATACTAATTATAGGTATACTTCTTCTATTATAGTAATTTAATTAAGGGTATAATAGTATTTAATTATTATTTCTCTTAGTTATTATCTAAGTCTTTATTAGAAGTATTATTAATACTAGGAGCTATTTTATAGTTAGTATAATTATTGCTAGGGTATTCTTTAGCTAGGGCTTAAATATTATTATTAGTAATAGGCAGTCTAAGTACTCTTGCTTATCTAGCTTCTTTTCCTATATTAATATATAGAGTTCTATCTTTCCTAGTGTAGAACTTTTAGTAAATATAATTATTTACTTCCTATTATATAGATAGTCTAGTGCTAAATTCTTAGTTACTACTTAGTTATATAGGTTCTTTAGGAATTTAATAGATATCTATAGTATTACTTCCTAACTTTATATAATCTATTATAACTATATAGTCTAGTTATCTATTAGAGATTTTAATAGATAATTATTAGTAAGATTCTACTTCTTCTAGGATTAAGATAAAAGGGGCTTATTTCTTATCCTTCTTAACTATAGTAATAGTTTTATTATTTATTATAAATTAGACTATTCCCTTAGAGATAAGGGTCTAGGGGTTATATTATCCCTTAGGTACTCTCTTATTTCCTCTAGGGGTCTCTTATAACCTATATTATATTCTTCCTATATAAATACTCTTATCTTTACTTTTATATTACTAAGTACTAGGGAGAGGCTTTTTAGTATTAAATTAGTTAGTACTAATTATCTTATAGTTACTTTTCCTAGTTATAGTAATAGTCTTACTATAGTTAGTAAATTAAATATTCTTACCTTTAGGCATAGACTTATATTTTTATCTAGTCTTAGGCTTTTAATACTTGCTTTTAAAATATCTTATTTCTCTATAATTCTAGTATTTAACTTAAGAGTAATCTTTCTATATAGCTCTAAGTTCTATAGGGCTAAGCTAAGTTCCCTATAAAGTATTCCTATTTCTTTTCTAGCTAATATTAGAATAGTTTTTCTTTTTCTAGCCTTTAGTAGAATTCTTCTTTTTCTCTATTTATTATTTAAATAGTTAATTATTAATTATTATATAGAGCTTAGTATAAGTATTAAAGTTTATTAGAAGGGTTAAGATTTTATATATTTTATCCTTAACTTTATTCTTTAGCTTTTAGTAGAACTTATTAATTTTATTTTCATTAGTCTAATTAAGCTTAATAGTAAAATACTTAAATTTAGAGAGATATTCTAAAGTAGTCTTAATCTATTTTAGCTTTTAGATTATAATAAGAGTATTATATTTCTTATTCTATTTTCTATAGATATTAATAAGTTATTCTTTATATAGTATAAAGCTACTAAAGAGTTCCTTAGTTTTAATCTTTTAGTTCTTAGGGATATTCTTAATAAAGTCCCTTAGGTATAGTTTTATTCTATATAATACTTTTCTATTAAGGAGGCTAATTCTATATTATACCTTAAGTTATTTATTCCTAAATATACTAGGATAGTATATATAAAATGACTTTAGTTATATTAAGTGTTTATAGAGGTCCTTTAGAATGTTATTAAACTTTAGTAGTAGACTAAGTTTAATTATCTTATTTATATCCCTAGGTCTTAGGATATTAAGGATAACTTTAAAGCTATTAAATTATTTAATTTATCTATATTACTCTTTATAGGCTTTTTCCTACTTAGTACTAAGGTTATTAACTTATTTATAGAAGGTATTAATAATAATATTATTATTTAGATTTAGTTAAATTTAATTAGTATTAAGCATTTAGATTTACTCCTCTAATTATCTAAATTAAATAAGATTCTTATTATATATTTTATATAAGGTATTATATAGTAATAGGATCTCTTAGTATTACTATTAATTCTTATATTTAAGATTAGTAATATTCTCTTTATTATCTTTATTAGATTCTATTCCTTTTAGAATACTAATATTCTCTATATTAATATCTTCTCTAGAGAGTTCTCCCTTAGTAATATTTAAGCTAAATAGGATTACTAGAGCTATAATAACTAATTCAAATTATTACTTAGGTTAATATAGTAATATACTAAATAAGAATTATTAATATATAATAGTTAGGCTTAACCTAGGGGTCTAGGGTAGGTCTAAGGTATATAGTTTAATAATTAAGTAGATTAGGATATTATAGTAAGTAATATAGGTTATATTAGTAATGTATAATAGTAAGTTATTATATAACTAAGTAAGAGTAAATCTAATTATAGTATTAATAGCTAAGGAGCTTAAGGCTTTTATCTAATATACTAAGTAAATATATATATATACTATAATTACTAGGTAATTAAATAGTATTAAGTTATATTGAATAGTACTTATTTAATGTATATATATCTATAGTATTAAACTGTATTAAATGGAGCCTGTTTAATGTGTATATGTTATACATTGTGATAGGAAGGAAAAAGTAGGTATATTATAATTCTGCCGGTTATAACCGCCTGGTCCCAACCTGGGCCGTGATAAGTCTATAGACTGAGACTTTAAGGATCCTAGTCCATTGGACTACATAATTGCTTATGTAATCATTGTATTATTCTGCGACTGCAGCCTGAAGGGCTGTATACATTATTAATTTACTAACTTTAGTAAGAAGTTAATAGTATTTATATAGAGTAATATATTAATTCTAATATATTAATAAAGATTCTTAGTAAAGCTTAATAAGCCTATTAATAGTTCTATAGAGAAATAAAAGATAGATATTAACTTTATAAATAATACTAAGGTAAAGAAAAACTTAAGATACTATTAATCTTAAATCCTTATACTAAGAGAGCTAAAGAGTAATTAATCCTCTAATAAAGCTTTAGATATATAGCTTAATCTTAGGAAGTATATAAGGGAAGTGCTTACTGCTTAGGATACTTACTATTTTATCTTAGGTTTTACTATCTATAGGTCTCTTATAAAGGTATAGTCATTTAACCAGCTTAGGGGCATTGCATCTGAGTAGTTCGATATTAATAAAGATAGGCTATAGTTTATGTTTACAATCCTTGGATTTCTCTAGATGAACGAGGAGCAGCTTGGGTTCAACCTAACGATTATAATAGTAAACAAAGAGCGCTTCATCGAGATCAAGCGGAATGGCATGATAGAGTGGCGGACACCCAGAGATGCCACTTGCCATCAAGGATTCGTGGCAGCATTCTGAACTCGATGAAGAAGGTGACTTGTTACTTGAGTTGACTGGTAAAGGCGCCGTCAACGTGGCCCGGTACCATCACCACGAGATACTTCGGGTTCACGGGGCAAACGACGGCATTCAGAGAAGTGTTCGCGGAGGACCGGGCGTCATAAGAGGTGTGAACTATGACTTTGAATCAAATGCTAGGCTATCTAAGCACAAGTGCTGTTAGCTTACAGACAATGCACATGCCCTGGATGCGTTTATCCTAGGCACGTTACAACCCGCCCGTCAACCGTGAGTCTCCATACCTCTCCACCAGCGACCGTCTCTAGGCCTGGGGATCTTGAGGATCCTTAGACATGGCCCACTTCAGAAATGAAAATCGAGATCGCTCTAGGTCGTGCAGATTTCCTTCACCGATCGTCCTCTCTGCAAAGGCTCGCTTCAAGTTCTGTACTGTTGTCAAGGCACTGCCTACATTGTGGCTCTGGATGGTGCGCCAAATCGGAGGCGCTGTCAGAAACAAGGTTCCAGCGACTGCCCCGACTGCTGACAGACCAGCAGCAACCTTCACTGGGATGGTTACCGCCGAGACAGAGCATACAAACGTGCTGTGACGGTGTCAGACAGGCTAACGAATATCCAAGGATCAGACTTACCAAATAGCCGCGACAGGGGACACGGTCTGTGAATGAAGCCTTGAGTTCACCCGTGTTTGGTAAAGAATGCGCTCCATGACGATCAGGTCGCGGATTGCGGTGTCACTTGAGATCTTTAGGCGGGCCACATCTCTGTCGGTTTGCATTTGAGATGGGGTTGACAACGCTGCCCGGCAGGCCTTGTCAGCAAATCTGTCCGCTCGAGGTTTGAAGGCGATTTTGAGGAGAGTTTCTTTCACCTTGTGGAGTAGACATGTCGGAGTCAACACAGGTTTGGCTGATTCGATCGAGACTCTCTAGGTATCGGTGCAGGTAGTATTCTGCGGAGCGTCTACGAACTTCGAACTCTTTCCACGCATCGGGGTCGAGAGAAGAGTCTTGCTCGGGGAAGAACATGGCGCTTTGGGCAGAATCCGCTCCATCGGAGTCAGCGGCACCTTGTCGAGAATGGAGGAGAGTCGAGCCTTCATGATCCCCCGATTGGAGCCGCCGGCCTTGTTCCATCTTTCTGGCTTGATTGAGAGCTGCCGCTAAGAAACAGGAGGTAAGAGAAGTTGGCAAGCAGCGGCGGATTTGACGAGGGCACAAAGATTCTGAGCTGTGATGAGTTGGAGCGGGAGCGACTCCTTCTTTTGCCGAGCCTCGTCAGGCTGTTGGCCCCTAGATAATGAGGTGGCACAATGGCTTGTCTCAGCTGACGCGCACTGCCAACAACCATCACACGGCTACTGTGTGATGATTGGGTAGGTGCCAGCCACTCTTGGCCTAAGGCCACAAGGCAACAAAAAAGTCGGAATACGAGCAGGCCCCGGCCCTCCTTCGGCCAATGGACGTTCAGCATCTCTTGATGTCTCCCGCAGTTGTCGTCTTGATCAGCCGGCTGGCGCTTCGCCCACTGTCAAGTGCATTCTGGTTGGAAATGAGCATATGTAACCGGGTCAAGGCGCCTGTAGGAACCCTCACACATTACCCCCAGTTTAGCTAGTGAAAAGTCATTGGTCGAGCCCATCTGGGCATGCATCTCACGGCAGCCAGGTTGCTGCGGCTTTCAGCTTGCACTTTCGGGATTGGCCCCTCGGCGGCCCCCCTCTGGCCCTTGGGACGAGGTTCGTAATTATCTCACCCTCTTCGACGTCTATAAACCCGCACTTCTCTCTCGGTGTGGTTGTCCAGATTCTCCCGACCCTCGTCATCCGCCATTATGCCCCAGCCAACCAATCAGGTCGAAAGCCTACCACTGGTTGTCCGGCTACAAGTTTGGCATCTCGACAAGCAAGGACAGAGGAAAGCCGCCAACAAAGAGTTATCGGAGTACCTCTCCAGTACCTGCCTGTTGCGAGACTGGATTGCCACGCCCGCCCCGGCTAAGGTTAGTCGAGATCGCTATGTCCCAATTGAGGTGAGTAGCCCGGCCCATCCCAAAGTCAACACCTCTTGATGCTCGATATTGTGGTCGTGTAAGCTAATGCCCCGACTTCACCTGTTAAGGTAGACCTGACTTTCCGAGACACCTCTCATCCCGACCAAGAGAGCAGCGCTGTGAGCCTCCGCTGCCTCTTCGACGGCACTCTTGTACCCCAAATCCAAGCCTTCTTCAAACAACAGACGACCGAGCCCCTTCAGATGAACGTCTTCCCAGTCGGTGAGCTTCTCACCGACGAAACTAAGGCGGTGTTCACCTATTTTCACCTCTTCTTTTCTTTGGCACTCGACGGCAATATATCTGTCGCAAATGCCGTGAATGTGGACCGTAACATCCTGACGGAAACGTAGGTGCCATCTTGCCCGTGGGTCCAAGGCTTACTTCATCTAGACTTCGTGTCGCCGGATCCACGTTGGAGTCATATGCGACGCTGGAAGAGACTGTTGTGGACTTGACACCGATGTCTGCGGATGTTCTGAGCGGCCAATCTATAGGTCAGGTATGGCGCCGCCTCAAGAAGCAGTCCAATACCGAACTAGGTCGACAGGTAGGCAGGACCCCTCTCCAACGGTGATTCTAGTCAGAATGCTAACGTCCAAGATCAGGTCGCGAAGCATTATGGCAACGGCGAGGATAGCACCGATAACGATGCAAAGGAGATTAAAATGTGCTGGCAGCAAACTGTGAATTCCCTCGAGCTCTTTCAGTCTCTTGCAATACAAGTTCGGTGCTGCGTTGAGAAGCTCACAGGAAGTCAACGTGCGGGTGAGTTGACTCAACACTAACGTGCCTCGATGTTCAACTGATCTTTCAACATCAGCCGTCAGCAAGGAGGAAGTTCACCTGGCACTCATTCAAGCCAATTTGGCGACGGCCGCCTTCTCAGAGTATCAGAAACATATGTTGACAGTGGTCGAGAAGTTGCAGGGGACGTATGGGAAAGATGTCGAAAGCTCAAGGTACCTTGTAGGCCTTGCGATCGCAATTTTCGTTGGAGCAGGGACGGCTGCAATAACAGGAGGCCTGGGACTCCTTGTCGGTGTTGGTGGAACCGTGGGCCTGTGCCTGGGTGGTGACCAGGGCTACCAGCTCAAAGAAGCGTACCGGAAGGAACAAGCCGTCAGCCAGCGTAAGATGCCCTCTCGAAGTCGCAATAGTGAGGCTTTACTAATATCCGATAGTTGACGACACTATTGGCGATCTCGCAGATGCTTTAAGGGATGCCAAATTTGGACTTGCTTCAATTTATTGCTCGGAGGTCCTTCAGATGCCGCTCCAGTCCATGGGGACTCGCGAGCGGATCGAGATTCTGACGAATCTGGGGATTGATCTGAAAGAGATGGGGATTGTTTACCAGCAAGAGCTCATCGATCTACGAATGGGAAGATTCTACGCTGCTTACCAGAAATTTTGCAATGAGCGCGAAGCAGTCAAAAAAGATGCTAGGCTGAAGGAGTGGGCAGATGTTAAGTAATGCCACTTGAGGTTCGGCGTCAAATGGTGGCTTTTGTCAAGTCGGTTGCTGTTGTTCGAGGCATAGGTCAACTTCGGGTCCGTTATATTCACTTCATGCGAACACATCATTCCTCAAACTGCATTGCGACTCGTGGATATCCAGCTGGCGTCGTCAAAAGACAAGCCCGCTTTCCTTTCTCCCAGGACTCAAGTCGATGGGACACCCGTCAACCCCAGTAACTAGCGTGTAGTTCAGCCACAGAGCGCTGATGTTCGCTTCGACCGCCCGCGCATCTGAACTTCTCAGCAACGAGAGCATTCTATGGCAGAGCAGCGGGGAGAGGTATTTCTGCTTCGCCACGGAAGGAATCTTCACGACTAGGAATGAAGAACTCTGGAGGAGGCGTCTGTAGGTTAGTGCCAGGCAGAGTTTTGTCTACGGGGTCGGTGACGTGGGAGAAGAGGTTGAGGAGCAACTCGGTTGGAAGACGATCGAGAGGCGAAGAGATTTGGGGCACCGCGTTTAGAAGCTGTTTATGCATTCGTTAGATGAGTTGAAGCATGAGCCGCGCCGCTGTTTACAGGGACACGAAGACGAATCTGCGGGTAGGGCCCTAATGATGGCCCATGCTGTGTAAACTAGCGGCTGTCGGTCCCTAGTTCGAGCGTGGCGGTCCCTGGGCTGGTCAGGCACGATTCCGTCCGTTCACGGATGCGCCATCCACGTCTGTTCGCTGCTCTTTCTCATTAATTAGCGCCGGATGCCACTGTGGAGACAATCTTGCTGAAGCGGGCAGTCAACGGTATCCTTTGTCTAAAGCAAGTGGCAAGGTATGGTCAAGTATTTCCTTCTGATCCCGCTAACCGGTAGCAGTAGAGGATCAATGAGGTCCTCTGCATTATCCATTCGCGGTTCCATCAACTCAGTTGGCAGAGTTTTAGTCATTGAATTCAGACCTTCGACTGAGGCAGGACTGAAACTTACCGCACCACAGCCAGTACCAACCCGATAAGAGATTTTGTCGCGTGGGGCAGCAAAGGCATACTCTCCTTGAGACATGGGTTGCAGATGGTCCCTATACGAGTTGGACGAAAAATAGTCGGGCGTTTCCGCCTCCGAACAGTTATCTCGGTCCCATGGGTCATCCTGTTCTTGATATGATACAGGTTCCGGAGTTAGCGACGATGTATCGACCACCGGGTCTGAGGGAACATCTAAGTTCGAGCGGCGGTGTTGGGACTCGAGGGGCAGAGCTGTCTTCTTCGGGGAGAATGGAACCATCTTCAATTGGATAGTCTCCGTGGTGTCCATTCGCTTCGACTTCTTCGGAGGAATTGCGTCATCCTGATCCTCTTTCGATGGGGTTTTGCGCTTACCCACCGCGATAGGTTGATGATTTACACTGCGAACGTCGCTGAGATGGTACCAGATATCTTCTTCAGTCGAGAACTCAATGTGGTATTTTGGGTGAGGATAAGAGAGGGCCTCTGGGTGTTCATGATGGGTGAGATATGCCGAAACGCACTGAGAGATGTGGCGCTTCCAAGCGTCTTGGTCAGACCACTGGCGCATCCTTTCTTCCGCGGGGAGATCTACTCGCCCAAGGTGAACAGGGCAGTACCCAGCACATGCGATTGCATGGCGGAACGTGACTGGGTTGCAGCGGACGGGAATTGCTAGCTCCTCAACATGGGCCTTGCAATGAGCCGCCCAGGCCGTTTTGCCTTTTAACCAGGTACTGCATAGGAAGCAAAAGGTGGCGAGCCCTGCTTCTTCGGTATAGGATTTCTCCAAGCATCGATAGATATGCCACCATCTGCTTTTTTCAGGTACCCTAGTGTATATGTATTAGTAAACAATGGCCATGATCATCATAGCTGATAACCTTACTTTGTTAAATCATTGCGGCAAGTAGTAACTGGGCAACGACCTTCAATTGGGTGGACACCTTTTTGATAGGCCACAGAATGATCGTTGGATCGAAGGGAAATGAGATTTTGAAGAGCGTAAACCCATTCGGGACTTCGCGGCCAGGCCCTCATCTGCAAGGTGGATGCTAGACGGACGCGTTCTTCTGGAAGCATGTGACTGATGCGGTTGAAATGATTGTGACGCCAATCGCTGTGCTCATGATCCTCTCGATCGGTTTCATATACGACCTTCTGGCTAGCCTGAAACCCCTTCAACTTGTTATTTTCAAGCAGTCGTCGATCCTTGTAGGCCGTCTTTCGCCGCAGCTCGAGCTCCTTTCGCGCTTCTGGTGACGCCGAAGTTTCGATCTCCGAGTTGATGTTGTCGATTGTCTTAGTCAAAGAAAGGTAAGTCGGGCTCTTTCGTAACTCCTCTGCTTCTTTGGCGGGGAGTGAAAATCGAAGATCTGGATTTCTTCCCACTGTTGCAGATCGAAAATCTTCAGCCAGGTCTGTCCGGAGCTCCATGCCAAGATAGCTTCCTGCGCCATCTATGGTAGAAATATTGCCGAGATACTTATTGAAAAGCACGTGGGGGTTATTCTGTGATGCGAAACGTAGTACCTGGCCGAGTGAATAGCCGTTATCTAGACCGACCTTAGAAACTCGAGCGGCACACTATCGGGATAACTTACCGTTCACTTTGATGAGAGCTTCGCGACGTACGGCGTGCAATCCCAGCCATGCTGTGAAGCCCGCGCGTTTTCCCAAGTCGGAAAACTGAGAGTCCCAAGACCTGGGATTCTTTCCCTTTGCTTTAGGCCCTGTTGAGGACCATTCAGGGAATACCGGCTTTTCCTGTACATCATCCGCCCATTCCATTAGGCGGAAATTACCGTTCTTTGGTGGTCGAAGTGCCAGAATTTCTTCAACTGTATCAAGTTCAGCAAATGCGTGGGATGAAATCATATTCGCCAGCCAATGCAACATGGGCTGCGCAAAAAGGGGTGGTGGAAGACCGTCTGGTGCTACCATCTGCTCCCCAAACGGATGCTCCGGCCTGTACTATCTTAGATATAGAAATAATCACCGGTGTTGAGTGACGTACTGGGCTGTATCTATCGCCTTGCAGATTTCTCTTATGAACTTCAAACGAAACTCTGGGCGTCCATGTTTCCATGATAAGATGCACTGCATATCCTGATATAAGTTAGAATCAATCAATCTTTACTGGTGAGCGTCTTACTTGATATCTTGCCTGGCATATCTCCTGACACCTTGTGGACGTAAAGCAATGAGTGTTGAGTAGATTCGCATTGTCAACCCGGCTTCCTTCGTGAACATAGTGGTGAAAATCGTTCGTCTAAAGGCGATTTTGCATATGAATGTAGTTCTCGATGGTGATAAAAGCCTTCTTTCTCAGGCCTTTCTTTCCCTTCAAGAGACCTATGCTCTTTACAAGCTCCCCTTCAATGTACTTGGGTTTGCCAATGAGAAATCTTTCCACGCAGAAATCGTTAAGAGGACATACCGGAGCCATAGATAACTTAATCTCAGGAGAGATGTAAGCATGATTTGCACGTTCCCATGCGCTGCAGAACCTCCGCATTGCGCCGCGAATGCTGCCCGCTGTGGGTATCTTTTGCCCGTCTTCTTGAGGGAGCCTGCTAAACTTGGACCGCCTAAGGACCTCGGCAAAATGTTTCAAAGTTTGTATATCCTGTGGTGTGGACCCTGGGAACCTCCTCTTATATCTAGAGACAAATTAGTCACTCTCTAGTGATCGGAAATACTGCTCACGCTTCCCACACTACGAGCTCCCGGTTATATCTCTCCTTGGTCCGTTCACATAAATTTCTTCTCACTGGATGAGGATCAAGTTGAGAGCGGTCGTGCGAAAGGCCGTTCAGTATTGCACGCTCGACCAGCTCATCAGGGTCTTGGGCCTTCTGCCCTCGCTGCCTTTTGAGAGACATAAGGTGTAGTGTATCAAAACAAAAGTAGATAGCTCAAATAGAATTGAGTGAGGTGTAGTGAAAGGATTCAAACTGAGGATTAATATAGAAAAGGATGGGCGATAGCGCCGTTTTATATAGAACATGAATGGACTCTGCGTAACCTTTCTAGGCAGTGCAACTATCCCACCTACCGGATGAGAAGAGACTCCCCTAAAACCCTCCGCTTGCTCCTGCGGGTTAATGATTGTGTGCTCGAGCAGAGTTGGCGGGTTATGGTTTCGGATACCCATGGTTTTGGATACCCATGCTTGCGTGTAGGTACTTTTGGATCTTTAGGTGGGGACCTGAGCCGGGGTGAGGCCCGGCTGAGCTGCGCCTGAGGTGAGCCTGGGCTATCCTCCACAAAAGCGGCGACGCTTCACGTCGATATTCTCTTTCCAAAACAAAACATTCTTCTACTGCACACTTATAGAATGTATCCAGGAGCTAAACAGCTAAAACATTGTCTTAACTGTACTTAAGAAGTGCAGCTAGAGATAGACATTAGTGTGTAGGTTAGGGGGTTTGTAATAGAATTGAGAATGATTAGTCCACAATAATTATAATAGTAATACCTAGCCTTAGGCTAATACAGATGAGTTTGCGGAAAGCCGCCATCGTTAACAAATCAACATCAAGTCACCTTATCACATATCGATTCACCTTAAGCAATAGATGTAGGTACTTGTCATTTTAGTACACGCACGGTGCAAGCTATGTCTAGATAGTCCTATGGTGGAGCACCGTCTCATGGGCTAAGCACTCCTCTATCATGTATGGTGGCCTGAAGCGACAGCGCAACTGGGAACACCATGAGATGCTGCGCATCTCTTCATCTCGCTCCAAATCTTCATATCTACAATTAATGAGGGAAGACCACCCATAGTCATAGGGAGAATCAACGCAGGACCGCCTTGTCTGTGTGAAGACCATAAAACTATCATTCTCAGGACACTTTGTGAACTCCCAGTCCCATGATCCAGATATTGTGTCAAAATGGCTGTTATGACTGAATCCTGCGCATCGGTCTTCGCAATGAAACTCGTCCTTCCCTGTGAAGGTAGACGATTCGGTATCTGGTCTGAGCCTCCAAGGTCTCACTGGGTTTGGGCAAAGTTTCCATTCGAACTTGTTGACAGTGGTCGCTATCTCCCCTTCAGATCTGTCAAGTTTTGGCTTGCCCCAGTCGAGACAGTTGCAGACGTTAGGATCGAAACATCTAATAACATCGTGGTGGCCAAGTATGTTCGATGGAAGCCACTGAAACGATCGAGTAGGGAGCCTTTGGTGGACATATCTTTCGATGCCTCTTCGAAATGCCGAGGAGGTCAATTTTACACCATGCTCCCACCCCAGTGGCTTAAATCTGATGTGCGTTGTAACTGACAGATCAAAACATAGCTTTTGATTCTCATCTCGGTAGAACTTAAATCGCGGCTTATCATCATAGTAGCAACGTTTTGAAGTACTGTCCTGAACATGCGTGCATAGAGAGGCTTTGTGGTGTCCTTTGTTGCATTGAATCATGTTTTGGCCAGATTTCTTATCTGCAAGTCGCTGAGCCGAGTCCCAAGTAATTGATATATGCTCGCATAAGCTGACGCGTCCTTCATGCCCCCTGCAAAGCCTTTCTTCGTTTGATTCGGAACGCTGCTGGGCTGAGAAATAGAATGCTCGATGTTCTATCTTACATCCCGAACAGTACATGAAAGGGACGGCTTGGAGAAGTTCGGTATCACTTCGGTATCCTCTCTGGTTCCTGAATGCGGTACAAAGGTCACACAGGGTGACAGACTTTGCCTGTCTGGGATAAGGTACAGGTGTGGCCCAGATCCTCGCTAAATACTTGCGTTGATCAGGGTTGGATGCATCAGTGAGATGGTATTTCCAAAAGGCCTTTGATTGACTGAATAAACGCATAAAATCCCGGGAGGCCTGACGGAGCTGGAGGATATCGTCAAGGTGAAGTCGCTCCATAATAGCAACGATGAGCCCGTCAGGGAGTCGAATTAAGGGGCTGTGCATCTGATTCAAGTAGGCTGAAGCAACTATGCGGTCCATGCCGCATGGTCTTTGAGGGCGACTGGAAGCAACTGCCTCTTCATAGGAGGGTGGCAAATCAGGCGAGCGGGAAGTGGAGGCCACGTTCCGATTCTGGCCATGGAACCAGTCTCTGATCACTTCTGTACAGCTCCGATGTGCTGAAAGTGCCTCTGGGTTGGCCATGGTGTACGGTGTCTGTTGGTTTGGGAGTCGTGTTTCGATTGAGGGTCCCTGTATGAGAGAGAGGCTTCAAATTGGCAGGATTTGGATGAGAATTATCGAAGGATGTGAGTGTGGTTGAGTTGAAGAGTGCCAGAGATGCGACGCTGTCTTGGTTAAATATCTTCTGGGCTCTCTCTCCCTCCGGGTACCTGCAAACCTAGATGGGCGAATGAGTAGTCATTACACTTACGAGGGGTAGATGTTGAGTTTTTCAATCTTCAAACTCTGCAGTGACATGTACCTTGCTGGCTATAGTTAGAAAGGTTCAACCTTGATGGCCTTAACTCTCCTATGCACCAGTGTATGCAGCGGCCTGCTCGAACCTTGTGCCCCATCTCTGCAAGTAGTGTGAGGCTCCGTGACGCTGCGAGTTAGCTACCTGATGTTATCAAAGAGCTCGAATGGGAGGAGAAGCAAACTCAGAACATAATTCGTTGTCAATTAAAAGGCAGACGGATGAATAAACGCCAAGTCCAGCACCAAAAAACGCGTCCAGGCTTCCAGCCACCCACTCGTCCAATCATCAGGGAATAAAAATATAAGCACAAAGAAGGACCCTCCATCGTTGTCGTCGTCGTCTTCACCGTTGCCTCACTGCAACTTCACCCCCTCAATGGTGGCCAACCCCACGGTCCCAGTGTCCCTGTCCTTATCATTGCCCTTGCGGGGCCGGTGGAATGCCTGTCCCAAGTTCGGCCCGAGTGGCTGGGTCTTGCCTTGACGGTCGCGGTGACCAAACGCGAGAAGGGCGGTTGTCTTGACGGCATTGACTGGGATGGAGGTGACGTTGGAGCGGCGGGACTCCCGGGCGGTTTCAGCAACGACACTTCCCCGCTTAAGGTCGTTGTCGCGGTGGCTGTTGTCACCGTCGTCGTCGTCGTTGTTATTGTTATTGTCGTTGTCAGTGCGACGTCCACGGGCACGCGGGCACAGGCAACAACAGAGACGGCCAAAGAATCGGCAGACGGCCAAGAACCGGGCCAAGACCTGGGTCAAGACCCACTCCGAGATGGGGACCCAGCCCGAGATGAATGCCCACCAGGGCGGCAGACGGTCACAGAGGAAGACCCAAAGAGCAACCCAGAAGGCCCTGCCTTGGTCGGTAAAGAGCGAGGGACCCAGAAAAACGAGGATAGCCGCCCAGAGAGCAGCCAGAAGGACCAAAGGAGACGTCGAAGCCGCGGCGGGAGCCGGCACGAAACCAGGACAAACGGAATAGATCGGGGCGGGAGCTCCAGGACAAGAGGGAAAGGTCGGACAGGACGGACAGGACGGACAGGACGGACAGGACGGACAGGACGGACAGGACGGACAGGACAGACAGGACAGACAGGACGGACAGGCTGGAAGTGAAGGCCAGGCCGGCGGTGGCTGCGCGGCCTGGCAGTGGATGATTGTCCCTGCGAGGGACTCTGCACTCAGATCTTCGGCCATGGTGGTGTAGTCTTCCTGTCCATGTCAGCATGGTAGACAACAGAGAGCATGAGGACGCCGGGGACGAACGAACAGCAGGCAGCAGCAGGCAGCAGCAGGCAGCAGCGCAAAGAAGCGGGAAGCTGGGAGCGGGCGACGGCGAGGAGAATGCAGAGTAGAGAAACGAAACGGCGACGCAACGCGGCAAAGGTTGGATGGGCACAGCGTGAAGAGAGTGTGCACGTTGTCGTTGGGATGTAGAAGAGAAGAGAGGCATAAGAATATCTGCGGGGAAGGCAAGTGGTGTGCACTGGTACTTATTGCTGGTAGCATCTTACTTGGGAAGATGCAGCTGCCTAGTATCAAGACTGAGAAGATGACTACTGACGTGTTGCTCCTGGCCACGTCCTACCACTCACTGCCTTCCTAATCACATCTCCATCTACTCGTCATCCTCCACATCGACAACCGTTTTCTTCCACTTGCGGGCCGGGACACGACGCTTGAACAAGATGTCAATCTCGCGGTAGGATCGACCCTTCATCTCCGGCAAGTAGAAGTATGCCGTGATCAAGCAAATCAAACCGGTGGCGCCCCAGACGTAGCCGCACTTGCCGCCGAGGTTTCCACCCTGCAATATGTCAGCAACTATAACCGCAAGACTCGGAAGGAGGAATTCCCTACCGTCGGGTTGAGCATATAACTTCCTAAGAAGATGCAAGGAATCTCAACGATGTAGTAGGAAGCGCGTCCCACTCCAGTCGTTAGCGGCCTAAGGCGGATGGACGACGTTTCTCCAATAATAACCCACGAGGCGGGCGCAGGTCCCAAGGTGAACAGGACGGAGACGATGAGGCCCAAGGACGCCATCGCCAGAGAGGCTGCGGTCGACTTGCCAACAGAGCCTGCAACACCGAGGGCCACAAGTAGGACGACGTTGAAGGCCGAGCCCCAGAGGTAGATAGTACGTCGGCCAAGGTACGTGGTGAGGATCCAAGAGAGCATAACGAAGATCATCTGTAGAGCCGAGGTGATGAGACCCAGGGCGAAGGCAGTATTTGTCGACACGCCAGCCTCTGCGCTTGGATTAGCACATACGTTCAACCTAAAAAAAGCGATGATGACAACTCACGCTCGAAGAAGTAGACGGCCTGATTGGCGATCAGGTTACCAGTGAGGTTTTGTGCCAAGTACACACAGCACACAATGAGGGTGCGGTAGAGGTCGGTGCCTTTGAACAGTTCCAGGTGGTTGGGCTCCTTAACGGACTTCTCGAGCTCAATGACACGGCGCATCATGGCGACAGTCTCATTAGGCTTCAGCGTCGACTTGCGTCCAAGGCGTCCGACCGCATGTGCTGCTTCTTCGAGACGTCCCTTTCGAACCAGCCACCAGGGCGACTCGGGTGCACAAAAGATGAGAATAGCGAGCGGGGTGGGGAACATCCATTGAAGCGCAATGGGAATCCTGGGTTTCTTTCATCAGCGAATGACTTGCTTGTAATGCGGACTGGGCACGTACTTGTAGGCGTCTGAGTGAAGGCTAGGGTTGTAATGGTAGGTGACGGCACCGACGATGATACTGCCAATGGCCCAGAACATCTGAAGCATCTGTGTAGCAGGGGCTCGCAGCGCAATCGGTACGATCTCGCTGCAGTATGCCGGCGCGTTGGCAATGAAGATGCCCCAAGGCAAGCCCTCGAGAAGCTGGGCCACGAAGATAACCGGAAGCGAGTTGGCAAAGTAAAAGGTGAAGATGAAGGCGTTCAAGAGCATGAGGCCGGTCAAGGTCGCGTATCGGTATCCGATACGGCTGGTGAGGGGACCAGCGATGAAGACGCCGATAAGCGCACCGAGCTGCCCAGACACTTGGAGCGCAGACTGCCACTTGGTCTCGATGACATATTTGTCGCTTGCGGCGTGATATACGCCATATTCTTTCGCGAACGCAGGTAGGGCGATGAAGTTGCCAATGAGGAAGACGTCGTAGGACTCCATAATCTGAAGACGGTATGAGCTGCGATTCCTGATCGGGAAGGTTAGGTGGAAAAGAGATAAGGGCAGCTTACAATAGTGCAGGACATGACAAACGCCCAAAAGGAAGCCATAGGGTATGCTCGAACAGCCTCCAGCACTCCCATGTTGTGCTCCGCGTTCTCTGCCTCCATTGCATCCGCCTTGTAATCGGCGACGTGCGCTTTTTCGTCAAGGTCGTAGGCATGGTCCAGTTTGGAGACGGCCGCCTCGGCCTCGACCTCTGTGGCATCGCCATATGATTTGGAATCGACAGGGATACCCATGTTGACTGGTGTTTGCCTGGATGAATAAAGTACAGTATTGAAGAAGAGGACAAGGAAAGAGAAACAGAAACGACAGTGACGGGGAAGGCTGTCGGCTTTCATACTTTTTCGTACTCTCTCTTACTGTCCATTCTAGACGAGATCCGCCTGGGGTATAAACTTGCGGGGTAGAACTGGCCGAGTGCACACCCAGCGGGCTAGATGACACCGAGGGGTGTCTGCTAAATGTGGTTGACATGGGGGACTCCGACCTGGTTGAGGGGCCCCGGACTTGGCTTCAATACGTGCGGGGGCGTAAAAGCTGGGGTCAGTTCAGGTTGTAAACCTGGCCGAGCAGCGTTGCGATACGCGCCCGAACAGGGGGACCTGGGCTGCGATGCCTGGGCTACGATACCCGGCCGAATAGGGTGACGGTCTAGAGGCCCAGTCTAGCACACGTTGGAAGGAAATTCTTCCGAGCAGAGAACAAGAAGCTAACCCGCATTGCACCTCCACAGTCACAGTACTGTACCCCGTGGGATGCGGGCTTACAAGGGTTAACAAGCGTTGGCTAACCAGGCTAAGGTCTAGTCCGCTCTACAGTAGCACTGAGCATGGCAGCATGACAACACGGCACCGGCGATCCGACATCCTGCTCGTGAACTCACTCGCAACGTCCAGTACACTGCTCGCTATACTGCGGATATGCTACAGCCGGCCGCCCTTCTTTAGGCTATAGCCCCGTTGCTACAGGCTGAAGACCTTCGCTACATCCCACAGCTCCGTTTGCTGTAGGTACTGTCCGTTGCTTGAAATCTCCTTCAGTGCAGTGAGGTGATGCTTAAGCCGCAATAGGAGTCTTTATATAATTATTCGAGTTGGGAATTGCGACTCTGGCCGCAGTATTCTCCACGACACAGCAGTTGGAGACTCAGTGAACAGGCGAATTAACTAACACAGCCTAGGCCCGGCTCGAATGCTACGTTACTCTGCTGCTTCCAGTGGGGTATTGGGGTATTGGGGTATGAAGAAGCAGCTCGCTAATTGCAAAAAAAGTTAATCCATGTATCACATCACGCACACACTCACCCCTGACCGACCCTATGCTCTCGCGCCGTCTCTTTGTCGACGTGAACTTGGCTTGAGGCACACTCGGTGCTACCTCGTCGGTATTACTAGAACGTGCATTCCGACCCCCGGCCCCCCGCCCCGAACCCCGGCCCCCCTCTTTCCTTGGCACCCTTATTGGACCGCGTATAGCTGGCAGCCCTCTACCCCGTATGTATTACATTGCACGACAGATACATAGTGTAGTATGTGTTCGCATTAGTGTTCACTCCCCGGCTTGAATTGCCAATGCAGCAGCCCAGCGAATGGATAACCATGGAACATGTTTTGGAGATGCAGCGGTTGTAATACTTGTGAGTGTTGCAGTCCATCGGAGCCGAGGAGAAAGATTGCGTGAGGGGTATGGAAGCAAGATGCAGAGATGCACTCAGATGCATATGTAGTTACCTAGTCTCCGCCGTCTCGGTGCCGTTCTAACCTTACGTAGGTGATATCCGATACCGAGATTGCCCCTGCTAATAGCTCAAAATTAATTAACTGTGCTACTTGAGACTCTTTGCTTCTGGGTAGGCCGCCTGTCATGGGTCTGTGTAGACACAAGATGTGTACAGGGGATATGTCGCGCAGGCCATTGCGGACAGGATGCAATACAGCTACGTGACCGACTCTAGTCATGATCCAGTCTCAAAGTTGTATCATCTAACGAAGTAAATCTGGAACTTTTTGTTTCAACAGCAAGGAACGGACATAAAACTAAGAATGTTAACAGGCAGTATGCAGGTTATCATGGCATTTAATGGCTTAAGGGTAACTTGCCACGGTCAATACTTCTTGGGAGTATATACTCTCTACTTTTTTGGACTTTTTAGCGCGACCAGCATGTAGGTCAGATGCCCTGCAAATCCACTAAATACTTGCGCGTATAAATGATCCCCATCATTGACGGCAATTAACCGTCCCCAGATTGGCGGCCCAGTAAAACACGAGATTCTAACTACACCCAATATCATGCCGACTTTAGTTCCAACACGCGTTGGATCCGTGTTCAAATCACCTACTGCCGCTGGGAACAGACTCTGAATGGCATTAGCAGCGATGCCGTAGATGACGGCCCATATCACCTCGTAGGTTAACACCACTCCTCAGCCCCCTGATCTATTGAGACCAACAAGACGTCTCACACACATCCCGAGAGATCGGCAGACACCCTACTATGTCAGCATCCACTCCAACCACATTACGGCGAAAACCTACGGGTCTGCGCATATCGTTCGGCTCAAGCCGAATGGACAAGCCGAGTCTCTGAAGCCGCCGGAAGTTGCACTTGATGCTCTTGAGAAGGTCCGGTGGGTCTTCAGCGGCGCCAGTCTCCGTCAATTGCGAGATCTGCTAGAACTCAGATTTAATTGAAATGTTGAATTTTAATGCTAAAGTATGATCTTCCGGTTTTTTTTGGCTTGGTCAAGGTCAACGATGTATTCCAATGTCTTATCCTTTAACATCAATTATATTCGCCATCCTCTACTATCAAATCCTCTTCATTTTTATCTTTCGTTATGGAAAACACGATATCTGGGTATTCTTACAATATAAGAGAAACACAAGCAAGATTTTCATATAACTTCTTCGCATCGTAATCATCACGCATACTCAATGACAAACTCCATGCTCTGGCCTGGCTTGCACTTCGTGCCTGGCGCCACAGACATGACGACTGACCAGACACCCGAGGCGCATCGCTGAAAGGCTTTGCCGTCTCTATCACAGTTCCAGTATCCTTCTGGATTGCAAGGCGTGCCGGGAGTAATGACGCCATTCGCGGCCCCAGTAGGTACTGGCTGGGCTGTCGTCTTGCGAGTTGTGGACTTGAGGGTCGTCTGTATTGTTGACCCCGGGACGGTGACAAGCACACCGCCAGGTCTGCGGTCATTGATGTTAGAACAGTTCACAACGGTATTTTGAGGTGCTGACGTACTTTGTAGTAGTTTGTATCGGGGCCTTTGTTGTGAACGAAGTCGTCGTCTTTGTCGTCGAAGTCTGCTTGGTAGTCGAAAGAGCCGCCTTGGTAGTGGTAGTATTCTGAGCTCCGGGGCCAGCTGGACACTGGCCGACTGGCGGTCCTGTGTTGGAAGAGGCCAAATCGACGTCAGGTCCTGGGTTGGGGAACATGAGGTCTGCCATCTCCGTGGTTCCGCAGCCATTTCCGACATTGGCGACAAACATGGCAGGACGCTTGCTCATTGGTGTTGAGGGCGTGCCGCTTCCAGCCTTGACTGTGATGGCAGCGCAGTTCATGTACATTTCGCGGTTCCCAATCTTGTTGAACCAAGTCCAAGCAAAGAGAGCCACGCCGGCGGGCGTGTCGACTGGCAGGGTGAACCTGAAGGACGACGAGGGCGCAATAGGACACTTGCCGATGTAGGACTGGATAACAGTCCACGTTCTGCCCTTGTCAAAAGAAAGAGACGCCTGGCAACTGCCACCGCTGTGGTCTGCACCGCCCGCGATGCTCATGTTGTACTGTTGACCGGCTTGCCAAGTCACGGTGGGTGCACCAGCCGCAGTGCCCAAGAGGGATTGGTAGCCTTTGCAAGGAAAGTTGCTTCCATCGCCGGCAAGGGGAGAAGTTATGCTATAGTCGATGTCCGATCCTGCATAGGGATTATATTTGCTCTTGAACGGGGCAGGATACGTCATCTCCATGTGCGCTTGGGCTAGGCTAGCCAGTCCCAGGGCCGCACCGAAAGCGCTAAAAACTTTCATGTTGTTGCAAAAGTAAAGTAGAGAGTATTTTCGTATGAAAGTATAAACAAGAGCGTTCAGAGAGCTGTGTGTTTAGTGTATAGTCGACTTGAATTGCGAGGGAGCGTGATGCGAGATGGACAATTGGCGTGTCTCTCTATCGGTCTTTATATGCCTCCCAGTATCCATGGCGTCTGTTTCCCGCGTGTCAAGTGAACAAATCGTATCTTAGAACTAGAGTGGATTGTGCGTTCCCTAGCCGCGTCGATGCAATGTATTGCGAGCTGGAACGTGTTCATTGTAGGGAGAGTTCAGAAACGCCCAGTCAGTCTCATGGAAAAGGCAGAAGAAATTTTCAAATTCCCATCCCAGCCACAAGGTGGATTGGATAAGTGGATTGAAGATGGAAGGTCAATTGGAAAGTGATCACCGGGGCGAAAAAGCAATAATGTCTCAGTCATGGATAGTGCTGCCGAGATGTAAGACAGAGGCTGGTGCAATGTCTATGGAGGCTGAAAATGACACTAGATAACAATAGGCCCTTCTATTGTCTCTCAATCAGGTCAGTAGGCATAGTAAACCTGAGTGGAAAAAGTAAATGCAGATTAAAAGCATTTGTGCAAGGATGTTTAGTCTCGATTGACGTATGCATCAACTGAATCCGCTCGCTACTGGAATTTCCACGCAGCCGCTCCAACAAATTTTATCCATGTCATCAGGAAGACTGTCACAAGTGGTTTTCCGCTGAAGGGAGATCAGATTTGGGACGGGGTTAAAACTGAATTACCGCGAGGGATGCTGCCAGGACAAGGACATGCAGGATGGTGGTGGGTCTGGGCTGTCGAGGGTGGAGTTGATGATTGAACCATATGACGTACATTAGCGTAAGGGCAAACCTCACGATGTATCACACGGAATGTCAATCTGCCTATATTTCCTTGCTATCTTTTAGTCCACCTTCACCATATCGCATTGTCTCCTGATGCTCTCATGATGGGTCGCGACCACGCTGAAGCATAAACATGTTTCGTACCAGGCTCTCAAAAATTGGCAACTGGACAACGGCCCCGAACCTGTCTCTGGAATTAGTCATGGAGCATAATAGTAGTTTGGGTCGTTTCAATTTACCCGTGGCATTTGACTGTCTCTTTTAATCCTTCCAACAGTGCCCATAAGTTCGTCATGTCGAGACTAGGGAAATGCGGTTGGCATCGGATATAATTCCATGCCTGAATCGGTGTGACCTCGCCATCTAGGCACAAGTCTGGCGAGAGATTGAGCAGGCAATCAAGTATAGCTGAAGGGGCTTCATGGAAGGACGGTGTAGGATCGTTGGATGGTAATGAAGGCGAGATAGAGAGGAGGTGGGCTGATACTGTCAGTTCGTGGCCACCTGGCTCACCGGGTTTGCTCGGATCGCCGTGAATATGACCTAGACAAGGTCTTTCGAGCCTTATAGTAGAGCTTTGTCAGTAGACTGAGCCTTTTTTTTTCTCTTTCATTAAATTGTCCATGTTGACGCAAAGGCAATGAGGACATACATCAAGACAAACTCCATGCCAACCGTCACAAGGTCAACATCACGAAGTCGCCTATGGGGGTTTTGGTAAGGCATTGACGCTTGAGAGACCTCAGCCCATGAGTCTGCTGAGCGAAGTGGGTGATCTCGATCGTTTGGTAGAACGAGAGACTCTGGCTGTGCTGGGTAGACGCTTGATGAGGCCCACTGCGATGTCAATGTAGGGTTTTCGGTCCCTCTCATGCGATACAAATCCTCCGGGGAACTAACAGGGGTCTTCGTCTTCCGTACTGGGAGCTGAATTTGGTGCAGTGGAGAGAATGGAGAGGTTTCTGGGGTGTTCACCATGGTCTGGTTTGCCGTATCATTCTCGTCCTCGCTCCAAATATCGGCTGGGATGTCTATGGCGTGAACTGATAACAGTCCCACAAGCATCTTGACAGTGGATTGTAGCTGTTCGGCCTCACGCATCAGATTTGCTTCCCTAGCCCTTGTACGGGCAAGTTCCTTCTCCAGAAACGTTGCATATTTGTCTTTGCGACCACGGTAGTTTCTAGACGACCCATTAGGCATTTCGATTCAGTGTTTTGCGGGACTCACTCACTGTTGAGCTCTACGCAGTTGGCCGCGCCGCTTCTCGACTGGATCTTGCTTTGGACCTGCCGAAACAAACCGTCAGTGAATCGTCGCAATGAAGTCGCACGACTTTGCGACGGAATCAATGAAAACTAGCCATAACAAACCTCCAGGATTAAAGATACGAAAGATGTTTTTACTCATTGGGTGTGAGGTTGAGTGAGGAGGCCTTAGTACGAAAGGGATAGCGCTAGCGCGGGCTGTGGCTGTGGCTGTGGCCGAGTCAAACAGCGACAGGTGAAATCCGGGTAATCAGTCTGAGGATGATTGTGATGCAAATAATCTAGAGGTCTAGGTGCATTCTTTGGGTTCTGTCCTGTCCCTTCTCAAAGAATTTCTGACGAAGGGTGCTAACCGCTTCAGGAGTCGGGGATGTCAGCACAAGCTGACTGTTGATTCATCGAAATTTCCTTTCCTGGTTAGCGGCAGATTGGCGTTACAACCAGGCTGCCGCAAGTTCCGACAAGATGCTGTCTCAAGTGTTTCACGAAAACCCTTGAGCAAGTCAAGACAACACCGTTTGCACGCGCGGGGAGGGTTTCATGAAAGAGATCCAGCGCCAGTTGAAACATCATCGGCACTTTTATGCCACAGCAAAAATGAGAAATGGTGACCAAGGATGTAGGGTAGTTTAGCTTAGAGGAGTTGACGTGATATAGTCCATTTGACCTCACGCGGTTGAACTTAACATTCATATAGAGCTACATGTGCGGATTACTTCGTACTTGCCAATGATAGAGGTAGCAAGTTGGATCCATGTGCGCTAATACGTGAGGCCAAATCTCCAGGATTTGCGGTCGTGAACTACATCTTGCTCACTTCAACGGCTCCTCGACTGAGTTTACTTCATGGCTTAATTACCCTGTTTCTGTGAGTGAATTGCACGCAGCACTCCACCGGGCTCACGGTCTTGTCCCTGGCTAGCGGAAAGAGATCTGGACTACTGCCACAAGCGGGCGAAGTAGTTCTGGAGCGGTGCTGATCGCCTGCGTACCTAATTAGCTAGACCCACCATCAAACCGATAGGGGGCGCCACAGGGCTAGACTGGTACCCTTGCAGTCTGATGTCAAACTCTGTAATCATTTCTTCCCAAAGAGGAAATTCTGATTATCTCACATCAGGCACAGAGTATCAAAACCCATACCACGAAAACACCGAAGCGGATGCTCGGACGAAATGCGACAGGTACGTCACGGGCTGGATTTCAGGTAGAAATGTTATAAATGCAGTTACATATCCTCTTCCATTACTGAATCAAACCTTTACCAACAAACCTTGCCAGCGTCTCAATTACTCATCCCACATCATCTTTCAACAACCATCCTACTTGGTACCTTTTATTTATTTTTCATCTCATTTTGCCAACCACAGAGATGCACGTTCACGTCCTAGCGTTGCTTTTGTCCTTGGCGTCTGTGGCGTTGGGACATCCAGCGAGCTGCAAGGCAACTGCCAAGCATGGGAAAGCAATCTACGTAATCACGAACAACGACGAGAATGCCGTCATCAGTCTTTCAATCGCGATCGACGGTTTGCTATCGAGAGGAAGATACATCACAACTGGCGGTGCAGGGTCGAATGCCATTGACGCTACAACGAAGCAGCCTGCTGGTCCAGATGCACTCCTCTCCCAGTCGGCTCTGACTGTAGTTGACAACGTATGTTTTACATTCCAATGACACTTCTTTTTGTTCGTGTCTCAATTTCTCACATGTTTTCCAATAGAACCTGTTTGCTGTGAACCCCGGATCAAACACTGTGACCATGTTCAACATCGATCATGATGACCCAACTAAGCTCACCATGATTGGCAAGCCGGTGGCTGTCCTTGGAGAATTCCCCAACACCGTTACGGCATCTGCGAAGCACAAAATGGTCTGCGTTGGTTCTTCCGGTGCCATGGCTGGAGTCTCATGTAGTTCATTCTCTCACACGGGCATGAAAGGCATGGATAATCTTCGCCCATTCGACCTCAATCAAACAACACCGCCGGTGGGGCCCTTCAACACTGTTTCCCAAGTCTTTTTCTCCAACGACAAAGATAGCCTGTTCGTTACAGTCAAGGGAACTCCTCCCCAGAACCAGACTGGGTTTTTGGCTGTCTTCCCCGTCGAGTCCTGCGCAGAGAATTCTGGGAGTGGTGGAGAGACATCTCTGAGCCAGCAGGCCGTAAAATCATCACCGAACGGCACCGCAGTTCTTTTCGGGTCTTCTACAATTCCTGGCTCTGAGAACATCTTCGTAACAGATGCTTCGTTTGGCGGCGCCGTCCTTTCTCTTCACTCTGAAACCGATATGGCAACGGTCAAGGCTAAAGGTACAGTCAGCGGACAAAAGGCGACGTGTTGGGTCGCTATCTCTCTGGCTACAAGAACTGCATTCGTCACGGATGTTGCAGCCAACAGACTGGTAGAGATGTCGTTGACCGATGCGAGCATTCAAGGAGTCATTGATCTCAACGCGAACGGTGATCCAGGACTAATTGATCTCAGGGCAGCTGGCAACTTCGTCTATGCCCTTAGCCCCGGCAATGGCACAACTCATGCGGCTGTCACAGTTGTGGATGCAGTCCGAAAGGTGCAAGTTCAGCATTTCGACTTAGGAGAATTAGGGGGAACCAAGAATGCGCAGGGAATGGCTGTGAAACTGTAGGTTTTATAAAATAACTTGAGAGCACGGCCTATGGTACTAAATGGTGGGCTCCCGCAATCCCTTTCATGTAGTTTAGGATGTATTCTACTTCAGAGCTTCAAGTTTAGACTTTTACTATTCTGGATGATATGATATACAAACAATGCGTCACATTGAAATTGGAGAGCCCAAACATAGCGGTTTAACATTCCTCAGCCTAAGGACATCTTCGTTTCCAATGAATACTTCACACATAGCTTTGATCTATCTGATGATATTTAATAATGTTAAAAACTATACTTTACACATAGGAAGCATTTAGCAATATGGACAATCCAATCGTTTGCTTACAATTACGCCTATCTAGACGCAATAGCATAAGTATAATTAGCAAGTACAAAGCCCCCAAATGGGCATGTTAGCTATTATCACACAATTGTGAAGCATTTCAATACATAGAGGGTTGCTAGCAATATGGTTTAGACGACCTAAGAAGCTAGACAAGAAACGCTGGGTAATCCTACGAAAACAGTACAGAGAGAAGCGTTTGAGTGCATAGTTGTACATACCTATTACCCGAGTCTACATAATTTCAACTCGCCGCAATACTTAACCTTACTGACCCTCGAATCCTGACCGCCTATGATCATCCAAGTCAATCGTTGTAAGATGCGGGGTAAGAGAATCGAAATGTCTCACATTTTGATTGCACAAACACCACAAAAGTGAACCTGGGCGTCCATATCCACAACCCAGACCACTAATATGGCTTGAGTAAATTGATGTTACGTTCCACAACCGCTCCTCAGAAACAGATAAAATGCCGCATCAAGGACACGTCAGACTCTCCTTCTTCATCAACAAGATTCGACATCCAGTTCAGCATTTCCAGCAATATAGCCGCCTGTTGAATCGAAAGAAACACTCTTGGTACCATTTTCTATTTGTTCATTTCCCCAAGCACACTTATCATGTCAGCTGCGACTCCACTGAATGGAACTAAACAGCCTGTCGAACCTTTGGTGTTTGGTAACAACTTCGTCCAAATTATTGGCGGACAGGCTGCGACTACCAAGGAAACTCGCCATGGTATCAACCCTGCCAACTTACAGCCTCTGGGCGAAGTTCCTGTAGCTACCCAAGATGATTTGGACTGCGCAGTTGCTGCTGCTACGGAGGCCTTCCGGAAATGGTCAAACGTTCCCTACGAAGACCGTCGCCGTGCCGTGCTAGCCTACGCAGATGCCGTGGAACAGTTGCAGGTCAAATTTCGAGACCTCCTCACCGCAGAGCAAGGAAAGCCGGTTAGTATGTCTCACAACCTGCGCGAACTTCAGTTTAACAATTTGGATATCACAGATACCTCAAGCGGAATCCGAGACGAAGGCGGCCATCGAATGGATCCGCGGCATGGCAAACATTCCTTTGCCAACAGATGTCATAGAGGATGGAGAGACTCGCAGCGTGGTTACCAGCTACACCCCCATCGGGGTTGTGGGAGCAATTATCCCATGGAACTTCCCTCTTCTGCTAGCTACAGGAAAGCTAGCTCCTGCCCTCCTGACAGGCAACGTTATCATCGTGAAGCCTTCGTAAGCTTGCTCACCCCGACTATGAAAGTAGTCACCTTAGTTCCTTTATGCTAATATGACCCTCTAGGCCTTTCACCCCATATTGTGGGCTCAAGCTTGTTGAACTTGCTCAACATTTCTTTCCACCTGGTGTGGTTCAATCCCTCAGCGGGGATGACAGACTTGGCCCTTGGCTCACTAGTCACCCTGGTATCGGTAAAATCAGCTTCACTGGTTCTACAGCTACTGGAAAGCTCGTGCTTCGGAGCGCTAGCGAGACACTGAAAAGAGTCACGTTGGAGCTGTGAGTCTTACTTCGAATGTGATCACAAGGTGGAAGATATACTGAGACAGAAAATTAGTGGTGGAAACGACCCAGCTATTGTCTGTCCCGATGTTGACATTGATAAGGTCGCTGAGAAGGTGAGTGACTGCACTGGTCCACTTTGAGCGCATCGGCTAACAATCCAGGTCGCTTTCTTTGCTTTCCTCAATTCTGGCCAAGTGTGTACTCAAAGACATTTTTCCATATTTCTTAATGTGCTGTGAATAACTGACAACTTTTCGTGGTAGATTTGCCTGAATATAAAGCGCATATATGTTCATGACTCCATTTTTCTCCCATTCCAAGAGGCGCTGGTTAAGCAGGTTAAGTCATATGTTCTCGGAGACGGCTCAAAGGAAGGGGTAACTCATGGTCCTATCCAAAACGAAATGCAGTACAACCGAGTGAAGTCCATCTTCAAGGATATCAAGGCGCAAGGGTGGAAGGTGGCTGTTGGAGGAGAAATCTCGCTTTCTGAGGGTTATTTTATCAATCCTACGATTATTGACCGGCCTCCAGAGGATTCACGGATTGTCGTCGAGGAACCTTTCGGTACGAAATTTTGCCGGTCTAAGTTGCTAAACACTGACTCACACCGCAGGACCAATTGTGCCACTTCTATCGTGGAAAACGGAAGAAGAAGTCATTGCCCGATCGAACAACACAAGCATGGGACTAGGAGCTTCTGTCTGGTCTAATGACATCGAAAACGCGGCACGTATTGGGAAAAGAATGGAAGCTGGAAATGTGTGGATTAACACACACTTTGACCTCTCACCTGCTGCCCCTCTTGGGGGGCACAAGGAGAGCGGAATTGGCACAGAGTGGGGTTTGAGCGGGCTCAAGGGATTCTGCAATGTCCAAACACTCGTTCTCAATAAGAAAGTTGTGAGCTAGGTTCTGGCATCTTCAGTTGTCAATACTCAAAGCGGCCGGATAGCGCGTCGACCTCGCAGTCGGCCATGGCAAATGTCCAGTTGTATCTAGCCAGGGATTGAGAGTCAATGCTCACATAGCGTCATATAGAGTTTCCAAGTCGAATGAACTATTCCTCTTCCAAAGAGATCACTGGTGCATCCCATTAAGAGCAACTTATCACCAACATTGTTAGTAGAGTCTTTTCTAGATAAAGTAGAGGCTAACGTGGATTTCTTCAAACGAGTGTAGTACATCAACACAAAACCTCTTGCGAACTTTCGTAGTACTGGTCGCAGCATGAGGATCGCGGACTCCAACAGAGACCGAAAAATGGTTGGGGAAATTATGTGCATGGTGCTTTTCAATGAGCCTCAGTACACACGGTTGATTAGTGTGCAGCTCCCTTCCTCACTTTATGAACCTCAGCTCTCGGAGAAGGTGCAGACACCTGATGTAAGTGCGGCCAATTGAGGCTGGACCAGGGTTAATACAGAGATGCCGGGGGAGGGAAAGTTAAATATTCGTTTAATAGCACTAGGCGCTGCACATCTCAACTATAAATCAAGGTACGGCTCCGATCAGATGGGGAAAAGTATAACATTACTGCCTATTTACAGAAAAACAAGCTATAGTATCAAGAATAAAAGGTTCTACAAATAACAACTGACTCTCCTCCATACAGCATCCGTGCATGCTCCGTTGATCTCAGATCCACAAGCAGTCAACATACTGCGCATCGATGTGCGGTGAAACCGCTTAGCAAGACTTGATGGTAGAGTACTTGCAGTGACCGCTGGGTCCAGAGCTGATCTCCTTGGGCTCGTTGCCAGGGGTGGTGCCCTTGTACTCGGTGCAGATCTTCTTGACTGAGGTGGCGCAAGTGTTGGTGATGGTAGAGACGTCGCCCTTGTTGGAGTTGATACCGGTGAGGAGCTTGCCGTTGGAAGCCTTGACGTTCTTGACAATGACGTTGCGCTGGCCCATGACCTTGCAGTTTCCGCATGAGCGGTACAGCTTGCCGAAGTCAACGGCGGTGAAGCCGTCGATGGTGACCGTACCGAGACCGTTGTGCTGGATGATCTTGTCCTCGGCGCCAGTGGCACCGCCACCCTTGATGAGGGCATTGCCGTTGCCCTTGAGGCTGAGGGCATCCTCGCAGACCTTCTTCCACCAGACATTCTCGATGGTGCAAGATCCCTTGCAGTGGACGCCCTCAATCTGGTCAGCGCCGATGATGACGTTCTTGAGAGTGGCACCGTTCTCGAGAATGAAGACGGCGTCAGCGTCGCCACCCTCAGCCTGACCAGTGCACTTGACACCTCGGCCGTAGGTCTTCATGCCACCATCGAAGGTGCCCTTGATGGACTGAGCCTTCTTGTAGGTGACGGAGCCCTTGGAGGCGGGGATGGGGAAGGCGGCGCGCTTCTCGAAGACGCCAACAGTGTTGGGGGTGACGTTGGTCGAAGGGGCGGCGATGGCGACGGTGGCGAAAAGGCCAGTGAGAACAGTGGAGAACTTCATGGTGAATGTTGTTTGGAAGACTTGAGTAAAAGAACTGAGTGTGTTGTTGTTGTTTGTTGAGTTTAAACGAGTGTATAACCACCAGGGCTAATGAGTGTGAATGAAGATTAAAGGTAAAGAATGATGAAGTGTGTGAGATGGATCAGAACTGAAGAAGCGCGTGGCTCATGGTGCCTTTATACAAAAGCGAAGTCGATTGAAGCCTTTGCTCTCTTTGCCCATGTTCCGTTGAGGAGGCTGTATTAGCGGCTCCCGAGTCCCAGTTTCCATGGGTGCCTCCAGGGCTCTTCTGTCGCCTCTGGCCGATGTTCGGTTTCAGGACCGACGGGAAGACGACAAGCCACCAACCAGCAGAGTGAGGGCTTAATTCAACTCATCCATGGCAACGGCCATTGGCGGAAATATAAAACAGGATTGATAAGGCGGTGGATTGTTTAGACCTCTGGGCTCCACCCTAAAACAACCATGCCAGCCCCTGACATTTCCCATCCCCACTCCGACAGTTCGGTTGCTAAATACGAAGGAATGTTGGGCCACTGTCTCCTGTCTTGTGGCAGAGACATTGTCCAAGAAGAATGAACGAACTCGTAGATGTTGCGGCTTGTTTACATTTGAATGGTTCCCTTGGCTGCGCAACATTCGGTTGCAAAGATTTTGAACTTCGCTCGCCGAAGCATGTCATTCACTAAAATGTTCGATGGCGCTCGGCGTGGATATGCTTATTATTAAGGGTAGTCTAAGATTTGGCCCGCAAAAGGCTTGAAAACAGTCCAGTTGACAAGAGCCCACCTGGCAACCCCTGTCTAGCCTGGTTCCCCGATGTCCCGACGGCCGAGATATGGCAACCCTAGATTGGTGTGATTCGGGGTTTGAAACCCACTACCAAGTACAGCGCCCATTTTGCTCGGAGGAATGCCTACGCTTTCGGACGCACCCGTAAGACAAGCAATTAGACCCGGGATCCAGACAGTCACGCAGTACTCTTCACGTCGCCGGCAACAAGGATGGATATCTCGTGTTTTTCAACCTGACCGCCCGCTAACCCTAGGCGCACCCGGATGCAGCCGGGCACTCTCCCCACCCTGAGCATGATCCTGGCCCAGTCCGCAGCTGCAGCTTGACCCCTATACTGCGTGGAAGTCGGCCGGCGACGGCACTCACCTCCACTCGGTGTTAGCTGGGAGCCTGTGAAATGGCCTCTGCTGGCAGTGTTTGAACACAGAAAATTTTGCTGGCAACCAGCATATCCACTGATTCTAGTCATACTGACATGGAGGTATAGAGAGAGGAGCAGGGAAGGCGGATAGTTACATCGGTAGTGGGCGATGAGAAGCAACACACTCGAGCCTGCAGACAACACAACGAGGTACCTTAGTTAGCGCTTAGTAGGGGGGACTCAAGACCTTTGGAATAGTGACTGATGCGGCAAGAGGTCTTGTGTAAGGAATAGCGACTCTTGATAGTACAAGTTGAACATGAATAGGACTAATAAAGCGGGCGACATGTTAACTGTGTCTTCAGAATCCCTGAGAATCAGACAATAAAAGTCTACATGGCCTACCCTGTAGGGGGATTAATAGCCATGGTGACATTATAGAAGTCGTTCAAGGTACTCAGGTGGACTAAATGGCGCAAAAGTACCTCGCAAAAGAAACTTAAGCCCTGTTCAAATTAGACAGGTTAACGATTTGAAGTTTTCTATTGATCTGGAATCCAAATGACAGCGATTTTGATGTCATGGTTGGAGCGGACACCAGGATAACTTCACGAGGTTTCACACTCACCGTAATAAACGTGTGGAGAAATCCCACTCCCTGCAGAATCCAATGTCCCGCTGCTTACGTCTCCATTTGGAATCCGTTAACTCAGGGCATTTTAAAGACTATGTGTTCCAAATCTGATCATCAGCTCCTGTGGCTGTCACCAAGAGATACTTTGCAGTTTCTGCCTTTGAGTGCACAAGCAGTGCATTGTTACACAACCTTCGTTGAAGTTCTCTCGCAAACCCTTTGACGCTATAAGAAGACAAAATTCTCTTTCACTTTGTTATAGGTTTTACTAGCTAGTAAGTATTTATCCAGTCATAGCATGTAGTTATTCCGTGCATCACATTTAACTTTTCAGGGGCTCCGCAAACTGAGGCAACAGTAAAACAGGCTTCTCCACTTTACTCAATCTATTTGATAAGGACGCTAAAAGGAAGGCTAACCTCTTGGGGCGGTAGGCGTGGTCGAGACCTGATGAAGATTTGTTCCATCTGAGATATTAAACTGATGGCCGATGCACAGTGCATCTTAAAAGTTGAGGCTCGGTTGCTATTGTCCTCGAATCTTCGCTGGGGCGAAAAATCGGGGATCTTCTGCGGACCAATTCTTCCGCTAAGCACGCACTATTATTTACGCTTATCCAGGGGTTTCGTTTATTATTAATCCTTAAAGCGAGCCCTGAAACATACTTTAAATAACGGAGTCTGTTTTAAGCCAAATTATCACAAACACGAGGGGTCTTAGAGGGAAGAAAGTAGTCTGATAATTTGATATCCTACTAAACAAAAGACACATGATACTTGCCCCTCAGCTACTTGTCTCTTTGCATGCATAATCTCTCATAGTCTTCCTCCAAATATATCCGGCACGTTGTCGCTATTCTAAGTCGAGTGAGGTTGTGAACTTGTGCATCAGGTTTGTCGCCGCTGTCGGCGGTCCATCGCGGTCGGTGTCAAAGCTGACGCCTTTCCAATCATTCAAGACTTGCTTATGTTCCTCGCATTTCTGTGCAGCAAAGGCCCAGCCGTCTGAACCTAATGGGACGCGGATGACCCATGGTCGTCCTTCAGCCACGCCTTCTCTTTTGACAATGTCCACGATGCTCTTCGCAACCTTGACCACATCACCTGGCATCACGTCCATCGGGTTCTTCCCAAAGAGGTTCATCATCTCCCCAAAGAGGGGCAAGTAGGCATCCACAGTCGGGGGCCCGAAGACATCCTTGCCCTCTTCACGCGATTGCCCCAAAGATGTAGGGATTCCACCGCATTCAATGGCGACACATCGAATGCCCAGAGAAGAGTTTTCCTTGTGTAAGGCCTCGACATAAGCGCTCAATGCGGCCTTTGAGGACGCATAGTGTGACATGAAAGGCAGTGGCGCCCAGGCGGAACTCGACGATGTAAAGGCAATGCTGCCGTGACCTTGAGCGCGGAGCAGCGGGAGAATTGCCCGCGTCACACGCATTTGCCCGAATAGGTTCACTTGGAAAATCTCATTGACGTAGATGTCGCTATGTGATGTTAAACTTTGGCTCTAGACATGAGCATGGGAGAATACCCCAGCAATAGACCAACTTACTCTGCCTCTTCGGCGGTCTTGATTCCGGTTCGGCCAGCATTATTGATCAACACGTCAATTGAGCCGAACATTTCCCAGGCCTTCTTCACCTGTATGTCAATCAGTGGCTGAGCTGCAGCCACGTCCAATTCGAGAAATTCGAGGTTCTCCGTTTTGGCAATCCGAGGGCCTAGTCGCTCCTCGACCTTGCGACCGGAGGCAATCACCTTGTCTCCGCGGGCAAGAATATCCCTGACTAGAGATTCACCAATGCCGGAAGTGGTTCCTGTGACAAGCCAAGTGTAAGTCATCGTGAAGGGTTGTTGTGCGTTTGGAGGTGGTTAGAGTGTGAGTGTGTTGTCTTTGATGTGTTCATGGGATTTGGACTGAGAGTTGTGTAGAACAGATAAGAGCAACATTTGGATAAGAGAATGCGTCAATACTTATAGTAAATGAGCATCTCGAATCATGAAGACTGGATTGCTGCATTGTGAATTGCACTCACCAACACTGTACGGACAGACGGACGGACGAACGGACGAATAAGCTCTCTGCCGTGATCACGGAGCCACGTGACGCGGACGAAGCAGCTCCGCGCTTACGGCATGACGCGGATGAAAGTAATCCGGTCCGCCGGTATTCCGGTGAGACGGACGGAATCTCAGCTTCCTTCAGTCTTTCCTGCTCCCTACGACGGCCTCCGAGATTGAGTGGAGTCTCAGCCATGGACACAGTCGGCCCAAATGCCCAGCAAGGAGCAAGTACACGGGCTCGGAGGCAGATGAGAAAGGGAACTCACAGTTGCATCGAGTGTGCGACTCCCTAAGCCTACATCGTCGCGCTGCTATCTGACCAACTCATAGGTCGCCGTCGCAAGATTCGTTGCACATTTGCCGCCAATGCCTCTACTTGCTCGCCTTGTTCTGTCCGCGGCAGTCGATGCGTCGGTCAACGCCAAGAGCCAAGCCCGGATTTTCCTAGTGGTGGAAACAACCCCCAAAGGCCACTCAGACCGGCCGAGCCGTTGTTCGACGGCCTCACGCTGTAAGAACTCGGCCGCCACTACGAAGGAATTTACTAATCTCATGCAGTCCCAACAGACAGGATCCTTCAGATGCCGATATTCCAGTCAATGTAGAAAGCAGCCAAGTTCCATTGGTCTCCTTCATTGCGGACAGCGAGGTAGGATTCTACCTCATCCATGTTGGAGTCCCGATGCTGACCGTGTAGCTCTGGTCGACCGGCTCTGGAATCGATGTAGCTTCCAAGATAGTGTCCACATCTCTTGGTGAAGAGCCAAAGTCAGATTCGCTCAGAGAGAGCCAAAGCCCACAATGCTCTAGCATCCTCCAATTACGTCAACGTAAGGCCAAGGACGTATGCGCAGCTCTCCGTTCGGCCTTGCCTAGCTACGACTCTGTCATGTCGACCCTTTCCCAGCACGGGTCTTGGTGGGAAAGCTTTCGTTTCAAGACCCATCTCAACGTTGGAGAGCCTGTTGAGGGTTTGACAACGTTCGCTGCCCGTACCTACACGAGCGTCAATCCAGCTCTTCTGGCAACACTCGTTACCGCCTATGCCCGCAGCTTAAACAAATATCACCAATTGTTTGCTGTTGTAGAAAGTCTCGTCATATCAGAGTTCGAATACGTCTCTACAATCGATGGCATGCAATGCCTCATCTTACTCGCCAAATCTCTGACTGAAGTCGGTCACCCGCGTCGCTCATGGCTGATCTGGCGGAAGGGCATGGCCATCGCGCAAATCATGGTCGGTTTGGCCCTCATTAGAGTTGAAGTGTGCTAATAATCTAGTCAGGGACTTTATCGTAGCGACGACAATCAGATACTTGCAAACAACATTTGGTGGACAGTTTACCACGGGGATCGCTTCACAAGCATGCTTTTGGGAGTCCCTCATGGGTTCAATGATAGCTACTACGCTTCAAGATTAACGACCATCCAACCTGCACAGGCTCAGATGGGCCTTCGGACAGTTGTGCTTGCAGGAAAGATCATTGAGAGAAATCTCATAACTGACAAGCCTTCGCTTGCCGAAACGCTGAGCCTGGATGAGCAGCTAAACACCATTGCGGCTTTGCTTCCCGAAGACTGGTGGAACAGGCCTACTTCAGATGAACTTTCTCAGCTAACGCCGAACAATGAGCTCAGAGAAAGAGTACTAATGCAATTTTACTTCTTTCACGTGAGACTGTATCTCCATCTACCATTTATGGCAAAGTCAGCCACCACGTCAATGTCAGTCATCAGCAAGATCGCTTGCATGGATGCCTCCCGCCAAATGCTTAGACGCTTCTTGCTCCTTCACTCCACGACGCAGGGGCCATATCTGTTCGAATGTAAGACAACTGCCTTTCTCGCATTTATGGCTGCTGTTCTCTTGATTCTTGGACTCGATGATCTGGGTCATGTACCAGCTCCATCATGCTCTGGAGAGGACATGAGTCTACTTATAGACATCAAGAACATATTCCATCAGAACATGAGAAAGGATGGGTCCAAGATCTCATCCCAATGTTTCAATGCTCTCGGTACGCTCATGAGAGCCCAGGATATCGACCTTCAGACAGCTCGGCTGGACGAGGAGCCAGATAAGAAGATCCTGATACCTTACTTTGGGATTGTGTTGCGTCGCCGCTCAACGGGAAGCAACACACCCCTTGTGACCTCTCGTGCTCAGACGCATGCCCAGTTTGATCACGGCCAGGCATCATCAATAACTATGCAACCTTCAGGCTCCGGCCTTCTGACCGGTACCTTTGGCGAGGTGGAACCACAGGTATTGGAGTACCTGGGCCGCTCCATGACCAGCCCCATGTTGGGACCTACTGAGCTGACAGGAGAGAACTCCAGCTTCAATGCCTTGGGGGATTTGGTCTGGCCTGATCCATTAATGATGGATCTCGATCATGACTGGAACACATTGACGAATTTTAGCAACATCTATTGATGGGACTCGCCCGTAGTTACAATCGACTATTCTAGAGCATTGTCTACTTGAAAGTGAAGCTGCTTCCAAAGTGATCCTTCCTTAATCTACTCTGTCCCTTCCCCTGGGCGTTTTCACGCAGCGTACCTTCTGGGACGTCATAGTCATCCCAGTAGATCCCACGCCTCTGCAACTCAGGAACGAGAAGATTGACAATATCTTCCCATGACTGAGGTTGGACTACGGGAGAGAGGTTGAATCCATCGAGGTCAGCTTCCTTTATCCACACCTCCATCCCGTCGGCGACCGTCTGCGGGCTTCCGACAAGAACTGCACCATTGCCCCCAATGGACAACTCCTCAGCGGCACGGCGAGGAGTCCACTTCCCTGCGCCTGCCTTCTCGTTGAAGAGATTGCTAAAGGCTGACTGGATGATTGCAGATGACTTGCTGTCATCGGGCTTGATTTCCTGATCCAAGTCGTACTGGCTTAAATCAATTCCTGTAAAAGCACTAAAAATGACTAAGCCTCCTTCCAGTGACTGGTATTTTTTGACCTCTTCGAGCTTTCTTGCAGCGTCTTCGTCTGTTTCACCAAGGATGACCGTCAGACACTGAAAGAACTTTAGGCTCGCCGGGTCTCGGCCTTGCTCAGCAGCCAATTGACGAATCCGAGCAATTTTAGGTGCCAAGGTGCCCGGGACGTGTCCTGCTACAAAGATTGCTTCGGCGTGCTTCGAGGCAAAAGCTGAGCCGGCACTGCGGAAGTCAGACATGTGATAAGGAGGGTAGTGGCATAATTACTCACGGCGACGTCCCAGCTTGGAAGAGAAACGGTGTACGCTGTGGACTTGGGTCGACGATAAATGGGCTGCTTAGTTGATGATACTTGCCCTGGTGGTTAATGGTGCGCACTCTCGATGGGTCAATGTATGTCTCAGTCTCTTTGTTCTCAGCGACGGCATCATCGGCGATGGACGACTCCCATAGCCTATATACCATCAGCAGTTGGAAGGACATATCGAAAGCGCTTGATGGAAGAACCATGGGAACCTACTGGTACAAGACCGTCATCAGCTCATCGGCCGCGGCGTACCGTTCGTCATGGGGGATGAGATCGGTCAATCCCATCGCAAGAGCACTTGACTTGCTCCAAGAAGTCACGATATTCCAAGCAACCCTCCCCTTGGTAAAATGATCTAGTGTTGAAAACCGACGGGCTAGTAAGAAAGGTCGCTCATAGCTTGTCGACGCTGTGATCCCAAAGCCTAGCGACTTTGTTACAGCAGCCATTGCCGATATGGGCTTCCTGGGAGTTAGTCGGACTCACTCACTTGTTTTTCCAGAACCACTCACAATGAACGGGTCTGTCATAGGGAACTCTGACGCCACCTTGATGGCAGAATCCCGACTCCCCTTGTACACGTCGAATCCTCCAACCGTATCGGCTAAGAAGTAGGACAGAAACTTCCCCTTTTCTAGCAGCTTCGCGGTTTCTGTCCAGTAGTCGAGGTCTCGTTTCTTGGCTGATCGATCCAGGGGATTTCGCCACTGACCCGGACTGGTATGCCCCACGGTACAGGAATCGAAGGCATTCAGATAGATGCGCTTCTTTCCTTCTGCCATGTTCGCTATTTCGGAGTTCTTTTCTTTGACGTTGGTGTCGCGTCTGCATTCAATGGCTTAATCAAGATGAACTTGAGCACATGTATCTGCGGTTGACGTTGACTTGTGGGAGTCGTGGAGGGTCTTCTGAGACTGGTGACTTTGCCCCAGCCATTGAGAGCGAGATAAGGTACTCTTAGATCGGGATGGCTTTCCACATCCTAGACTTACGCTGCATGTCAGAAGATGCCAGGGGTTAGATTTTGATAGTCAAATTCGGAAAAGGCCCACTTAGACGCATAATAGCCGGCATTCGGCAATGGTGTCTTATCACCGAGACAAATTCGTCATTATCGCCAAAGTTGCGTCTTATAGAGTTGACTCTAGGCTATCTGTATGAAGCGAAGTGCGCTTCAGGTTTCCCCATTCGGGCATATATGACCCGAGGTCGGCTGGGGGCATTTCAGATAGAACCAGGGTCCACTTTGATCCCGACAAGCTGGAAACTTGGCGAGCGGACGAGCTAGGTCGCAATCGCCGCCAAACTTGCGTCTTGGGCGTCCACACACAGGTTGTCGTGTTCCTGATGATAGGCTGTACATATATCCTACTGTCTGGAACCAGCCATACCTGCAGGTCAGCATTGAGCATTGCATCTGTCTAATCCTTGGCATCGTTGCGCTCACATGGCTTCCAACAAAGAATCCGGGGTCATTGACCGCAAGGAGAGCGCCGCAGCTCAAGTTACGATCGATATTCCCGGCAGCCAGGATGCGACCATCAATCAACATGAGCATCGTAGACGAATTCTTGGTGTCACACTGCCGGTGTATTTCAACACCGACCCTGATCGAACCTTGGTTCGGAAGCTCGATACCTTTCTCTTGTACGTCCCTGCCTGGTAAACCTTGAGATTGACGAAATGGGGATGATACTAACAATTGAATAGGTCTTACACCGCCCTGTCATGTTTCATTCAGACACTGGATAATACCAACATCAGGTAAGTCTCTGTCTACACTTTGCATGGATATTTGTACTAAGAGCCTTGTCTAGCAATGCCTATGTGTCTGGAATGAAGGAAGATGTAATCCAAAAGTCACTTCAGCGGTGGACAACAGTTGGGCTGACCGATATTGACAGCTTTCGCTCTATGGTAATGAGTTGAATTACTTCTCGACGACTTTCAACTGCGGTATTATCGCAGGAGCAGGTTCGATTCCACGTCGATCACCAAGTTACGCATGCTGACTACCTCACAGTTCCTCTTATGCTTCTTGCCACAAGAATCCGACCTTCAATCCTCATGCCAATCTGCGAGCTCGGTTGGACTGGATTGGTGATGGCAATTGCCGGCGCAAAGAACGCTGGTACAGTAAGTCAACGATTGCCCGCCTTTACCGTTTGTTAGCAAGGGCTCATGAATATTTGCATTATAGATTTATGGCCTGCGGTTTGCCATTGGATTCTTCCAGGGTATTGCATTCCCTGGCTTTGCTGCCATTTTAGGTGCTTGGTACACTCCTTCAGAGTTGGGCAAGAGAATGGCGCTTTATGAAGTTTCCGCACGAGTCGCTGGCATGTTCTCTGGTTATATTCAAGCTGGTCTGTACACCAACATGAATGGTCGCGGCATGGCTAGTTGGAGGTCAGTACTGGCCCTATGAAACTCCGAGTGCGCTTCACTGACCTCCTAGGTGGCTGTTCATTTTTGATGGAATCATCTCTCTCCCCATCGCTATTTGGGGGTTCTATGCTCTGCCTGATCAGCCTAGCAACACCAAAGCGAGGTGGCTCAAATCTGAGGTAGGGTCCAAGCCAACATTCAGTCACTCTGAAATGTTCTGACGGTATCGTAGGAAATCGAGCTTGCTAATAAGCGAATGGACAGCATTGGAAGACGTCCTGTGCAAAAGGTGACTTGGAAGCGCTTCAAGAGCATTTGGTCCACATGGCATGTTTACTTCTTTGCTGCGTGCTACTTGTGAGTGATTCTGTTGCCCGTTGGTCAGTGCCTTTGTGTTGAATCTGGGCTAATCGTGCGCACCCCAACAGCCTTTATGGTGCATTCTCTTGGGGCGATGGCTATTTCAACCTGTGGCTCACTTATCTCGGAAAGTTTTCTGTGCCAGAGATCAATAATATTCCAACCGCAGGCCAGGGAGCTGCACTGATCAATTCTCTCATCAGTGGCTACGTCTCAGACTTGCTGCAGAACCGTCCTGTGGTCATTGTGGCCAATATGATCTTGTGCCTTTTGGGTAACGCTTTCGTTTCTGTTTGGGAATCCCCAGATTGGCTCAAATTCGTTGGATACATCTCCATAACTGCAGGCCTACCCGCACAGTCTGTAACGATCGCATGGCTGAACGAGGTTTGTCAGGGAAACGGCAACCTCCGTGGACTGATCGTTTCTATTGGAAACACATGCGTTTATGCCATCAACTCGTGGGCTCTAGTATTCCTCTTTCCAGCTGTAGATGGTAAGCATATGGTTCCAGACACACCACATCTGACACGAGGGCTAATGAACATTCAATAGCACCACATTACGAGTATGGGTACCAGATCTGCGCTGGCATGATCGGACTTGCCATTATCTCCGTCTTCGCAATCCTCTTCATGATTCGGCGAGATCTGTGAGTTATTTTTTAATCATTTCCAACCCATTTTGGCTGATGCATTATCCACAGCAAGAGCGGTGCAGCAATCCGTAACGAGTCCGGGCTGTTGGAGTACGAAGCGTGGAAGCAGGAGGAAGAGCCCATTATTGAAGCTCCAGGAGTCAATTCAAAGGTCTGATGGAACGAAGATCAGGCCTCAAGTTATATCAATCTTGTTGAATGCCCGTTTTCTTTTTACCAACCTGCTGTTGCTTCTACGCCTGTCGCTAAGAGGTGGCTAAGACTATGGTAAGAAGACCGATGCCAATATCGCACGCTTTACGACACTCTTGCCATCTCCCCGATTGACAGAATCTTTGTAAATTGAATCTGCCTTGGGGCTACTACTTTGAAACACCATGTCTTACTACTGCGCAGTACATCCCACATCGTATAATGTCTTCAACCCGGCGAGCTTAAACAGATGCCAATCAATAACACCAGTGTCATAGGCACGATTCTTGTCTATCCATTCCGTTGAGACTACACTGACCACTGGACGCCAATAATATCACTGCGCCTTTGTGACCCGCACGCTTATGTAGAATACCAGATAAGACAACGCCGACCCAGTCGAAAGGGTGGTTGGCTACGCTTATAGAGCTTAGTCGCATCCCGATGAATTGGTAAGTATGTCACTTGAAAATAAATGCCAAGTTTCACGCCATATTATTCGCGATTGTCTGTGGCTCTAACCCTCCCTAGACTTACAAATGAACTGATGAATGTGGGTTCTGTCTACTGCTTATCAGGCCTGAGGACTATTATAACGAGAGTGACGGGGAACATAGCGACCTCTGGAACCCCTTTTGAACTTTAGGACCCCTGTCGAAGGTATCACGGATAAGAAAGTTGTGGATACCGTTGCACACACTGATACCGATTGCTACCCTATGGCAAGTCTCCAAACTGGCGCCATCTGCCAACATTATTGCGTATGTTTGGCACTCACGAAGTCATCATTTGCAGTACTCTTCCTTCGCTTAGCCTTTCCTTTTCTGCAGAACCCGGAACTAGCCGGTACCGGTGCCGGCTACATGTGCACGACTCTTCCCCGAAAAAGTTTGCCGACGGCACAAATAAAACAGACTAACGGGAGCTGAAGATTACCATTGTCCTGGGTAGTGTGCGTTACGCCGAGCGGAATGGGTCCATACTTCTAAATGCCGTATAACTAGATTTAGGTCAGTATGATGACTAACCGTCTCGTTCACGAAGTGAGAATGGAAAGAGGGGTCTCTCTCATTGACTTTTAGCGACGTCTCATCAATAATCATCACACAAAGCTCACGGTTTGCCTACAGTACACGTGCACGTGCTCAAACTGAGTAGACTTTTTGATCTTAAAACAGCCCGAATATGCCCATCATTATAGGAGTGGACGTCGGTAAGTTAGCTGTATTGATAACATTATTATTGCTAACAAAGTGTCCATCCAGGAGGCACCAACACAGACGCCGCCGCCATTAATCTAGCATTGAGTGATAAACTAAGGGAAGAGAGTGTCCTTGCATCGTTCAAGACTTCAACCACACGAGAGGTGAAAGATGGCATTGAAACGGCACTCAAAGAAGTACTTAGACAAATTCCGCCAACAAGCCGAGATGACATCGTTGCTGTAAATCTCGGCACAACTGTGAGCTCTTGTCCCTAAACTTGGTACCTCGAAGACTGGAGTGCTGACACTAATACAGCACTTTATCAACGCGGTTGTCGAGAAAGACGTCAAGAAACTAGCCAGAGTGGCCGTTCTCAGGCTTTGCGGACCATACGGAACAGAAGTGCCACCGTTTGCTGGCTTGCCCGATGAACTGAGGGCAATAGTTGAGGGCTTCAGTGTCTGCCTCCCGGGAGGCCTGGAAGGTATGTGCTCCTCTTGATTCGGACATTCTCTCGGGCTTTTCATAATAATTACTCTAAGTTGATGGTCGTATAATCGCCCCTATCGACGCTGACGTTGTGATCAAATCGGCGCGAGAAATCAAAGCAGCGGGCATAAAAGATGTTGCCATCATAGGAACATACTCTCCGATTGACTCGCTGTTTCTACAAGAAGATCAAGTTAGTACTATCTTGCGTTCCATATTGGGACAAGAGGTCAACATCACGCTCTCGCACAACGTGGCTGGCATTGGGTTCATAGAGAGAGAAAATGCCACCATTTTGAACGCGGCCATTCTACCGTTTGCCAGAAGGACCATCCAACAATTTCGTCAAGCCTTGAGGGGCTTAAAGATCTCAGCATCATTGTGAGTCGCGTTGATGTCCCTCGGTATGTACAAGGCTGATTAATACCACGTAGGTTCCTCACCAAAAACGACGGCACACTTATCACCGCGGAGGATGCCTCACAACTCCCAATCTCAACATTCTTATCCGGACCAACGAACTCTCTGACTGGAGCCGTATTCCTAGCAGGCCTCAAGGACACTCTTAGCCAGGGCGCGTTAGTCCTGGATATTGGGGGAACAACGTCGGATGTGTGTGCAGTTGAGCCGTCTGGTCTACCTCGACCAGCCGCAGCATTCTCATATCTGGCAGGTGTAAGAACAAACTTTGCCGTCTCAGACCTTCGCAGTATAGGTGTCGGAGGAGGCTCGCTTGTTCAGACCATGTCGTCAGGGAAAATTAGCATCGGTCCTCAGTCAGTAAGCAAGGATCTAACTACCAAGGCCAGAGTATTTGGGGGTTCGGTTTTGACGACGACGGATATTCTTGTTGCCGCAGGGCTCCAGGGTATTGGCGACCGTTCGTTAATATCAGACATTCCGCCTGAAGTCGTGGTCCAGGGGAAGAGCCGGATAAAAGTACTGCTTGAGACTGTCATTGACGAAATGAAGACATCCGAGGCAGACATTCCAGTCATCTTGGTTGGAGGAGGCAGCATCATTTGTCCAGAATCGCTGAGTGGCGTTTCGAGAATCATCCGACCTGCATACTCGCAAGTCGCAAATGCTGTCGGGGCAGCTATGGCAAAAGTTTCGGGATTAGTTGACACGATCGTCAACCTAACAGACGACAAGTCCGAAGAAGACGCAGTTATTAGGGCAAGAGACCAAGCTATTTCGAAAGCGCAAGAGAAGGGAGCAGAGAGCCCGGAAATTGTCGAAGAAGCCGTTCACCCAATGCCATATGTCACCACGAGATGCCGCCGCATCATTGTCCGTGCGGCGGGGAAGTTATCTAGGTCCCGGACTCTTCTTCAAAACGAGGTTGACAAAGACGATGAAGATGCTTTTCACGAAGACGGGCTCATGACAACATCGCATCAAGACGCTCACGAAGTCACCACAACCGCAAAGATTGACATCAACTCTTATCGTCCAGCTGTAAAAAGCGGACGTTGGAGCCTATCAGTAACCGACTTGGACTTTATAGCGGATGGTTGCGCTATTCTTGGATGCGGAGGTGGAGGAGACACCTACGGCAGCCACCTCAGTGTCAAGAAGCTGATGTCTACTGGACAGACAATCGAGATTGTGTCATCTGAACAGCTTCCAGATGATGGGTTTATTCCGGGGGTGGCGTTTATGGGGTCCCCAAGCACATTCTCCGAGAGACCTCCATCCGGGGAGGAGCTGAGGAACTCGGTGAACGCGGTTCTTCGATCCCAAGGGCTCGGCATTGCTGACTTAACGGCCGTCATGAGCTTGGAAATTGGAGGCTCAAACGGAATGAGGGGCATACAGACGGCAATCTGGACAGGAAAGCCTCTCGTTGATGCCGACCTCATGGGTCGCGCATATCCCAATCTTTGGCAGGTCACACCGCACAATGCTGGAATCTCACTTGCTCCGGCTGCAGCTTCAGATGCCAAGGGCAATACTGTGGTCCACCTTCAAGCTGGTTCAAACAGAGACGTCGAGGACATACTCCGGCAGGTGTGTGTGCAGATGGGGCAGGCTGCAGGGATATCTCTTGGTGCGTTGAGTGGCCACCAGGTAAAAAGGCATGCCTGCCAGCGCTCCATTTCTCTCGCATGGCACCTCGGCCGTGTAGTGGCCCTTGCACGGCTACACAAACGGGACGTGGCAGATGAGATTCTTTCTGTGTATCCTGGCAAAAGAATCCTGACTGGAAAAGTCACTCGTGTGACTCGAGATGTACGAGGTGGCTTTACTGAGGGATCACTCGAGATCATGCCTTTTGCTACGTCGGCTCAACCATTGTCGCCCTCTTCGGATGTTTCCCCGCTCACAAACCGCGTTATAATCACATTTCAAAACGAGAACATCCAGGTCGTCGATGTCAAGAGTCAAACGACTATAGCCAGTGTTCCAGACCTGATTTGTGTTCTCGATGCGGAAGACGGTAGAGCGTTGGGCACGCAAGACTATCGCTACGGGCTGCGTGTCAACGTAGTCGCACTAGTTGGCAGCCCGCAATGGACAGAAGGGGAGGGCTTGAAGAATGGGGGCCCGAAGGCTTTTGGGTAAGTTTCTTCATTTCTTGATTTGGTGTGCTGCCGGTTCCCATTCCAACTCCTAATTCCCCAAGTTGAACTCCCCACCAAAGCCAGAACAGTCTTGGGTGCAGCGTCGCTTCGACCAAGCTCAGACTAAGCCGAGATAGTAGCTAACCTTTTTAATTCTGTAGACTTGATACCGAATACGTCCCTGCTGCAGAATACAGGGAACCTAAGTCTGTAATCGAAGAGTTCAACGAGAGTTGAACGAGGAGTCAGTTATCAAGTCATAGTCAGAATGCGTAGTTGGGAATATTGTATTATTTATTTGGTCGGGTATATATACAACCGCAACTGAGTCGTCCGTCAAGTAGTTCGAATCGTAAAAGCGCTTCGAGTTAAAATCCTGTACATAACCCCAAGTTCTGGAGCAAATCCCATGCTAACAAGTCAATGCCCCCAGCCTTCTCGTCTTCAATACCAAATGCTAGAAATAGCTCGTCATCGAGGTATCCGTGGTATCTTTGACTTCGGTCCTTCCAACTCATCGATGTAACATAGAACATGTCCGAGGTATCGCGATCTACACGCTTCTCGCGCCCGTGGATCCATACAGGCTTCTGCGATATGGCGTAGATTTCAAAGGGTGCACGCTGTTGGAATACCACGACATAAGGCTCGTAGACGCCATGATAATTGTAGTACGTCTTGTGTTGGATAATAGTGAAAATGAAGGTATTGCTGTCGTCTGGCACACATGAAGCATCTTCCTTCCGGCACATGGTGATCTGGAGAGAGTTGGTGGCCTGGTGGATTGATTCCGACTCTGAAGGTAACTGTGGCAAGTATTTGGACAAGCACTGGTCGTCTGAGGACGCGGAAAAGGGCGCCAGGTCCGGCCCTGCGGAGCCATCTGGACCGATCTGAGAAAAGACGCGCTTGGGTGTGATGTCGTAGTGAACGTACATCTGGCCGGCTGTGTCCCAAAACGGGAACCAATTCTTCTCCATGATACTCCATGGAAGGGGGCGCTGGAGCTCAGTTCCTAACCGGAAGTCGATGGGTACGGCCACCTCAGCCCCCCATTCGAGAAGCATGCGGAAGTCCTGGATGAACTGGCCGTAGCAAGTGAATATTGAGTTGGAGCCAAAGACTATATAGGGGTCGGTAGGTCCAAAGAAGACGCGTGCATCGTGCGGACCAGCGATTTGGTTCATGTATGCGAGGTCCCCCTCACATCGATCGCCAGCAGTAGCAGCAATGGGCAGCGGCGTTGGCGGATGGAGGCACCGAAGAACGTCATCCTGAAACACGGCGTTGCAAGTGATCTCGGTGAAGAAGGTCGATTTGTCCTTCACCTGCTGGGCAACAATGATCCATGTGCTCTTCAAGGTTGGATGTGGGAGAATGTTAGGGTTCATGGCTTTCACCCCGCCGAAGTCGATGAGAAAGAATTTGGTATCCTTTGTTGATAATGAGAAGACCTCCTGATGCACGTTATCGGAATGGGTCGAAACGACACCATTGCTTGCCGTAACATCAGTGGCGTCGAGGACATTGTTGTCATTGTTATTGTCGCTGATGGGAGTTGGCGTCGATGGGACTTCTGAAATATCGGAAGCAGAACTCGGTAACAGTTCCTCTTCTTGAGGTTGATCCTCTTCCTGAGGTTGGTCCTCTTGAGGTTGGTCCTCCTCCTGAGGTTGGTGAAAGTCACCCGTGCCTACCTTCGATTCGACCGGTGGTGGTTCGGCCCACCCCGTTTCCTGCGGGGGAGTGACCCCTGGTGAGGTATACAGGCACAAACCAAGATAAATAAGGAAGAGGATAGAACCAGTGAAGAGTGAAAGGCGTTTGATATCTCTTACGATCATTTTGGGTTCCGGGTCAAGACGCTGTTGCAGCAATCGCGAGATTCGTACGAAGGCTTGATACAACAAGAGCTCGGCAGGGAATTGCCGTGAGAACCAGGATTCCTGGTTGCGGAGACGAGTTGCCATTCGTACTCGGGCACTGCAACGACTGCGACATCCAAACAAGCATTGTCATATGCATGCCGAGGCTCGGCGTTAATACCCCGCGTCGTTCCAGGCCCTCCACACACACAACATCGGCCACCGACCCTGGTCTACTGCAGGGGTTCGAATCTTTCGGGTGAGGGGAATAGACGATCCCCGGGGAAGTTGGGGGTGGAAGATGGGCGTTAGCACCGATATAGATGGATGTGTGTTGAGATAGCGTTCCCCGTCTTTCTCCCCCAGAAACGCCGCACGGAGTAGATTCCCCTTGCGGCGTGACTACGGGGAAAGCCCCAAAGCCGTACATCCCAATCACATCAGTGAGTCATGATTTGACATAATATTTTTTGGAATATGGTTCTTGTTGGTCGACCCCGGGGGACCCAACTGGTCTGGGCGACGTCGACCAAGATACGGTAGGTGCATCATGCAAGAACATCAACGCTCAGAGCAATTCCTGATCGTGGGCGGTGAGTGACACCCAAAAGGAAAACCTGATCTTTTGTATTTGAAAGTCCAATCTCCAAGGAGCACTTTGGGTGCACATTTTAACGTTAGACCTTGGGGCAGACCAAGTAAGTCACGAATGGGGTATGGCACAGAGGTTTATGCAATTTTAGCATCAAAAGCATAAAATTAAAATTAATCTAGTTGTTCCCAGTTCTCATGCCTTGCTATCCCACAAATTTCCAGCAGACGGCCGTCCAAGCGTCTTCCTGTAGAACCAACTTGCAAACTTGACACTGGGCGTGTCAATAAACCTGGTGACCAATTCTGCCAGGCCAAAAGTCACTGGTACCAGAATTAAGTGAGGCAAAAGGTACGAAATCTCCAGTCCAGCAGGCCCTGTCTTGGGCACTGTCACCTTGTTTGCCCATTGTGGTATATTTTGTAGGTGCTCGTCAACAAACCATCCCATAGCGACGTACAATCTATCGCCCAGAGTCCAGAGCACCGGGCCGTGTACCAAGTACAGACCAAAGGAGATGCGTCCAAGCCATTGACAGAACCTCGTCTCAAAGAAGCTCTTCAGCCAGTGAATGCGGGGGACCGCTGCAACAAGAAAGACGGCCGCCCAGAACAGGTAAAACCACTTGTAGTCGTAGACAGCCTGCGGCTTGAGATAGGACAGGTAGTACCATCCTCGATTCTTTGCGAGTTGTTCGACGTTGGAGTTTTGGCTGGGTACAGCCCCCAAGAACAATCCAAAGACGAGCAGGTGATAGTAGATGAACTCCTTGGCGGGATCCAGGCGCGCCAGAAAACGTGGCAACTCGTCTTTCTTCGCGAGTAGGTCTAGGTCGCAGAGCAGCATGCCAGCAACGAACGTGGCGCAGTACCAGCCATCGCTGATATACATGAAGTAGTAGATGAGGCCCACTTCGCACCAGAGACGTGCTGTGCGCGAGCATCGCGAAAAGGCCATGAGGGACGTGTAGACGACGATGGAGCCCTTGAATTCGATGGGTATGGACCACAAGTGGCGATTGTAACTGAGCCATGGGACGCCACCTTCCTTGAAGATGAAGCTGAAGTTCTTGAACTCGATGTAGAGCGCCCAAAACTCATCTCGCAAGGTTGGCTGCATCGCCAGTGGCCGCACCCACATACCCAAGCCGTGCCAGACGGCCACGAAAAGGGAGACTGTGACGATGAGAGGGAGAAAGAGTCGGAGCCAGCGTCTGAACAGCGCTGATGCCAGGTTGTCACCGAGCTTAACAAATTCACCGGCCTGGATGAGGCTCAGCGGTTTCATCGACAAGACGTAGCCCGAGATGACGAAGAAGGTCATCACCGCATAGTGGCCGCCCGTGAAAAGGTGTCGGATTCCGTGAAAAGAGGCCATGTAGTATTTGCCCTCGTACCCAAAGCCATTCTCAAAAGCACCCTTAAGGTCGCCCTCGTCGTGGGCCCATAGCTCGTGGTGATGCAAGTAGACGAGAAAGGCGGCGAATCCTCTCAACCCATCTAGATAAGCGGTTGGTCGTAGCTTTTCGCCTTTGGGTGATGGCTTGGGCCAAAAAGACGACTTGATGCGTCGGAACTTCTTCTTGTAGTGATGAACTGACGTAGCTGGCTTCCAGCTATTTTCGACTGCCAGATCTGGGCTGAACCTGGGCTTTACTTCCCAATCCTGGCCGTTGAGGATGCCCTTTTGAGGAGAAGACATTGTAATGATAACGAAGCGTCGTTCAAGAGAGTTGGGAGTCGCACGAAAACAGCCAAGAGATGCCTCTTACACCCATTTACAACCACAGATAACTAGAAGCCGGCATGTTTTGTTATCGACTTACCCTGGTCGAATCTGGGGCACATCGTCCGGGGTCGGCCAAGTCTCCAGCCCGTGCAGGTTGTCGAATTGCGGTTCCCGAGGCTGACGGTCTGGCTCGTGCTTGCGGGGTGCGGGGAACAGACCTGTTAGTATTGAGGCTTTGACGATTGATGGGATGAGACAGCAGAGATCACATAAAGCCATCCTTGCAAGGAACTATAGCACGACCCTGCAAGGTGAAGATCTCGTATTCATTTCAGCATCTTACGCGATCAAAAGTGCCTCAGGGGTCTGGTTGGCTGCCCGATGACGTTTGTTCTACAGATTGCAACTCCAACAAGATTAGGCTCGGCATAACTATTCCGGCCGTTCCCTTGTGCCTCTTTCCAGAATCAGCAATACCCCCGGACGGCATCTTCACATGACGGAAGGTTGGTGAGAACTGACAAATTTGAATGTCACCTTTGCTCAGCGTGGTGGGTGTGGCAATGTGGCTAGGAGGTTCGGGCCCTTGCGTGGTTAGCGCTGAGAAGTGTTGCCAACGACTGGGCAACTCCAATAAGCTTCTCACTGTGACGTGATTTCCAAAGTTCCTCGGCGTCAAGGCGTGGCCTGAAAGCTTGTCTGCTGATGGTGGTAGTTTGCATCGAAAGTGCGGGGTTGTAGTGTAGGATTTCACGACCTATGAACGAACCAAGCCTTTCATAGTAGCTCCGTGATATGCCGACTACAGGCCAACGGGTCCAAGAGACCTTCAGTCCCTAGTTCCCCCGCCATCCCCGGGAATTGCCTCAGACGCTAGACCACTACTGTAGACACACGAGCGCCGTTGGGCATGCAACCCCTGTCAGTATTCGGCTTACAGCCTTTCACATGGGACGGCCGATCCAGTCCATGCCAAGCTCCACTGTGATGTGAAATGCGGGTGACCAGGCGAGATAACCACGCCGTCAGTCCTGTAAAGAAGCGATACCCCATGGTAAGATTGCTGTATGTAGTCTTTGGTAACTTGTCGTTGGCCATTATTGGGACGCTACAACGAGAAGAATACGCATTCTATAACGCTGTTTGATCTTCAACCTCAACCGCCTTTGGCACACGAGGAGCACTCGGCCCTTCCTTGTCTTTGCAACCGGCGCCTCGATATGCCCTCTCGCCCCCGACAGAACGCGCCGACTAGCCTTCGCATCAGTCCTCCTACAGAGTTCACGCTCAAGAGCGAAGCAGTCTGGGAATACAAGGACGTGGACATGTACTCTCCACTGGGCTCGCCCACTCTAGCAGCCTCCACAGCCAAGCTGAGGAACAAGGTGCCGGCGCAGATGATGAGATACCTCCGCCTGTACTTCGCCTGCGTCTGCATCATCCTCATCATCCTAAACATCGACATTCTCCCCGCAATTCCTAGCCCTTGGGACATGCTCCACAGCAGGGAGCAACCTCCACATTCTCTTCTTCCGGGCAGCTCGTTCCCGCAGAAGATATGGCAGACGTGGAAAGTCAATCCTCTTGACTTTGAGGAAAAGGACACCCTCAACGTCCGGTCATGGCTCGAGAAGAATCCAGGCATGCGGTACGAGGTGCTCACAGATGCGAACGAGCTATCCTACGTGGAGCAATATTTCGGTCCAAACGGTTTCAAGCGCCCAGATATTGTGGACTTTTACCGTGCTATCAACATCCCGATCATCAAAGCCGACCTGCTACGGTACATGATAATGTATGCCGAGGGCGGCGTGTACGCAGACATCGACGTTGAAGCGCTGAGACCGGTCCATCGCTTCATACCTGAGCGCTACGACGAGAAAGATATTGACATGATCGTCGGTGTCGAGATTGACCAGCCCGAATTCCGCGACCATCCAATCCTTGGCAAAAAGTCCATGTCTTTTTGTCAGTGGACTCTTATCTCGCGTCCGCAGCAGCCTGTTATGCTGCGTTTGATCGAGAACATCATGGCCTGGCTGAAAGGTGTCGCCAAGAAGCAAGGAGTAGCACTGGGAGACGTCCAGCTCGATTTCGACCAGGTCATTAGTGGGACAGGACCATCAGCTTTTACTATTGCTCTCATCGAGGAGATGAACAGGAGGGCTCACAGTACCGAGGTAACGTGGGACATGTTCCACAACCTGGATGAATCCAAGGTTGTCAGTCGTGTGCTTGTTCTCGACGTTGAGGCGTTCTGCGCCGGACAGGGCCACTCTGACTCGGGAAACCACAACGCCCGTGGTGCGCTTGTGAAGCACCACTATCATGCCTCCAACTGGCCGAGTCGACACCCGCGCTTCAGTCATCCGGTTTATGGCCAGGTCGAGGACTGCAATTGGGAGTTGGAATGCGTGCGAAAGTGGGACGAGAACGTTGCCGAGTTTGACAAGCTGTCAGAAGAGGAAAGGAAACAGAGGATTAACAGTAAACAGGGCGAGGAGTTAAAGGAAGAAATCTAAGGCAAATTATTTTAATTAGGACAGTAATAGATATTCCTCTGAATCTTATTATACTAAGTAGTACCTATTTTAATAATAATAGGTAAGACTTTAATGTGTATAGCCCTTTGGGCTGCTATTGCTAAATTAAGTAATAATTGTATAAGTATATTATATAGTCTAATAGACTAGGATCCTTAAGGTCTTAGTCTATAGATTAATCATAGTAAAGAAAGCATCCTTCTTTTAACTACTTTACCTTACTTTTTATAACTACTTACTTTTCTATATATTAAATAGTAATAATTATAGCTCTATTATATATATTAGCTTTATAATTTAATTTACTAAAGTATTAAGCTTATACTAATTAAGTCCTTTAATTATTAGGCTTTAGCTAATTAATAATTTATTATAGTATAATTAACTTTAATTAATTACTTAAGATTCTTATAGTATAATTAGCCTTAGTAAACCTTATAATAATCTAAGAGCTTTATCTTACTTTTAATCCTTTTTTATTATCCTTATATAGTAAGAAATATACTAAGTAAAGATATTTTCTAAAGGAATCTTATAGATAATTCCCTTTATATATTACCTTTACTTATATTATTAGAATCTTTATTATATATAATAGCTAATTAATCTTATATAGAAAGCTTAGTTATAGACTTTAATCTTATAATATTCTTACTTTTATAAATTTTATATATTAATTATAAATTATAAAAATTTCCTTAAAAATAATAAATTAAATCTTAATCTTATTAAATTCTCTATATATAAACTATTTATATTAAATTTAGAATTTACTTTTATTACTTTAATTATAAAGATTTAAAATACTATTTTCCTTATTAATAATTATAATTATATTCTATTATATTAATTATAATAATAATTAATAATATTTAAATAGTAAAAAAGTAATAATTTACTTTAGCTTATTATTATTATTTAATTATTTAAATTCTATAGATTTTAGATATTAGTAAACTAATTAAATTCTTATAAATCTTAGATTAAATATTATTATTTTACTTATTAGTAATTTTAATATAAAGATAAAGTATTATAAATAGTAAATTAATTCCCTAGAAATATATAAGTTTATTCCCTTAGTTAATTAAAGTTAAAGTAATCTATAAATCCTAAGCTAAGTATATTTATCCTTTAGAAAGTAATTATACTTTACTTAAGAGTAATAACTATTTAATTAAAGAAGTATAAAAGTATAATTTTATACTAAGTTAAAAGCTATTTATTAACTTAGCTATATAAAGTTATTCCTTAAAGAATAACTTAATTATATATTAGTAAAGTTAGTAAAGTTAATAAACTTAACCTTAAGATAGAATTAAAGCCTTAAGATTAATTTATTCTTTAGTAATCTTAATATTTAACTATATTAAGAGTAATTAAAGATATTAATTAAGAATCTATTAATATTTACTTAAAGGAATTATAATATATTAAAGTAATTAGTTAAGATATTTATTATACTAAATTTATTAGTAAGTAAGCTATAAAGGAAGTTCTTAATACCTTTATACTTTAGAATTCTAATATTACCTTTAGTATTATAAACTTTATTATTTAATATATTACCTAAAGTATTAATACTTAAGAGTTCCTTAGCTTTCTATAAGTTAAGATAATTAATATAGTTTACCTTAATTAGTAATATAATATTATTATAAAGTAATTTAGATTTAAAGCCTTTAATAAGTCTAATAGTATAAAGCTCTTAATAGTAGGGAAAATTACTATAGAGACTATAGAGAAAACTTCTAATAGAAACTATAAGATTCTTAATCTTTAGAATATAGTAATTATTCTTAATCTAACTATATAAAGTAAAATAATATTAAAAATAAGCTATAAAAAGATATAATATTAAGCTTCTAATAATAATAATAACTCTTTAAAATTTTCCTTTAATAGTTTTAATAATAAATAAGTTAATATCTAAGTATACTAAGAGTAAAATTAATCTTAACTTATAATAATCTCTATTAAAAAGTCTTAGAAGAAAGTTAAGAAAGAAACTATTAATATCTTTAATTTAAATTAATATAACCTTAAGAAGACTAATATAATAATTATATAAAACTATATTATTTATACTAATATTTATCTTTTCTATAAGTATATATAAATCTATAAGTATTATAGTAATAATTCTCTTTAAGATTACTATATATTAATAATTAGTATAAATACTATAGAATAGTTTATAAGAGAATTAAGTATAAGTTAATATAAAAAGCTATTAAACTTTATAATCTTTAGATTTTACTAAAAGCTTATAAAGTATTTTAAGTAATTTGATATTAAAATCTTAAAGGATTTTTACTTTAGAAAGTATACTATAAGCTTAGCTATTAATAGTTTTTCCTTTACTTAGTAAGTTTAATATAAGGTAAACTATACTAAATAGTTAAGTATTATAAAGGAAAAATATATTATTTAGACTATTTTCCCTTTTATTAATAGTAAGATTTCTTATTTTTTATAAGTTCTATATAAGTAAATAATCTTAGTAAACTTTATATATAAATATAAGGAATAATAATTAACTATTAAAGCTTATATTTAATAATAGTATAATTACTATAGAAATAATTATAATAACTAATCCTAAAGCTATTAGGATTATAGTTTAAACTAATATAATAATAATTATAATTAATAATATAATAATAATTATAATTAATAATATAATAATAATTATAATTAATAATATAATAATAATTATAATTAATAATATAATAATAATTATAATTAATAATATAATAATAATTATAATTAATAATATAATAATAATTATAATTAATAATATAATAATTACAAAAGTAATAATTAAACTTAATAATATAAAGAATATTAAAGTAATAATTATAATTATAATAAAAACTAAGATTATAATTAAAACTAAGACTAACTATAAATCCTTAGTTATCTAAGGATAAAGTACTTTACTTATTATCCTTAAATAACTATTAATACCTATATCTATTAGCTTATATTATATATAATTATATATAGATTTATACTATATCCTTTAATAACTATATATCCTTAGATAACTAATTATTAACTAATTAGATAAAGGCTTATAAAGCTAGTAAGGCCCTATATAATAAAAGGAAGAATCTTACTATAGAGTTCCTAGTTATTTATTTTTCCTTTTTTCCCTTTCTTTCTTCCTTTTCTTTCTTTCTTCCTTCCTTTCTTCCTTTCTTCTTTCCTTTCTTTCTTTTTTCCCTTTCCCTTCCTTTTCCTCTTCCCTTTCCCTTCCTTTTACTAATAACTAACTAACTAATCCTATTCTTATTACTTAGTCTTACTTACCTTTATAATTATAATAGCTCTTCTTACTTAAATTTTATCCCTTATAGCTATATAATACTTAGAAGTATTATATTTAGTATTATAAAGTAATTTAAACTCTATTAGATTCTTAGTAATTATCTAAGATTTAATTTATATTATATATTCTAATGTGTATAGCCCTTTGGGCTACAGTTATAGAATAATATAATAATTACATAAGTAATTACATAGTCCAATAGACTGGGATCCTTAAGGTCTCAGTCCATAGACTCATCATAGCAAAGAAATCATCCTTCTTATAACCTTTTACCCTTACCTTTTATAACTAACCCTTTTCCATATATTAAATAGTACTAATTACCTTCTCTGCCCTCTAAGTAGAGATTACTTTAGAATGGATATTAAGTTACCTTAACCTAGCTAAGTAACTATTCCTCTAGATTAACATAAGCTTAGAATGAGGCTTTAGTACTATACTCTATTACCTTCGCAATAACTATACCTAGGAGCTAGGATCTAATGTGCCTATAACTACAGTATAACTAATCTATTTCCTTAGCTATACTCTAACATTTACTAAGTAATAATATAGACCTATAGAGCTTAAAGTTATATACTTTATCTAGGCTATAAAGAGACTTTAAATATCCTTATAATCCTCTAAGCTTTCTATAGTTATACTAACTAATTACTCTACTACTAAATAGATTATTAAAAAAATATCTCTTAAGACCTTAAGTACTAATTAAGTAAACTAATAACTAGTTATAGCCTTAATATATCTTTCTAAGTATAATCTCTATATATATTACCTCCTAGGTAAAAAGAACTTTATCCCTAATACCCTAAGCTATATAACTGCCCTAGAGACTAACCTTAACTTATTAAGGCTCTAGTTAGATTATATAGTATTAGATAATATATTAATAGTATCTAAAGCTCTAATAGCTAATAATACTAAGTAATACTTCTAGGTTAGTTATATAATAGATAAGTATTTTTCTAAGGTTATCTCTATAATCCTAGGGAAGACTTTTATAGTAAGTAATTAGTTAGCTAGTAAGAATACTATTAGAGCTTTTAAGCTTAGTATGCCTTTTATACTCTAAGATAGACTATTATATTATAATAGTATAAATAATTATATTAGACTTTATATACTCTATAATATAAAGAAAGAAATCCTTAGGATAACTTATAATAACTATAACTATTTTACAATAGAAAGAATAATATAGAAGCTATTAAAGCTCTATATTTATAACCTTTATTATAAAGTTAAGAAATATATCTATAAATACTAAACTTACTACTTAGAGTAAACTAGCTAAAAGCAGAAGATTAATAACTATAAGCCTATTTACCCCCTAGTAATACTAATATATACTATTATAATAGACTTTATTATTTACTTACTCTTAGTCTCTATAGAGAACTTACCTTAGATTCTTAAAGACTTTTCTATCTATAATACTCTTCTTATAGTTATCTATATAGTAAGTAAGAAAAGTTTCCTTATTCTTAGCTACTTAAAGTATTTAATAGACTATTAAGTTACTATCTTAATAAGGTAATTTATACTATTTAACTAAGGTATACTAAAGGTTATTATCTTAGACTATAATTTAAAGTTTACTTCCCTATTCTAGAAGATTCTATAGACTACCTTTAGTATAAAGCTTATAATAACTATAGTATATTACTCTTAGGTTAATAATATTTCTAAGAGATATAATTAGACTATAGAAATTACTATAAAATTCCACTATATAGAAAACCCTAGATCTAACTAGACTTATATCCTTCTAGTCCTATAGTAATACCTTAATAGTACTTATAACATTAGTATATAAGCTTTAGCTTATAAGTTCCTTTTGAATATTAACTTTTATAGTCTACTAAAAGCTATATAGCTACTTAATTAGGAAGCTATTAATTTACTATTCCTAAGAGAAGCTATATAAAAGGAAGTATAACTTACCTTAGACTTTACTACTACTAAGGCTAAGAGATAGTATAATAATAAGCACTAGCTTATTTAGCTTAAGACTAGAGATTAGGTTTACCTATATCTCTATAATAGATATAATCTACTTAATATTTCTATAAAGAAATAGTCCTAGTAATATACTAAACCTTTTAAGATTAAATATATAATTAATAACCTAATTACTAAGCTTAAATTACTTCCTAAATAGTATATTTACCCTATTATTTTATACTAATAGCTAGAATCTACTTATAGTAATAACTTCTAACCTAAGGAGCTAGAGCTAGTTAAAGAGAACTTTAAGAGGTATATTACTAAATATATCCTCTGCTATAAGATAAGGAATTAAGGTAGGAATACTATACCCTTTAAAAGCTTTTAAATCTAATAGAAGGGCTAGGGCTCTGAATATAACTCTTAGGAGAAGGCTGAGGATATTAATAAGGAGCTTATTATAGAATTTAAGACTATTTACCCTAAGGCCTTTAAGATTAATAGCTAATCTAACTATTACTATAGTAATAAGAAGAAGACTTAATAGCTTAAAGCTAATAAGGCTATAGATAAAGAGGCTAACTAATAGCCTCTATACTAATCTTTATAGAAGAAATAGTAAGATTATTTACTTAACTATATACAATGGAAAAGATTAAGGAAAATTACCTAGAAATTAGAAATAATAATTAAATAGCTTAGAATAATACTAAAAGGAAATTATAACCTTAGAAGGATCTATATATTAGTTAATTACTAGGGATAATAAATCCTAGCTTTTAAAGCTAGGATATAATATATATAGCCCTTTAGGCTATAGTTATAGAATAATATAATAATTACATAAGTAATTATATAGTCTAATAGACTAGGATTCTTAAGGTCTTAGTCTATAGACTAATTATAGTAAAGAAATTATCCTTCTTATAACCTTTTATCCTTACCTTTTATAATTAACCCTTTTCTATATATTATATTCTTTATTATATATTAATAGTTCTTAGTTAATTAAGTTTATTAATTTATTCTAATTATTAAGTATATCTTTTACTATATTAAATTAAGAATAATTTATTCTTACTTTCTCTTCTTTTCCTTCTTTATTTTCTTTTTCTTTTAACTTTACTTCTATTTCTTTTTATCTCTTTATATCTTTCTATTTATTAATATATATATAGAATAAGAAAAGAGAAAGAAAGAAGAGAAAGAAAGAAGAAAAAGAGAGAGAGAAAGAAAAAGAGAAAGAAAGAAAAAGAGAGAAAGAAAAAAAAGAGAAAATATTAAATTAATTTACTATTCTTATTACTTATAAAAGAAAATACTATTTAATAGCTTAATTATAAAAGAATAAAACTATAGTAAAAGCTATAACTATTACTATATATAGTTATTATAATAAGCTAAAGTTAGTTTTATTATTACTTTTACTTCTAATTTCTTATTTATACTATTTATAGCTATATTATTATAAACTTACTTAATTACTTCTAGAAGTAATATATTAATCTTAGTTAGTTTACTTATTAAACTCTTACTAAATATTATTATTAATAAAGCCTTTAGAATTCTAACTTTAAATAGTAATAATAAAATTAATATAAGTTAGAATATAAATATAAGTATAAGTATAAATATAAGTATAAATATAAGTCTAAATATAAGTATAAGTATAAAAATAAAAGTAAAAATAAAAGAGAAAAAGAAAAAGAAAGAAAAAGAAAAAAGAAAAAATAAAGAAAGTAAAGAAAGTAATAAGAAAGATAAAGCTTTAATATAAATAGAAATATTATTATAATTATAATAATAATAGCCCCTTTTACTAAACTTCCTATTTATTATATATTTAAGTATTAAAAATACTTTAGCTTTTTTATAGTTAATTAGAAATTCTATAAAATATATTATAATTAGTTCTATATTATTAATAGTAAATAAGTTTAAGTAAGCTTTTAGTATTTTATCTTAGTTTAAACTTTCTTTATATAGCTAATTAAATATACTTATTTTATTATTAACTTAATTATTATTATAATTATTACTCTTATTATTATAATAATCTTAAGCTTAAATTAAAAGAGCTTAAGTAATAGCTATAAGTTAATAAGAATAATAGCCCTTAAAGCTAACTATAGTAAGAATATAATAAAGATATTCTAATAATAATAAGTAATTTAGCTTATAGTAATTATTTAATAATAATAAGAATATAAATAAAATAAATAATAAAGGAAATTACTTTAAATAATAAATAATAGTATATATAAGTATAAAATTATTACTTAGCTATAATATACTAATTAAATTAATTACTTTAATTATTAAAACTTTAGCTATATTTATATTATTAATTAAATACTATAGTAAGTAAATAAACTAAGCCTATAGTTATTATACTAAGCTCTAAACTAAGTTTTCTTTTATTACTATATTATTAACCTTAGAATATTATTATATATTACTTAGCTTTACTTAGTTAGTCTTTACCTATAGAATACTTATAATTAGTTCTTTAGGTTATTATAAGAAAAGAATAATATAAATTAATATTTAGACTATAGTAAATACTTCTTTTATTATTACTTCTAAATATAAATACTTAAGCTAATTAAGCTAATTACTTAGTATATTCTTATCTTTACTTAAGTATAGTAAGACTAGCTTATTTAACTTAGCTATTAGTTAGTATAAGTTATAATTATAAGCTAAGGTTATAATAAGGAAAATAGGGAAAAAAAGAATTATAAAAGGAATAAAGAGAAAAGGAAGAAAAAAAAGGAAAAGGAAAATAATAATAATACTAATAAGAGTTATTATTAAAGGAGTAAGCTTTATTAATAGTATAAATATAAATATATTAAAAAAGTAGTCTTATAGATCTTAATAAGCTTTTAGATATAATACTTACTTATTAATCCCTTTATAAACTCTTTATAATACTTTATTATTATTCTTAGTATTAATAAATAAATAGAATAATTATAGTTAGCTTATTTCTTTATAAATATTCTAATTAACTTTATATATATTAACTAAGTAATTATAGCTAAAGTAATAATCCCTAGTTATTAGTAATCTTAATTAATTAACTTTCTTAAGTAGCTATATATAATAAGAGAATATTAACTATATAAGACTAGTTATATACTAATAGTTTATATTCTTAGCTTATTATTATATAGTAAGAAGATTATAATAGAGATTAATAATTAATTTACTATTTTATAAAATATAAATAGGAACTAGCTTTACTTTTAAGAATAGCCCTTAGTAATAAATACTATTTAATAATTAATAGCTTAGATAATTACTAAAGCTAAGGACTTTCTTTAGGGAATATTACTCTTTTAGCCTTTTATTACTATAGTTATAACTATTCTTATAATAACTATTATAATAATTACTTATAATAAAGAAAACTACTTCTTTATTCTCTTTATTCTTATTTAAAATAACTTAACTTAAACTTAGTATAGCTAATTCTTTATATATATAAATAGCTTAATTAAATAGGAAAAAAAAATACTAAAGGCTTTAATAATAAGCTTACTATAAAAGGAATTCCTTAATAGTAAAGATAAGTAGAAATAGCCCTAGGTTTAGTAGTATTTATAATAAGTTAAGTACTTCTAGGAGTTATTTTTATTCTTTATTTACTTAATAAATTAGTTTCTTTAGAGACTTAAGATTATTAAGTTATAACTTATTAATAGTATTAATTAGAACTATAGTATATTTATTATTAATAATTAGATTATCTTAATTAGTTAATATTATAAGTTTTTTACTTATTTTAATAGCTTTAAAATTATCCCTTAGATATTACTAAGCTAAGTTAATTAATTCTTAGTAATATATATACTTTATATTTAGCCCTTTATAGACTAATTTAAAAATAGCTATTTTACTCTTAATAATTAGGTTTATTTACTTAATAACTTTATTTAGTATTAATATAAAAAGCTAAATATACTATAGAATAATAATTAACTATTATAAACTCTTATTAAATAGAATTAATATTATATTAACTAAAGGATTACTTTATAGTAATAATAGTATATTATTATTATTATAAGTAAATAGTATACTTAAAGTTAAGAGCTTTAATAAAGATAGTTTAATTTAATAATAAACTAAGGTAAAAATAAAGATAGAGAAGAAAAGGAAAATAAGAATTATAAGAATATTAAGAATCTTATTACTTTATATATAAGCTATATAATAGTTAACTATAAGGTAATTATTAATATTCTAAAGTAGCTTATTTTAGAATCCTTAGAAATCTTTAACTAAACTAATTAATATTAGTATTACTTCTTTAGCTATATAATAAGAAATACTATTAAAAATAAAGTAAAGATAAAATAATAAAGAATTAATAGAAAAGAGTAAATAGTAACTTTAGTAACTTTAAGAGTTATAGCTATAGCTAGAGTCCTAATTATAGTTAAGGGAAAAGAAAAGAGAATAAAGAAGAAAAGAAAAAAGAATATTAACTTAGAATAATAAAAATAGAATAAGAATAAAGAGGAGTAAGATAAGGATAAGAATAAGGAAAAATAAAATAAGGATAAAAATAAAGATAAGGATAAATAGGATTAAGATAAAGATAAAAGTAAGAATAAAGAGCTAAATAAAGCTAAAAGGTAATAAGCTATAAAGAAAACTTAGATTTAATCTTTTAAGCTTCTTTAGATTATTAGCTTAGCTATTCTTACTATTATAAGAGAAAGTATAATCTAAGCTTTTAATAAGTAATTCTTCCTATAAATTCTATAATAAACTCTATAGAACTAAGTAATTAAGTTTTACTTAATAGTATAAAAAGAGACTATTTAGCTAACTATAGTAAGATAAACTCTCTTTATAATTATTCTACCTATTAGTATTAATAAGAATTTAATTTTTATTATTTTAACTTTCTTAATAGAAATAAGTATAATAATTATAATAACTTCTTATTATATACTAAAGGATTAATTTATAAGCTATTACTAAGATATTAACTTAAATTACTAAGCTTAGCTAGAAACTAAGGAGTTTTAACTAATTATTACTATAGTTTCTATTCAAGCTATTATTATTAATAGCTTCCTATAATAAGTAATTAGCCTTAGTATAAATAGTTAGCTTAATTAAGTAATTATTAATAAATATTACTTTATCTTTATAATAATTCTTAGCTATTAAATTAAGCTAAAGAGACTAAACTAATTATAGAACTTTAGCTATTTACTTATTTTCTTAATTAGTATATTATTACTATATAAATAAGTTATCTTTAAGATAATTATATTATTATAAAGCTGTATTTATATTTAGTCCTTAAGTTATTAGCTAAATATATAATTCTAAGTTTATAATAATTATAATATTATAGAAGTAAAGTAATATATAATAACTTAAATAAGGATTATAAAAGTAAGTAAAAGGGATATTATCTTTTATTATAGCTATATAAACTATAAAATAGTTATATATTAACTTAGCTATTATTATTATTATAAGGATATTAATATAAATATTAATATAAATATAAATAGTAATAAGAATAGAGATAAGAATAGAAACTTAATTAATAATATAGCTTTCTTCCTTACTTAATAAAAGGTAAATTACTAAAAGTAATTTAAAGAGTTTATACTATATATTATTATTATAGTTATATTAAGTACTAAGATTAATATCCTTAGTATTATATATATTATTTACCTTAATATTCCTTATTCTATTCTTAACTATACTTAGGAAATTAAATAAGCTAAGTAAATTAATAAGTTAGTTTTAATAAAAATTATAATTAAGGAATAAAATTAGTTCTTAGGGAACTTATAGTAAAAAGCTTATTAAAATAAAGAGAAGTAAGAAATTACTAGCTTAGTTTAAACTTTAAGATATTAATATTATATCTTAAGTTAATACTTAGATAGGAATTATTATAATTATTATACTATTAGCCCTAAGGTAATACTTTATAATAATTATTAGTAATAAAATAAGCTTATTATACTAAGAGTTATTTTACTTTAAGCTTAAGATTAATAAAGTAATTAAAACTTAGCTAAGATTAAGAATACCCTTACGGAAATCTATAGCTTTACTCTAAATTAAGAACTAAGTAAATAAAGAATAATAAAGTATTAACTCTATTAATTACTATTATAATAGGGATTCCTAGATAAATAGGTTAACAAGTTACTAATAAGGATTTAATAAGGGTAAAATAGACAGTTATAAGAGGGATAGGATTATCTTTAATAAATTATTATTATTAGGATTAAGGAGAGATTTTTATTTTTATTTTAAGAAAGATTCTTCCCTTCTTATAGAGAGACTAAAGAAAGAAAGAAATTACTTTAAGTTTAAAGCTTAAGTTCTTTACCTTTATTTTATAAGAGAATTTAAGATTCTTCTTTTCTAATTATAATATAAATTACTATTTTAATAGTAAAAAGAAACTTAGAATAACATTCTAAATTAATAGTAATTCCTTAAGAAAGTATATAATAAAATACTATATAGATATCTTTATTAGCTAGCCTAAAGCTATATTAAATTATATATATATACTATTGTAATCTTATATTTAGAACTCTTTAATAAGAAAGTATTTTATAGGAATAATTATTAAGTTAAGGTAAAAAAAGAATATTAATAAAGTATTAAAATAGCCTATTATTAGCTTAATAATTAATATATAAGGGATAAAGAGTAAATAGTAATTTATATTATAATTAGAAAAGAAAAATCTTAAATTCTCTTATAAAATAAAAATAAAAAACTTAAGCTTTAAACTTAAAGTAATCTTTTTAGTCTTTCTATAAGAAGGGAAAAATCTCCTTTAAAATAAAAATAAAAATCTCTTCTTAATCTTAATAATAATAATTTATTAAAGATAATCTTATCCCTTTTATAAGTATTCATTTTACCCTTATTAAATCCCTATTAATAACTTATTAGCTTATTTATCTAGAAATTCTTATTATATACTTTCTTTATAAGCTAATAATTATCCTTAATTAGTCTAGGATTATATATAAAGAAAATACCTCTTTATTATAGAAATCTCAATAAAGAAATAAATATATAGAATAAGAAGTATTTTATAATAGCTTCTTTTAGTCTAAATTTAATAAATAAAAGAAATCTATTTAATAATTTACTTTCTTATTCTTAAATTTATCTTTCTATTAAAGTATTATAATTATATTAAGAGAATAATTATTTCCTTTTTCCCTTTAAATAGTATTATTCCTCTTTAGTAATCTTTATAATTATAAGTAATATAACTTAGTTATAAATAAAGTTAATAAGTTTTTTCTATTAACTAAAAGAAACTAAACTCTTTAGAATAAAAGTTATAAAGATTTTTAACTTAAGTAAATAAAATATTAATTATTTAGTAATTTAA